>CAWUFW010016394.1:0-311801 GCA_963921515.1 Calotriton arnoldi | reverse complement strand
AGTATTAAATCTGTTTTTATTGACAGAACACCAAGTGAGTAATTAGCTCATTCGCCTACAACCCATCGGGCCGGCGTCAGAAGCTCAAATATGCCGGCCAGTCAATGTCAGCAATACAACTGTAAGTCGAAGCTTTAACACACAGCAAGCCGCCTACAACCCCTCAAGGCCGGCCGCGTCGTAAGGCAGGCGGTAGTTAGAGTATCTGTTAGCTAGCAGCCTGCTCATTGGTCAGTAAGAAAGACGCCCCCCAAGTCAATGGATGGCCCGTGGAGGCTGCCACGCCACCTGGTATTCCGTGATTAAACACTGGCCTAGGCCAGAAAAACCCCTAACAAGAAAAAGGGAAGAAAATTAGCACAAAATCCCCTCCTCCCCCCTCCCCACCTCCCCGATGAGCCAAGCGAAAGAGAAAGATGTAGGAAGATACGCGCTCCAATTAAGCCTCCAAGTGCCCCTCCTCTAGGTACCTAGTGTAGGCTATGGGCCTGCAGTATTAAGGTAGTGCTGAGGTATCCTCCGGGATCAATTTAAGGATGCGGAGGTATTGCGGGCAAGTGAGTTCGCGGAATTCAGTGGAGAGGAGCTGTATAAAAGGGGCCCATACCTTAGCATAGTCTGCCATCTTCCCGCAGCTGCCATAGAGAGTTTCTCCATTGCTAATAGGTTCCAAAGTTGGTGTATCCAATGGATATGTTCGGGAGCCTTATCCGATTTCCATCTCGCCACTATAGCCCTATGTGCTGCATTTAAAGCTAGCGCCATTTGCCGCCCCCGAAGTGAATGCAAAGGAAAGGTGAGCGCATTGGGAAGCCCCAGGATAGTGTATGCGGGTAGCCGGGGTATAAAGGTGTTAAAAGCCTTATCGATGTCATCGAGGATCTGCTCCCAATAGCGGGTTAGTTTGGGGCAATGCCAGAGAAGATGTATCAGGGTCCCGGGACTGCCGCACCCCCTCCAGCAAAGGCCATCACACCCTTCCTGCCAATACGTCGCTAGTTTATAGGCCGTCTCGGAATGGCTTGATGAGTATGTGGGGTGGTGTGCGCGGTAAAAAATATCCTCCCACTCTTTGTCGGATAAGGTGCGCCCTAGTTCCGCGTCCCAACGTTTCTGTCCGGCCGTGCGTGCCCTTGGTAGAGCAGAGGTAAGAAAAGAGTAGATCTCCGATATAAGGTGCTTGTCATCGGCTTTGCGAACCACCCACTTTTCAAAGGGTAACATTGGCCGGTATGCCCGGGAGCGCTGCTCTCAGGCTCAGATAGCCAGTGTGTCATCTGAGAGTGTAAGTACTGATCTGTCAACAATAGCTGGAAGTCCGCTTGGAGTTCCCTGAAAGGGATATAACCCCGAAGGTCGAAGAGGTGCCCCAATCGCTTACAACCTCCCCCAATCCAGCGAGCGGCCACTCCCTTATTCATCCCAGGTTGGAAAGCAGGGTTCATGAAAAGCGGTGTCAAAGGGGAGGAAATGTGGTCAGGTGAGCTCTTCGGGCGACTCTGTCCCAGGCAATCGTCGTGGGGCGCGTGACAGGGGATGAGTAAAGACCCCAAGCCCTGTCCGATCTCGGTAACCATGCGTCACGCCAGATATGATGTCCTGCTACCGTCTGGTCCATAAATACCCAATGTTTCTTGGTCATAGGGCGGTTCCATTCCAACAGAAACCGGAGGAGGGAGGCGTGATAGTAGCGAGTGAAATTAGGAAATGCTATCCCCCCGTGTTTTTTGGAGCGCTGAAGCTGTGTCTTCGCCAAACGTGACGCTGTGGGGCCCCTCACAAACCCCTCCACGGCCACCTGGATCTGCCCCAGGGACCGGGGAGGAGGCTCCAGTGGCAAAGTCTGAAATAGATATAGGGCGCGTGGCAGAACGTTCATCTTCACCGCTGACAGTCGACCGAACCACGTCAGGGGCAGTCGCCGCCACCGCTGCAAGTCAGTGTGAATGTGCTTTATTAAGGTCGAATAGTTCACCTCTACAGTTTGTGCAAGGCTTCTATGTAGGACCAACCCCAGGTATGGTATGCCGCTCGTCACCCATTCGAAGGCAAAGTCAGCTCCCAGCTTCATCACTGTCGTAGGGGTAGCAGAGAGATTAAGGACCTGTGACTTCTGCATGTTGATTTTGAAGCCAGAATATTGACTAAACACTTGCAGATCGGCAACCACCGCCGGCAGGGTAGACAAAGGCTGTGCCAGTGAGAAAATGAGGTCGTCCGCATATAAGCTAATAAGATGCCGATCCAAACCGAATGGTATACCGCGCGCGAGGGGATTGTCTCGGAGCCTCTGAGCCATTGGCTCCATATATAACGCAAAACAGTAGGGGAGACAGAGGGCAGCCTTGCCTCGTACCCCTCCCCACAGCAAAGTAACTCAGAAAGCATCCCGTTAACCCGGGACCGCAGCGCCTGCGGCGCGCTATAAATGCTCGCAACCCAGTGTCGGAACCGTGGGCCTAGTCCGAAGCGCTCAAGGGTTGCAAAGAGGTAAGGCCAGTGTACACGGTCAAAGGCCTTCTCCGCATCAACAGCTAAGAGGAGGGCCTCCTCCTTTGACCGGTGAACTTTATCAATGAGGTGGCAGAGGCATTTTGTGTTGTCCCCACATTGCCGCCCCGGAATAAACCCAGACTGGTCGGGATCGACGAGTCCCGGCATATGAGGGTTCAATCTATGAGCCAGTATGCTAGAGAATAATTTAGCGTCCACATTCAGTAGGGATATCGGCCTGTAAGAGCCGCACAGCTCCGGGTCTTTGCCCGGCTTAAGAATAACTGCGATGGAGGCCTGCAACATGGAGGGGGAGAGGGAGCCTGTCTCTGCAAAGGAGTTAAATAACCGGGTCAGTAAAGGGGCGAGCTCAGCACAAAAGTTTTGTAGAAAAGGGCGCCAAATCCATCGGGCCCCGGAGCCTTCTGCAACTGCAGTCTTGCAATTGCGGATATTACTTCGGCTACTTGGATGGGCGCCTCTAGGGCCTCCATGTCTCCTACCGGCAAGGGCGTTACCCCCGCTTCCTGAAGGTAGCTGAAGGGGTCAGCGTGCAAAGATGAATCAGCCATGTAGAGTGAATTATAGAAAGATCGGAAAGTAGAGACAATAGACGCATCGTCAGTGCGTAGTTGGTCCGTCGCGTCCCGGAGTGCAGACACTGAGTGGGCCTCTTGTTGGCTGCGCAAACAGTATGCCAACATTCGGCCTCCTTGTTGGAACCTACAAAATATTTATGTTTTAGACGAAGCACTGCATGTTCTGCGCGATCCAGGTCCAGTCGGGCGAAGCTGGAGACGCTCTGTCTCCAGCTGGCGCCAGATCCGGGGGCACCCGTGCGCTTGTGTATGGCTTCAAGTTCTCGAACCGCTGCCTCCAGATCAGCCCGCTTCGACCGCCGTATCTTGTTCTCATATGCTGCCTTAGCGATTAGGGCACCGCGTACGACCAATTTGAGCGCTTTCCCAGACCGAGGCTAGTGGTGTGTCATCTCTAGTGTTTGTGGCTATGTATTCCGTAATGCAGCGCCGTATATCCGAAACATTCTCTGGAGACCCAAGAAGGGAGTCGCGCATACGCCAGCGCATGTTGGACGCAACCCGCTCCGAAGGGAGGCGCATAGATAAAGTAATGTGTGCACGGTCCGAGAGACTCGCGCCTCGATAGTAAAATCCGCCACCAGGGCCCAAGCGGCTGAGGAGACTAAAAATGATCAAGACGCGCGTACGTCTTATGTGCAGCCGAGAAGTAAGAATAATCCCTTTCACTCGGATGTATCCCTCGCCAGGCATCCCTGATGCTCGCTTCGCGCAGCCAGTCCTTACCTGTGTCAGTCAGAGCGCCCGTATGTCCATAACGAGAGCCCGAGCGATCCTGCTCCCCATCCATTACCAAATTGAGATCCCCTCCCACTACCACTACTGGATCAGGAGACTGCAGGACATCTGCACACGCCTCAAGCAGGAATTTCTCTGGGCGTTCGTTAGGTGAGTAGATGGAGGCTATAGTGCAGTGCGATGAACCCAGCTGGAAGCGTAGTGCTAGCAAGCGCCCCTACTTTCGAGATGGTCCCAAGGATTTTACCCTTAAACTTTTAGCAACCAGAATGGCTACCCCTCCCTGCTTGTTATTGGTGGAGGACCAGAACTGGAGAGGGAAGTGCGGGTTGCGTAGGCGGTGGGTATCAGACTGTAGCAAGTGTGTTTCCTGAATAAGGCAAATATCCCCCCTGAGTTTTCTAAAAGGACAGCACCGCCTCCGTTTAACCGGATTGTTGAGACCTCTAGCGTTGAGACTAACTATTTTTAGATCCAGGTGGGAATTTGAAAAGCAGGTATAGCTTTAGCGAAGGCCCAGAACACCCTAAAGGAGAAAGTGGGGGCACGAGCATAGTGGCAGCACGCGGGAGGGGAAGGAAGAAGGGGGCCCACGCGCGCAAGCTACAGATGGCGCAGCATCGAAAAGGCTCATAGAGGAGGAGACCCACCCCAACCCAACAGACCCAAATAGCAAAGACAAAAATAAAGGAAGAACATGACAAAAGTCTGTCAAAGTGTAACCGTGGGAACATGACCAAGGTCTACCCCAGATGAGGCAGGAGACTGATGTCCAACTCGTGTCCAGAATCGGGGGGGGATCGTGAACCGGAGAAAGACCTTCCCGTTCGTGGTGACGGCCGGTCTACGGACCGCAGGTGAAGGTCACGGGAGTCTGAAGAGGTGGTTCACTCCTGTGCTCCCCCGGCAGTCTGGCATTGCTGCCGTCCATGCAGTGAGGGAGGTGTAACAGCCTCACGGGGCATCCGGGCGTTCTTGTGCTTGGGACAAGGTCGTGAGCACTGCCTCGCGCTCTTTAGCCATTTCCTCTGGGGCTGGTTTCTTGGAGGCCGACGGCTTGCCCACGGTCTGCCATCGAGGAGGCGATCGCCCGACAGGGGCCGCGGGATCACCTCGAGAGTTCGGGTTCCCTTCTGCTTCCAGACCCAACAGGTGCAAGGTGTCTTCGAGGGATCGCATCTGTCTCAACTTCCCCTGGTACTTAAAGATAATACGAAAGGGATGGCCCCATGAGTATGGAATCCCCTTGTCTCGTAAGTACGACGTGGCTGCTCTGAATTCTCTCCTTTTGGCCAGGGTTGACGCTGCTAAATCTTGAAAGAGGGCCAGTGTATGTCCACGAAAGAGGATCGGCTGGGCCGTCCGGACCTTGCGCTTGATTAGTTCTTTGAGCTGGAAATCATGCACACAGACCAGTACGTCTGGTGGGGGGGCCCTGAAGGCCTTCATCACTGGTTCATCTGCTCCATCGACCGCAGCGGCGCTCCCCCGGTCCCCGGATGCCCCCTGGGAGGTCTCTGCGTCTCCAGTCGGTGCACGCATGAGTTCTTTAAGGGACTTTTCCCTTCGTGCACGGGCTGAAGTCATATCGGCACTCGGACGTGCTGATGGAAGGTGGAGAACCAGCTCCAGTTCCGGAGTGTCGCCTCAATCACCGCCTCTCTCCGGTACTTCTCCGTGGAGCAGGTCTCAATGCGGAGCACAGTGACACTGGGCGTGCGGGGGTTGACAGTTTGCGCCGCTCCACCATGAATTTGATCGCTCCTCGCGAGGCAATCAATGCAGCAGCCCTCCAGTCCAGGGAGTTCACAGTGCCCAGGCGGGCGCGAGACAAGGGGGGCAGAGTGCAGGCAGCCGCAGTCGGCGGGTCCCCCCGTGGCTCCCTCCGGCAGACGGCGTCCAGGCGCAGCACCCCCGGGGGAGTAGGCGAGGCTCCCAATGCTCGGGTCACTCTTTCAAGGAGAGAGCGCCACGGCCCTCACTGCACTCTCCCCGCCACTCCACCCGGCCCCGGGGCCCACAGCGCCGGCGTCACCACGATGCGGCCCAGGCTCCGTTGCACCACTGTGCACCACTCACCGGTAAATCTCAGTCCGCCGTTCCTCTCATCAGGCATCCAAAGCCACCGGAAGGCCAAGCCATGTCCTCCAACTCTGATGACCCCCTCAGTGTGCAGAGCGGGCTGTAAGCTGCACTTCTTGGGCCTCGCCGCCCGCCATAGAGTCAGGGTCAAAATGGCGGCTGGAAAGCTTTCTTCCGCCAGACCCCAATACCGCCTGCTCCCAGAATGCGGGACACTGTCAATGGCTCTACCACCGCCGCAGCTCCTATCGGCAGGAGCCCGGTCTCCAGGCGTGCAGCGGAGGTCTCCAGTCTAGGCCCCTCCTGTGTCCATTCGGGCCGAGGCAGCGAGATCAACAAGATGGCGGGCGTAATCCGGCCCGAGATCCAAGTCGGGTCCTCGACTCCCCCAGCGCGGCTGCCGCCTCGCACAAACACCCCCACTGGGGCGCAGGCCTCCTCAGGTCCGCTGCAGAATGCCCACCTCAGTCCGGGGCCATGCCCCGGACCCACGATCGGGGGATTCGTCGATGCGGTCTCCACCGACCCGGCCCTCGCCGTCACAGTCCCAACGTGGGCTTCAGTCGGTGCTTAACAGTGCCCGCACTCGGTCACCGCTGCACTCCTCCTTGCGCCGGAACCCCCGGGAAGCGCCACCCTCAGGCAGCTGCAATTTGCTGGCCGGTGGACAGGGCAAATTACAAGGCTAATTTTCGGCGAGCCGGAGGAGCTGAGAGACGCGTCCTACCGCGCCGCCTTCTTGGCCACTCCTATAGATGACAATTTTTAAATGTATTAATTGTTATATTTATTTTTTTGATACTGATTTACTACATTTTTTAAACTATTTATTTTTAGATATTTTATTTTTTAAATTACATTGTAATTACATTATACATTACATTACAAAATATACTTTCTCAGAATGAATTACTTTAGTTTAAATACTTTGCAAATAGGCAATAGACTTTTAAGTACAGTAGTTACAGTTGTTGCAATGGGCAACACAATTTCAAACACAATGCAACATTGAGCTCAATGTGAATTTCAAGTTAAATGCAATTAGTTACTTTATGGATTACTTTCTAACCACAGGACTGGATCCTAGATTCAGTCCTGGGACATCTCCTGTAAACAGTTGAGTAAAAGAGTTTTGGTTACAGTAGTGATTTTTAAGGAATATTATTGTATTTTAAAAGTTGACACTTAGAAACTTATTTCACATAGAATCACCAATGTTATCCTATGGGAGGAAATTCACTTAGCAGGTAAGTAGTGTTATCGTTACTTTTCTTACTCAGTGGTGGATCCTGGATCGAGCACTGGTGCATCTCCTGTAAACAGTTGAAAGAATGCGTTTAAGTCACACAGGCGATTTTTAAGGAATATTTGTAGTTTGTGAAAATCGACACTTTGAAACTTTTCTGCTGAAAACCAGACAATGGATTCCTATGGAAGGAAATTCAAGTTACTGGTAAGTACGGTTATAATTACTTTTCAAGGTCAGTGCTGGGCTAAAAGATGCAGCACTGGGTTCTCTCCTGATAACAGGTGAGTAAATCGGAATTCGTAGTTCGGCTGATGTTAGAGGAATATTATAAAGTTCCAAAACTCCACACTTAGAAGAATTTCCAAGTGAAACCAGTCAATGTTAGCCTATGGAAGGAAATACAAGTTACTGGTAAGTACGGTTAGAATTACTTTTCAGGGTCAGTGCTGGGCTAAAAGATGCAGCACTGGGTTCTCTCCTGATAACAGGTGAGTAAATCGGAATTCGTAGTTCGGCTGATTTTAGAGGAATATTATAAAGTTCCAAAACTCCACACTTAGAAGAATTTCCAAGTGAAACCAGTCAATGTTAGCCTATGGAAGGAAATTCAAGTTACTGGTAAGTACGGTTAGAATTACTTTTCAGGATCGGTACTGGGCGCAAAGATGCAGCACTGAGGTCTCTCCCGATAACAGGTGAGTAAATCGGAATTCGTAGTTCTGCTGATTTTAGAGGAATATTTGTAAGTTTCAAAAATCGACACTTAGAAACTTTTTCAGCAAAAAGCAGGCAATGATATCCTATGGAAGGAAATTCAAGTTACTGGTAAGTACGGTTAAAATTACTTTTCAGGATCAGTACTGGGTTCAAAGATGCAGCACTGAGGTCTCTCCTGATAACAGGTGAGTAAATCGGAATTCGTAGTTTGGCTGATTTTAGAGGAATATTTGCACAATGGTGAATAAAGGGGGTGGGGCCTGAGGATACATGTCTGCAAACACGCCCTGTGGCGCGTTTCAAGTTGGAGAATTAATTCCTCCTCAATCCCGAGGGTCCCTAGGGGCCAACTAGCCCACCAGGTACCTCCAGTATGCGCCAGAGAGCTGCATTGCAGAGAGGTGTTCAGAGGCCACGCCCTTTTTACAACACTCTGCAACGCAGCTCCGTGGCGCTTACTGGAGGTACCTGGTGGGCTAGTTGGCCCCAGGGACCCTCAGGATTGAAGAGGATTTAATTCCCCATCTTAAAACACGCCACGGGGCCTGTTTGCACACATGTCACCTGAAGCCCCGCCCTCCCTTCACCACTGTGCAAACGCACCCAGTGGCGCGCTTTATGTTGGGGGATTAAGTCCCTTGAATCCTGAGGGTCCCTGGAGTCCAAGTAGCCCACCATGTACCTCCAAAAAGCGCCACAGATCTGCGTTGCAGAGAGGTGTAAAAAGGGGCGTGGCCTCTGTACACCTCTCTGCAACGCAGCCCCCTGGCGCATACTGGAGGTTCCTGGTGGGCTAGTTGGCCCCCAGGGACCCCCAGTATTTAAGGGGAATTATTCCTCATCTGCAAACGCGCCAGGGGTGCGTTTGCAGAGTGGTAAAGGAAAGGAGGCGGGCCTGCGGCCCGATCGCTTTTTTTTTTTTTTTTTTGAAGGGGGCTGTGTGGCCCCCTTCCTTTTTCCTATTTTTGGGCCCTGGGGACCCTATCCGCCAGGGCCTTACCCCTTTTTTTTTTTTTTTTTTTAAATTAAACGGGAAGGGGGCTGTGGACCCCCTCCTGTGGCCGAATCCGGCCCCGGGGACCCCAACCCCCGGGGCATGGCCACACTTTTAAATACATTTTTATAGAGGGGGGCTGCGTGGCCCCCCTCCTCATTCATCCTTTTGCCCCGGGGACCCCATCCCCCGGGGCAGGCTTTTTCATTTCTTTTTATTTTTTATTTTTAAAATTATTTTTGGGGAGGGGGCCGCGTGGCCTCCTCCCGAGCCACTACTTGCCCCAGGGACCCCATCCCCCGGGGCTGGCCCTATCCTTTGGGGTCCGTGTGGGGGGACCCCAACTCCCCCACGGACCCTGCCGGCTCCCAGCCTCCTGCGGGAGCCGGCATTGCTTTTCCACATGGGGAGCTGCTAACATGCAGCTCCCCATGTGGAAAGCAATTTGCTTTGGATATTGGAAGCGAGAGCAGGTTTCTGCTCTCGCCTCCAATATCCAGCAGTTTGCTATGACAGGAAGGGAGCCGCGAGGCTCCCGTCCTGTCATAGCAACTACAGTGTCCCGGGGGTAGGCACCCCGGGACATTGCAGGAGCCGGCCCTGGGGGTGGCGGTCCCCAGGGCCATTACAGGCTCCAGGAGGGGGGCCGCGCGGCCCCCCTCACTCCATCGACAAAGCCCCGGGGAGGGTTTAGGGCAGTGCAGTGGTGTTCGGGCAGTGTAGGGGGTCTTGCTGGGGGTGGTGTTTCAGGGTTTAGTGCAGTGGTGTTCGGGCAGTGCAGGGGGTCATGCGGGGGTGGTGTTTCAGGGTTTAGGGCAGTGCAGTGGTGTTCGGGCAGTGTAGGGGGTCGTGCAGGGTGGTGGTGTTTCAGGGTTTAGGGGCAGTGCAGTGGTGTTCGGGCAGTGTAGGGGGTCATGCTGGGGGTGGTGTTTCAGGGTTTAGGGCAGTGCAGTGGTGTTCGGGCAGTGTAGGGGTCTTGCTGGGGCTGGTGTTTCAGGGTTTAGGGCAGTGCAGTGGTGTTAGGGCAGTGTAGGGGGTCGTGCTGGGGCTGGTGTTTCAGGGTTTAGGGCAGTGCAGTGGTGTTCGGGCAGTGTAGGGGGTCTTGCTGGGGCTGGTGTTTCAGGGTTTAGGGCAGTGCAGTGGTTTTCGGGCAGTGTAGGGGGTCGTACTGGGGCTGGTGTTTGAGGGTTTAGGGCAGTGCAGTGGTGTTCGGGCAGTGTAGGGGGTCGTGCTGGGGCTGGTGTTTCAGGGTTTAGGGCAGTGCAGTGGTTTTCGGGCAGTGTAGGCGGTTGTGCTGGGGCTGGTGTTTCAGGGTTTAGGGCAGTGCAGTGGTGTTCGGGCAGTATATGGGGTTGTGCTGGGGCTGGTGTTTCAGGGTTTAGGGCAGTGCAGTGGTGTTCGGGCAGTGTAGGGGGTCATACTGGAGCTGGTGTTTCAGGGTTTAGGGCAGTGCAGTGGTGTTCAGGCAGTGTAGGGGGTTGTGCTGGGGCTGGTGTTTCAGGGTTTTGGGCAGAGCAGTGGTGTTCGGGCAGTGTAGGTGGTCATGCTGGGGGTGGTGTTTCAGGGTTTAGGGCAGTGCAGTGGTGTTCAGGCAGTGTAGGGGGTCTTGCTGGGGGTGGTGTTTCAGGGTTTAGGGCCGTGGTGGTCGGGCAGGGTCGGGGTCGTGCTGGGGGTGATGTTTCAGGGTTTAGGGCAGTGCAGTGGTGTTCGGGCAGTGTAGGTGGTCTTGCTGGGGGTAGTGTTTCAGGGTTTAGGGCAGTGCAATGGTGTTCGTGGCAGTGTAGGGGGTCGTGCTGGGGGTGGTGTTTCAGGGTTTAGGGCAGTGCAGTGTTGTTCGGGCAGTGTAGGGGTCGTGCAGGGGTGGTGTTTCAGGGTTTAGGGCAGTGCAGTGGTGTTCGGGCAGTGTAGGGGGTCGTGCTGGGGTCGGGCTGGGGCTGGTGTTTCAGGGTTTAGGGCAGTGCAGTGGTGTTCGGGCAGTGTAGGGGGTCTTGCTGGGGGTGGTGTTTAATGGTTTAGGGCAGTGGTGTTCGGGCAGTGTAGGGGGTCTTGCTGGGGGTGATGTTTCAGGGTTTAGGGCAGTGCAGTGGTGTTCGGGGCAGTGTAGGGTGTCTTGCTGGGGGTAGTGTTTCAGGGTTTAGGGCAGTGCAGTGGTGTTCGTGCAGTGTAGGGGGTCGTGCTGGGGATGGTGTTTCAGGGTTTAGGGCAGTGCAGTAGTGTTTGGGCAGTGTAGGGGGTCGTGCAGGGGGTGGTGTTTCAGGGTTTAGGGCAGTGCAGTGGTGTTGGGGCAGTGTAGGGGGTCATGCTGGGGGCGGTGTTTCAGGGTTTAGGGCAGTGCAGTGGTGTTCAGGCAGTGTAGGAGGACATGCTGGGGGTGGTGTTTCAGGGTTTAGGGCAGTGCAGTGGTATTCAGGCAGTGTAGGGGTCGTGCTGGAGGCTGGTGTTTCACGGTTTAGGGCAGTGCAGTGGTGTTCGGGCAGTGTAGGGCGTCGTGCTGGGGCTGGTGTTTCAGGGTTTAGGGCAGTGCAGTGGTGTTCGGCCAGTATAGGCGGTCGTGCTGGGGCTGGTGTTTCAGGGTTTAGGGCAGCGCAGTGGTGTTCGGGCAGTGTAGGGGGTCCTGCTGGGGCTGGTGTTTCAGGGTTTAGGGCAGTGCAGTGGTGCTCGGGCAGTGTAGGGGGTCGTGCTGGGGGTGGTGTTTCAGGGTTTAGGGCAGTGCAGTTGTGTTCGGGCAGTGTAGGGGGTCGTGCTGGGGCTGGTGTTTTAAGGTTTAGGGCAGTGCAGTGGTGTTCGGGCAGTGTAGGGGGTCGTGCTGGGGCTGGTGTTTCAGGGTTTTGGGCAGAGCAGTGGTGTTCGGGCAGTGTAGGGGTCGTGCTGGGGGTGGTGTTTCAGGGTTTAGGGCAGTGCAGTGGTGTTCGGGCAGTGTAGGGGGTCGTGCTGGGGGTGGTGTTTCAGGGTTTTGGGCAGTGGTGTTCGGGCAGTGTAGGGGGTCTTGCTGGGGGTGATGTTTCAGGGTTTAGGGCAGTGCAGTGGTGTTCGGCCAGTGTAGGGGGTCTTGCTGGGGGTAGTGTTTCAGGGTTTAGGGCAGTGCAGTTGTGTTCGGGCAGTGTAGGGGGTCGTGCTGGGGGTGGTGTTTCAGGGTTTAGGGCAGTGCAGTGGTGTTCGGGCAGTGTAGGGGGTCGTGAAGGGGTTGATGTTTCAGGGTTTAGGTCAGTGCAGTGGTGTTTGGGCAGTGTAGGGGTCGTGCTAGGGGTGGTGTTTCAGGGTTTAGGGCAGTGCAGTGGTGTTCGGGCAGTGTAGGGGGTTGTGCAGGGGCTGGTGTTTCAGGGTTTAGGGCAGTGCAGTGGTGTTTGGGCAGTGTAGGGGGTCGTGCTTGGGGTAGTGTTTTGGGGTTCAGGGTAGTGCAGTGGTGCTTGTGTAGTGTAGGGGGTCGTGCTGGGGGTAGTGTTTATGGTTTAGGGTAGTGCAGTGGTGTTTGTGTAGTGTAGGGGGTCATGTTTTAGGGTAGTACAGTGGTGTTTGGGTAGTGTAGGGGGTCGTGCTGGGGGTAGTGTTTTAGGGTTTAGGGTAGTGCAGTGGTGTTTGTGTAGTGTAGGGGGTCGTGCTGGGGGTAGTGTTTTAGGGTTTAGGGTAGTGCAGTGGTGCTTGTGTAGTGTAGGGGGTCGTGCTGGGAGTAGTGTTTTAGGGTTTAGGGTAGTGCAGTGGTGTTTGTGTAGTGTAGGGGTCATGTTTTAGGGTAGTGCAGTGGTGTTTGGGTAGTGTAGGGGGTCGTGCTGGGGGTAGTGTTTTAGGGTTTAGGGTAGTGCAGTGGTGTTTGTGTAGTGTAGGGGGTCATGCTGGGGGTAGTGTTTTAGGGTTTAGGGTAGTGCAGTGGTGTTTTTGTAGTGTAGGGGGTCATGTTTTAAGATGCAACGCTCCAATACCTGGCCAGTCTGCACTACATAAAACTGCAAAAAACTAAAAATAAAAGTGTTTTGCACACTTTTGTCATTGGGCTATATGTGGGCTACATCTGGGTAATATTTGTGCTACATTTGGACTCTTTTTTCACAGGTGGCCATCTTGGAAGACTTCTTTGTTATGAAGTTTCCTAATTTCCTCATTTACTGCAGTCTCCTCAGTAGGAAATGCTTTCAGTTTTTTACTTTGATTCCATCAAGAAGGCATTCAGATGTGTCTCACATTTGCCATAAATTCAGAATGTTAGCACTCTAGTTGCTCATTAGATCACTGTAGTAAAGCTACTGCTCACCAGGGAGTTAACTGGAAGTCTGCTGCTGGAATTGAAAGTGATTGTTTCAGTCTGCATGTCAGAATTTTCTAATGAAATAGAAGAGGATTTGAGATCTCACTTAAAACATGCCCTAATTGTTCTTTCTGCAGCACTAACCATAATTTCTATTTCAAAAAGAACCCCCTCATTTTGTTCCTTTTTAAATTAAATGTTTTAAGTGTTACCGGTTTATTCCAATCAAGATGGCTTCAGGTGTGCCATACTTTTGTCATAAGTAAGGCTGTTAGCGCTCTAGTTGTTCTTTAGAACACTCTGGGAAGCTGCAGTAGAACACAAAGGCATCAACTGGCAGGCTGCTCCTGTTGAAATATAACAGGAAGATATTTGAGATCACACTTGAAACATGTCCTAATTTTTCTTTCTACAGCACTAACCATAATTTCTATGACAAAATGAACCCCATCATTTTGTTCCTTTTTAAGTTAAATGTTTTAAGTGTTACCAGTTTATTCCAATCAAGATGGCTTCAGGTGTGCCATACTTTTGTCATAAGTAAGGCTGTTAGCACTCTAGTTGTTTTTAGAACACCCTGGGAAGCTGCAGTAGAACACAAAGGAATCAACTGACAGTCTCTGCCCTTGTTGGATGTACATGTTTTACTGAGAATGTCAGACTTTATTCTCACATGACTGAGAAAGATAATGTGAATTTACAGAAAATATGCTCTCATTTTAGCTTCTGGAGCACCTTCCAAAACTGTATGGGACAAGCATGTGAAAATAGTTTTCTCTCAAACATGATTCATGATATCCCAGCAGAAGGTTTTTCACAGGGTAAAATCACCTTAGAACACACCACAATTCCTGAAATTAGTATGGTACCATCAACAAATGAATTCTAATGTAACTAAAGTCTGTTATCACCCTTTATAGTTCTCCTTTTGGTAACCCTCAAAATCTTTGATTCACTACAATGCATTTCAATGGGGTACTATCATTTATATTGGTCCCAAGATGGCTGCCAGCAATTCCAGGATGAAGTGCTAACAGCCAATCAGATCTCACGATGACATGTGTGGTTAGGCTCCGCCCAGATATATATGTGATTTTACTTTTGATTTTCTCAGGAACTACTGAACGGATTTACACCAGTTAAGCAAAAGGCACGACACTGAACCAAGGGCTACCTCTTTGCCAAATTTGGTGTAATTCCGTTCAGCAGTTCGGGCTGTAGCTGCGACTAAAGGTTCCTATGGAAAAATGAATGGGGAAAACACATTTTGGGACCCCCTTTTTCTCGGCCCCGCTTGACGAATCACCCCGAGACTTTCAGGATAGGAGCAGACCGGGAGCGCCCCAACAAGTTGGAAACTTTCGCGAAGATTCGACAACCGGCGCCAACGTTATTTCAAATAGAATGTTGCGGATTTCCTATGGAAAATAGGTCCTAACTATAACTATCTACTGGCGACCGCCAGTAGATAATATATTAAAATATATATATATATATATATATATATATATATATATTTTTATATAACAAAGGGAGGCGGCACTCCAAGGCTAAATTTATGCACAATTTATTCTTGGCAACTTCTCAACCAACGCGTTTCAGCCCTCCCACGGCTTTTCTCATGTGAGAAAAGCCGTGGGAAGGCTGAAACGCGTTGGTTGAGAGGCTGCCAAGAATAAATTGTGCATAAAATTCAGCCTTGGAGTGCCGCGTCCTTTGTTATATAAAATTGAATTTAGGGCCAGGATCTGGCCCCTACGCAGAGCACCAGCTGTTGAGCGCGCCGAATTGTGAAGGATCGCATTGGAGGCAATTAAAATATATATATATACACACACACAAACAAAAAAGAAAAAATTTAACAAATAAACTGCAAAAAGATTTAAAATATTGCCGATTCAATTATACATAAAAAGGTCAACAAAAAACAAAAATGCGTTTCACTAAAATATAAAATATAAATATATAAGATTAAATAAACAAGCACAACATAATAATATATATTTAAACAATTTTAAGAAAACCATTAAACTCTAGGAATAATAAATAAACTATTACCACTGCAATCCGTACAACAGTAGGGAAAGCATTGGACTCAGTAGGGGTACAATTTACTATTCCCACTCCAGTCTGTGCAACTGTAGAGAAAGCGTTGGACTCAAGAGGGGCAGAATTTACTATTCCGACTCCAGTCTGTGCAACAGTAGGGAAAGCATTGGATGCCAAAGGGGTAAAATAAACTATTGCCACTCCAGTCTGTGTAGGGAGAGAGTAGTTCGCTTCAAACAAATAACATATTTTAACAACTCTAAAAAATACAATTTATTGCAGTTTTTAATAATTATTATTAATTAAAAGAAATATTAATTTAATTAAAATGCCACACTATAGTAATGCAAACAAAACAGCCAACAATTAAAATGTAATTGAAATATAAAAAGTATAACACAATTGACATATTAATAATAGAGCAGTTTTTAATAATGAATAATTCTTAATTTATTATTACTTAAATATTGTTCCACCCTATTCCTCTACAAACTAAACAACACACTCCTGAAATATAACTAAACAATTTACATTATTATCAATTAAAGAATTATTAATAAATTATCAATTAATTATTATTTAATTAACTTCCCACCTTGTACCCCTACAAACTGAATAACCCGCCCCTGAAATGTAACTCAAAAATCTTTGAATTACAAAATGTACATAATTAATTATCAATTAAATAATTTATATTATTTAAACATTATTAATTAATTAAAATTAATTAACTTTCCACCCTTTACCTGTAAAAGCCCTCAACCCACACCTACATTTCAACTTAAAAACAAGTTAATTACACAATTTACATAATTAATTATCAATTAAATAATTAATATAATTAAAAATGATTAATTCATTCAAGATAATCAACTACACACCCTTTACCCCTACAAACCCCACAGGCACACTAACTATATTCCTGCATCATGAAATTATTTTATCTCAACTTTTATTTTTTAACTCAATATTTTGTCCCAATACCCCTAACTCACTAATCACCACCAATTTACAAGATCCCAGAACTACCTATCCTATACAAGGTGTAGGAAGCCATCCTGGCCCCCTTTTTCTTCTCCATGGAGCCTTGGGAAACCCTACTTAACTAATAGTAGCACTAAGAACTGTAAGTCAATGACACAACAACTCTACCTGAAATATTCAATCACATTCATAATTAAATGTCCAGTGCTTACCTAAATCTCTACCTGCCCAAAACAGAGAACTGTTCCTGTTTATTAAATGTATAAAGTAATCACAAATTGAATCCTAGCTCTCCAAAATAAACTTTGATAGGTTCACCCCCAACTAACACCAAAAGCATAATCACTTGGCCGTATCCTCTCTTTCAAAGAAAACCCTGCCTAGTCAGCATAGAAGGAACTCATTTGCCTAAAGAATGTATAATCCTACTTTCCATAATCTAACTGCAGAACAACAGTCTAAACTGTACTCTTCTTGCACTTAGGTTAGGTAACACCCTGCTCTACTATCTCTCGACCACACTATATCCACTGAACAGCATCTTACATGCAGCAGCACTGGCAACACTGTCTCAGCAAAAAGCCTAAGCATGTCACAGTGAATCACTTCAACCCTGATAGAATGTCACTGGCTCTCCTTCCAAACCTGGATCATTATTAAATTAAGCTGAATAACACAAAACAGGCAGAACCAGCACCTTTCCATACTTTACAGAGGAATTAATCACCTCAGATGCCAGCATTACACCAGAACCCATTACATGTCCACACTGAAAACAAAAATGCAAAAAGAGCAATGAGAAGACAAGTCATCTCCTAGGATCTAGAACAACATGTAAATTAACTTCAGAACTGCCCTAACCAATACTGTACTTCAGAAAGGAGTTGAAGACCCATCTCTTCAAAAAATCTGATAGAGTTCCCCACCTATGAATATACTACGTTCGGAGGCTGTGCTGATGCTGACGCTAAGCCACAAGCTGGGTGCCAAGAACAGAGAGCTGTGAGCAGACAGTGAAGAACGGCCTGATTTTTACCGCTCTCCCACTGGGGGGCCTTTTCTTGTCTGCATTTGACCTTCATTTGTCCCGACCCCTTCCTGGCTTATCCAGCCCAACTCAGCCATGGGGAGGTAATTGAGTGCACGTAAGAGGGTGTGCCGGGCAAACAATGGTCAGCTGAGAGCACTGCAGGTAAGGCAGAGGTGCTTAGTTCTCCCTCTCGCCCTACCCTCAGCCTGCCTCTCTCCTTTGCTCTCCTTGCTCTGTGGTGCCCAGAGGGGGAGATAGACCCCAGACCCCTGGGGTGCCATAGACTTCTTATTTGATTTGCAACAAGGTACAGACTGCTTTGCGAGCTTTGCAATAAGCTACAGACTTCATTCACATGTGCAATAAGCCTTTTCAGCCAGTGCATTAGAACAAATGCCCCTAGTTATGCTCTGAACTCTCCCAGTAGACGGCAGGAATGGTGTTTCACTTTCAGAGCCTCTAGTGCCACCAGGTGGAAATGACTATTGGCGACTTTCTGATTCCAAAGCAGAGCATACTGTTGGAAGTAGGTGGAGGGGCACCAAGGCAGAGCGTTGACGTTAAAGGACCTCAGGAACACAAATAAAGGGGAGCAGCAGAAGCAGCACATTTTTAGCAGTGTCACAAGGTGAGCTGGTAATTCCTTAAACCATACTCCAAGATCGGCTGTGGTTGGCAGGGGGAGCAAGAAGGGTAGGCAATAGGGCACTTGGCCTTGGCGAAGAGCGGAGGAGACCAGCACTTAGGCCGGTGCGGCTTTTGCTCCACTGAAGGACAAGCAATCCCATCACCACCCTGTAATTTTGAAAACTGCCTAGCTTGGAGAAGGACCAACTTGGCCCCATATGCCACAAACCTGATGCTCCTTGCTTAATCCTCATTACTCTTCACCAAATCTGATATTCTTTGCACAATTGCCTGGTTAAACAAAGTTTATACAAGCATAGATAGTGGTGAAAGAGCACAAGACCTGGTCAGGCCCAAGGAAGACAACATCGAGAAAGACATTGACAAACCGACGCAATGACAGGAATCACTACTGTTATAAAGGAGAGCATTCTGTAAATCTAGAAAATATTAGTTGAGCGGCATCATGCGCTCAGGTAAAACAAAGGGTCCTGGAGTGAAACAGAGCCGGAAGAAAAGGAGAGCTCTGACTGAGATTGAACCTGCTAATACTATTGCCCCACCATCGACAACACACACTCAAAGAAGGAGCTTAGCTGAGCAATCGTAACATCTATTGCCAAACATGGAATCTAGTCCATCTCAACCAAAAGTAACAACTAAGGGGGTCATTACGATGGCGGTCGGAAAAGCAAGCCGACCGCCATGGTAGCGGGCAATCACCGCCCGCCTCAACCGCGGGAAAACCGATGGCCAGATTAGGATCCACGGCGGTAGAAATCCTACCGCGGCGGAAAGGTTCCCCGAGAAACCGCCGTTCGCCTGCGGAGAAGGCCCAAACCCGTCCTCGGCGGTCGGTTTCGCAGCGGAAATAGCCCAAACGACCGCAACCACAGCGGAGACACCGCCATCAAAATTATGATATTCCCGACATCACCGCGGTGCAGTGCGCTGTTTCCGACCGCCGCGGTAGACAACAGTGATGAATGAGTGAGACGGCGGAAGCGCCGTAGCCGAGCCACCGCTGCGGACGCTCCATGAAAAAAATGGCGGTCGCGAGAAAAACACACAACATGGCCACAAAGTGCACCAACCAAACAAGGCATGCACTCAAAAATACCTAACAGCCCAAAGACACACCCCCATGGGAAACTCCAAAACTACAAATCCCAGGACCACACACACACCACACCTGCAACCAATACCCCATCCTGACACACCCACAGAGACCAGTATAAATCCAGCCGCCTAACAGACCACAATCCTTTGCAAAACTCCACAACTGAAGGGACATTCACCACAGCTGACAGGAGAGGCAAATCTGCACAACACACACACATCACCACCACCACCACCACTTCCACACCTGCACCTCTAACACCTTTGCACATCACACACCATGTCACCACAGAGAATGCCCAAATTCACTGAGAGTGAGTTGAGGGTCATGGTTGATGAGATAATCAGGGTAGAACCACAATTGTTTGGTAACCAGGTCCAACAGACACCACTAGCCACAAGAACGCAAATGTGGAGAAGGATAGTAGACAAGGTAAATGCAGTAGGGACTGTGCCACGCAATAGAGATGAAATTGTGAAGAGGTGGCACGATCTGAAGGCAGTGGTCAAGAAGAAGAGATCCAAGAACCATGAGCTGGCTCACAGGACAGGCAGTGGCCCTCCCGTTCCACTCAAAACATACACTGAATGGGAGGAGAAGATGCTTGGCATTCTACATCCAGAGAGTCTCTCAGGAATACCCGGGGGAGTGGAGGCTGGTAAGTACAAACAAATGCCTAACATCACACAAATGTACTGTCTTGCACTACTACAAAGTAATACCTCCTACGTTCAAATGTATTCATGTGCACAACACTCCCCCAACACATCTCTCACAGATTCAACAGACACTCCCCCTGAAGCCCCCAAAGGTAGCTAGCAACATCACCATGGGTACATGTGTACATGCTGCCAGCACTGCAACTCCCAGCAGGCCCCCCTGTCCCACAGCTGCGCAAGATGGAGCCCTCCACCCCAACCCATGTGCCACCCATAGCATTGCTCACCTTAACCTAACAGGTAGGTAGCCACCCTTACAGGGAGGTGGGTGGGTTGTTGGGAAGCCTGCACTACAACTCCCAGCAGGCCCCCTTGTCCCACAGCTGCGCAAGATGGAGCCCACCACCCCAACCCATGTGCCACCCAGAGCATTGCTCACCTTAACCTAACAGGTAGGTAGCCACCCTTACAGGGAGGTGGGTGGGTGGTTGGGAAGCCTGCACTACAACTCCCACCAGGCCCCCTTGTCCTACAGCTGCGCAAGATGGAGCCCTCCACCCCAACCCATGTGCCACCCATAGCATTGCTCACCTTAACCTAACAGGTAGGTAGCCACCCTTACAGGGAGGTGGGTGGGTTGTTGGGAAGCCTGCACTACAACTCCCAGCAGGCCCCCTTGTCCCACAGCTGCGCAAGATGGAGCCCACCATCCCAACCCATGTGTCACCCAGAGCATTGATCACCTTAACCTAACAGGTAGGTAGCCACCCTTACAGGGAGGTGGGTGGGTGGTTGGGAAGCCTGCACTACAACTCCCACCAGGCCCCCTTGTCCTACAGCTGTGCAAGATGGAGCCCTCCACCCCAACCCATGTGCCACCCATAGCATTGCTCACCTTAACCTAACAGGTAGGTAGCCACCCTTACAGGGAGGTGGGTGGGTTGTTGGGAAGCCTGCACTACAACTCCCAGCAGGCCCCCTTGTCCCACAGCTGCACAAGATGGAGCCCACCACCCCAACCCATGTGCCACCCAGACCATTGCTCACCTTAACCTAACAGGTAGGTAGCCACCCTTACAGGGAGGTGGGTGGGTGGTTGGGAAGCCTGCACTACAACTCCCAGCAGGTCCCCCTGTCCCACAGCTGCGCAAGATGGAGTACTCCCCACAGCCACAAGCATGTGGCAGAGATTGAATGTCACTCATCAAACCTACAGGTAGGTAACCATTTCAACCGGGAGTGTTGTTTTTAATTGGTGACACAGCAGCACAACTCACAACAGGCTCCCTACTCCCACAGCTCAGCATGATGGAGCACATGTCCCACTCATAGGCATGTGACGTCTGTGCAGCCGCACATGACACCATGCCACTTAGTCCACAGTCACCTACACAAATCATGCAAAACAGTTGTGTTGTAGTCACCATGCACAAGTCTCTGTTCAAAAATTACCCACATTGTGTCCACTGTGCCAGGCATCACACACTGCAACACTAGCAACGATCATGCTGCCCTGCAGCAGTGTCTGGCAGGTTGGTTGGCAAAGTGCAAATCACCCATGTCATACCACAGTGTTGCAATGTAAACAGTGGAAGTGCAGTGTACCCAAAAACTACACTGCAGCTGGGACTCACAATGCTAAACTAAGCACATCCAAAATGTCCTACAACACACCCAGCTACCACAGTGCTGCACTGAATTGCAGAACAGCACCTTGTCTGACTAAAATTGTCAAAGGTGTCTTGTTCGGACCACCAATGTGTGTATGCATTGACAATGTTCACATCTCACACTGTCTGTCTGAACAGTGCTGGTATAGTCTGGCCCCAAAAGCACACATCGTCTGCACATGGCTGAGTACATCTCACACACACACCACTGTTGACCACAACATGTCAGTGTATGGATGCCCTGGAACAACTGCTTCACCAGTACTGTGCTCATGTTCTCAGGTCCACAAATACCATGAAACCATGACAGTGTGGAAATGTATGCTGGGTGAGATGTTCACCCTGCTGTATGTCACCACTGTGCTAGGAGCCTATACCCCTTGCCCTATTGTGCCTTCAAATGTTGGGGGAGTGAACCCCACACCCAGAACGGTGGGACAACAGTGATGGGGGGCTATACCCCATGCCCAAATGTAATCTGAAATCAATGGGTACAAAAAGCCACACACACCTTCTGCTCACCACACGCACATTCCATCCAAAAATTACTAACAAGTCACATAGCCATGTCATTGCTCACCTTCAGCTCAAACGGTAGGTAGCCATCTTCACAGTGAGACGGTGTACTGTGTTTGGCTATTCGTCCCACAAAACGCAACATGCATGCTGTTCCACCCCTATGGAGTATGGGACACTACACCCCAAATACGAATCATGTGGCAGGCAATGTATGCTACCCACTCAACTCACAGGTAGGTAACCGCATCTCACAGGTCGGGGTGTGGGGGGGGAGCTTGCACAACAACTCACACGGGCCCACCTGACCGCCAGCACACAAGACCCATTACTTCCTGGCACCAAAATGCATGTGTCAGTTATTGCAATGTCCACTTCAAAAGAACTGGTATGTAGACATATCATGCTGACTTGTCCCACACTGGACCAAGATGGAAGCCATCATCATACACACACAGAGAGGTCTCACAAATACAAACAAAAAACAGCAAACACAACATATCAACAGCCACAACATGCAGCCAGATATGCATTTCAAAAAACATGGTGGCATAGGACACCAGGCCTCTCAATACACAACTGCACACCCAGATAGCATTGGCAACTATAGTGTGCACACACCTAAGAAAATGAAACTGTGACAGCAACCAAAGTGTGAAAGTCTGAAACACATGTAGATGGAACTCAGAGCACAACCATGCACACCACTACATGCCATCTGACAGTAGCAGTGGTCCAGACCACCTAGGATCTAATTAAAGCAAACTTAAGCATGTCTGGAATTGCAAATACAGACATGTACACCACATTGAAAAGGTATGCATGAAACTACAATGTTCACTCAATGTGCAGAGTAAACCGCTGCAAGGGCTCAACAAGTGACACATACGTGTAAATGGATGATATATGATTCATCAATAACTGGATGCCAACATGAGCCTGTCAATGTAAAAATGTAAATTGTGCATGTCATGTCTTGAAAACTCCCAATATGGACAAGTAATGCATGTACCACAACAGCTTGTAATGCATCACTGGATGTCGGTCACTGCAAATTTGTACAGTGAACAACTGCTGGATGTACAAACAGTTGATGTAACACTGCTAACACAAACTTTGCTGGGTGCAACACAATGACCATTTCTCATCTGACCCACAGGTGACCAAGAACGCACTGCAGAGGATGACACCAACCTGCAGAGCCAGTCCCCCCCCCCTGGAACAGAGACAACTGGATGAAGACTCCCTGGATTCCTTGGATGAGGAGCTCCAAGCTGGCCCATCTGGTGTGGCAGCCCGCAACCAGTCCCAGGCACCCAGTGTCCCCACAACCACATCAGCTGCAGCCCATGACCATCCTCAGACAGCTGCTGTCACGGCCTGTGTGTCAACCACTACCACCACCACCACCACCACCACCACCACAGCTGGCCGCAATACCCTCCCTGCCCCAGGGGTTGAGCAGCCCACTACATCGACTGCGGAGGCCAGGGAGAGGATGCAGCGGGCCAATGTGAGGACCGGACAGGACCGTGGCAGCAGTGCAGGTGGGAGGGACAGGGTCATGCAGAGGGGAACTGATCCTGTGCTCGGAATCCCTGGCCCACATTGACAGAGTCCTTGGGGCCTACCAACAGGCCTAGGGACGAATGGGCCGTTTAGAGGAAGAATCTCGGGAGCACCTCCTGCTGCGGAGGTCCATGGACACACGCATGGGACAGATTGTGGACCTCTTGGGGCAGCTAGTGGCGGTTCTGAGGGACAGGCCAGTGCAACATTTTACCCCTCCGCCTCCCCCTGATGGGCAGCAGGATGACACTTCATCATCCTCCCCTGCGTCCACAGAGGGGGGTGAGTCCTCAGACACCACTGTCCCTGCAGCAGTGGCCCCTCCTGTCAAGCGCAAAAGGGGTCGTCCAAGGAAAGGCCAGGGGGCCTCACATGCCAAAGCACCTGCCAAACGCTAGTCCCCAAGACAGCTATGATGGCAGACCACTGCACCACTGCATTGACCTTTTGGACTATCCTTCACCACCTCGCCATGTGAATGGCATCTATCTGTTTGACTGAGTCTCCACATCATTGTGGGGACTACTCAAGTATCTCATCTACCATGACTGTCAACTCACTTCTTCAATTCCCCCTTCACATTTTCTCCACCCTCGCATCTCACAATTGTAAATAAATACACCTTACACACATGTTGTTGTGTCTGCTCCGTCTTTAATACAGGATGTGCAACCTTCACCTTGTAGGACATGGTCCAGGGGAATGGAATGTAGGTAGGCAGTGAGATGCTGAAGGGACCTAGGGAAAACCGCAGAACAAGAGTCACTTGTATGGGTGTGGCATCGCACATATCACACAACACTTGTCAACAAGGTACTCAGATCTACAAACTTTACACAGAGCAACAGTCACCATAGAGACATTCTGTATCACACTAACCAATCACACATACATTGGAAGGCAGCAATGAGTCAACACAAAGCTGCAGTCAGCAAGCTCACATACACCCACACAGCAACTGCAACACCATCAGACCATTTTGTCCCTTCTACATCGTCACTTACCTTCAAGTGAAGTAGCGGATGATGAGCTGTCGACGCATGTCGACACCTTCCTCCTCTCCACTGCCCTCGTCACTGGATCCGGGTTGATTTGCAGGCGGGGGCCTTGGCTGCTCATCATCGTCATCCAGGATCAGGGGTATTGCCTTGCGAATGGCCAGGTTGTGGAGCATGCAGCATGCCACCACTATCTGACACACCTTCCCTGGCGAGTACATAAGGGCACCTCCAGTACGGTCCAGGCACCGAAATCTTGATTTTAGGAGACCAAATGTCCGTTCTATCACACGCCGTGTCCTCCCATGGGCATCATTGTATCGCACATCAGCTGGCGTGACGGGATTCCGCAATGGGCTCAGCAACCATGGGCGGTTCGGATATGCCGAGTCACCTGGGTGTGAGAAACACAGGTTAACCTTGCAGTCCCACAATGACACACGACAGCATGTCACACACACCCCACTCTAATCCACTATGCATACTCACCCACAAGCCATGCACGCTCCGGAAGCAGATTGGCCATCAGCTGAGGAACGATGCTGCTGCGCAAGATGTGGGCATCATGGGCTGAGCCAGGAAACTTGGCAAACACGTGTGAGATGATCATGTCCGCCAGGCACACCACTTGAACATTTACCGAGTGTGAATGCTTCCTATTGCGGTAAACCTGTTCACGTGCCTGTGGTGGCACAAGCCCAACATGTGTGCAATCAATTGCACCAATGACATGGGGGATATGTCCAAGGGAATAGAAATCACCCTTCACAGCCACCAACTCAGGCCCCCTGGGGAAATGGATATATCTGTCTTTGTAGTGCATCATGGCCGACAGTACATCCCTCAGCACCATGCAGAACATCGGCTGTGACATCCCGCCTGCACTTGCGACCGTGTGCTAGAATGAGCCTGTTGCAAAGAAATGCAGGCATGCCATCACCTTAGATGTTGCGGTGAAAGCTGTTGGATATGTCCGACGTGGCTGCAGGTGGGGCTCCAACATGGCACATAGGTTCTGCAGGGTTTGTCGGTCCAGCCTGAATTTGCGGATTATACCCTTTTTCTCCATGTCTGCCAGGACTGTGAACGGACGATGGATATTGGGCCTCCTCCTCCTAGGACAGATCAAAGTGCACAGATGTCAATGCAAAAGACCATGAAATGTGCATTACATCAGTGTTTTCAACAAACACATTGGCAAGTTTTACACATTGCACTATTAACCGACAGAGCACTTCACAAGTAGGTACACATCAGGCACACTACTCGTACACCTGTCCCCTTACCAGCAGCAATTAACTGTGCACCCCTCCGGCTCATTCGCATGCACAGTGTGATATACTAACAGATATGTGTGCACACCTGTGAGTATGACCCCCAGCATATGTTACTAATTGCAATACTACCCTGACACACCATGTTGCTGTCCCTGATACACCTCCCAACACAGGTTGCACATGGCACACATCAACTACACAATGACCACTGGCTGAGCGTGGGGGACACGTGTGTGCATGTGCATTACACAATGTGACAGTTGCTGATGCCCCTAGTTCAGTAAATCAGACAACATTGTGCGTTACATTGCACACACAGACATTGACCATTATCAACATATGCTATGCAACACATTAACTGGACAGTCTACATTTCATTACACAGCACATGTGACATGTGCAAGTGTATGTGCCCATGCAATGTATTGGTGACCCATCTATGGTATGTGTTGGTGACGTGGAATGACATGTTCCTATTGTGCATTTGCCCTCATGAGGACCCTTCAATTTTTCAGACACTGGGCACTGTACATGTTGGCCTATGCATAGAGCTGGAGGACACGTTAGGTGCAGCAAAGCTACTCCACGACTCCATTAACGCTCACTCCAGGCACTGTCTGGCACACATTTGGCGGTGCCTACCGCCTGGCCCCTGCGGACTGGCACCGCCCATACCCCAGGCACGATCACGGTAGACACAGCCAGATATGTATGTGACAATGGCGGTCACTATGCACCGCTACCCAAATCACGGTCACTCCAGGCACTGTCTGGCACACATTTGGCGGTGCCTACCGCCTGGCCCCTGCGGACTGGCACCGCCCATACCCCAGGCACGATCGCGGTAGACACAGCCAGATATGTATGTGACAATGGCGGTCACTATGCACCGCTACCCAAATCACGGTCACTCCAGGCACTGTCTGGCACACATTTGGCGGTGCCTACCGCCTGGCCCCTGCGGACTGGCACCGCCCATACCCCAGGTACGATCGTGGTAGACACAGCCAGATATGTAAGTGACAATGGCGGTCACTATGCACCGCTACCCAAATCACGGTCACTCCAGGCACTGTTTGGCACACATTTGGCGGTGCCTACTGCCTGGCCCCTGCGGACTGGCACCGCCCATACCCCAGGCACGATCGCGGTAGACACAGCCAGATATGTATGTGACAATGGCGGTCACTATGCACTGCTACCCAAATCACGGTCACTCCAGGCACTGTCTGGCATACATTTGGCAGTGCCTACCGCCTGGCCCCTGCGGACTGGCACCGCCCATACCCCAGGCACGATCGCGGTAGACACAGCCAGATATGTATGTGACAATGGCGGTCACTATGCACCGCTACCCAAATCACGGTCACTCCAGGCACTGTATGGCACACATTTGGCGGTGCCTACCGCTTGGCCCCTGCGGACTGGCACCACCCATACCCCAGGCACGATTGCGGTAGACACAGCCAGATATGTATGTGACAATGCCGGTCACTATGCACCGCTACCCAAATCACGGTCACTCCAGGCACTGTCTGGCACACATTTGGCGGTGCCTATCGCCTGGCCCATGCAGACTGGCACTGCCCATACCCCAGGCATGATCCCGGTAGACACAGCCAGATATGTATGTGACAATGGCGGTCACTATGCACCGCTACCCAAATCACGGTCACTCCAGGCACTGTATGGCACATATTTGGCAGTGCCTACCGCCTGGCCCCTGCGGACTGGCACCGCCCATACCCCAGGCACGATCGCGGTAGACACAGCCAGATATGTTTGGACAATGGCGGTCACTATGCACCGCTACCCAAATCACGGTCACTCCAGGCACTGTCTGGCACACATTTGGCGGTGCCTACCACCTGGCCCCTGCGGTCTGGCACCGCCCATACCCCAGGCACGATTGCGGTAGACACAGCCAGATATGTATGTGACAATGGCGGTCACTATGCACCGCTACCCAAATCACGGTCACTCCAGGCACTGTATGGCACACATTTGGCGGTGCCTACCGCCTGGCCCCTGCGGTGTGTCACCGCCATGGACCATGCCCTTGCAGCCAATGGGAAGCACCCTCGCGGGAGCCTGATGCGGATTTGAAAATCGCGGTAGGCGTGCACCGCCACCGCGGAGCCGGTCTCTGGAAGCATTCAAGAGATGCACCAGCGCGGTAGCGCACGCCTGGCCCCTGCGGTGTGTCACCGCCATGGACCATGCCCTTGCAGCCAATGGGAAGCACCCTCGCGGTAGCCTGTTGTGGATTTGGAAATCGCGGTAGGCGTGCACCGCCACCGCGGAGCCGGTCAGTGGAAGCATTCAAAAGATGCACCAGCGCGGTAGCGCGCGCCTGGCCCCTACGGTGTGTCACCGCCATGGACCATGCCCTTGCAGCCAATGGGAAGCACCCTCGCGGTTGCCTGATGCGAATTTGAAAATCGCGGGAGGCGTGCACCGCCAACGCGGAGGCAGACATTGGATGTTTTTGAATGAGGCAGACCTGGTACACCAATTGCAGCACCCTGGGACCACTGACACAGCCCCAGGGGCCTATATATGTGTGGGAGGGTGCCCCACATTCCCACAGCTACCAGGGACTGCTGACTGACAACCCTCACCTGCTGCTGCTGCCTCCAGGGACTGCTGGCTGCCACCCTCCACCTGCTGCTGCTGCCTCCAGGGACTGCTGGCTGCCACCCTCCACCTGTTGCTGCTGCCTCCAGGGACTGCTGGCTGCCACCCTCCACCTGCTGCCTCCAGGGACTGCTGGCTGCCACCCTCCACCTGCTGCTGCTGCCTCCAAGGACTGCTGGCTGCCACCCTCCACCTGCTGCTGCTGCCTCCAGGGACTGCTGGCTGCCACCCTCAATGTGCTGCTGCTGCCACATGTCCATTGTGATGTCGAGGACTCAGAAGATCCGCGCCAGTCCCTTCACCAGCGAGGAGCTTGAGGTCCTGGTAGACGGGGTGCTTGCACAGTACCCAAGGCTTTATGGTGGCCCTAATGTCGTGGTAAGTCTCCAAGACTGTGAGTGAGAGTCAGGGTGGGCACACGTGAGGTGGAGGTGCCTCTGTATGTGTCAGTGGTTGTGGGGCTCTGACATGCACTGCCTAGCATGCTTACTACAGCGGGAAGGGCTTGGTGGGCTCTTTCACACGTTACCCTGCATGCCCAACCTGAGTAGAGGGACATGTTTTGTAGTGTCAGCCGTACAGTGCAGCTGCATTTTGGTGATGCAGGAGTCAGGCCAGTTATCGTTTGTGTGAATGGCTGTGTTGCTCCCAATTTACCCACTCAGTGTCAGTCCAGCTGCCCTGCACAGTCCCCGCAGAATGCCACATGTCCACATCACTGCATGTACAGTGTGTTCCCTGTGTGTTTGGTTCACGCCTCTTCATCTAAGTACCACCTCTGCCCTGTAGATTGCACAGGAGCAGCCATGTGAGAAGGGTGTGTGTATGACAGTTGTGATCACTCTATGTGAGTTCCAGGACACAGTGAGGCTTTCACAGGGCTAGGACACTTAGGTCTGCGCAATGTTGGACACAGTGAGTCCAACAACAATACACATGTTTTGCTATCTTCTCTAGGTGTAGTTGTAGGTAACTACAGACAGTAGCTGCGGGCAGACTACACGTCGCTTGCTGTGTTGGTATCCTGCATGTGAATGGGATGTGGAGGTACTGTGTCCACCATCGAACATGCATGCATGTACGTCTGATTGACCAATGACATTGTACCATGTTCACAGCAATTGTTGGCTCTGTTACAGTTGTGGCTGGAGTATTGGATGAGTCACTGTCATGCTACTGCATTTTCTTTGTGTTGACATTGTACACTGTGTCACTGGAACCTCACCCCTCTTGTCTCCCATGCCTGCAGCTGAAGGTCCACCAGCGTAAGGCCGTGTGGAGGGCCATTCCCTCCAGAGTGCGAGATCTGGGTGTGTCAAATTGAAGGCGCACCCACTGTCATAAAAGGTGGGACGACATCTGCCGGCTGAGCAAGAACATGGCCGAGATGACGCTGGGGTTGCTCCCTCGAACTGGCAGGTTGGCTAGGCGCAGCATGACACCACTAATGGGCCGCATCCTGGCTGTCACACAACCTGAGCTGGACAGACAACTGAAGGAGCATCAGCAGCAAGCTAGGGGCTCATCAAGTGACTGCAACGCATACAAAACGCCTCCGCACGCCTGATCCTCGATGTACCACGCCACAGCCACATCACCCCCCACCTGAGGAACCTGCACTGGCTCCCCGTCGACAGGAGAATCTCCTTCAAACTCCTCATCCACGCACACAAGGCACTCCACAAGACTGGCCCAGCCTACCTCAACAGACGACTCCTCTTCTACGTCCCCAACCGCCAGCTCCGCCCCGCCGACCTCTCCCTCGCCACCGTCCCTCGCATTCGAAGAACTACCACCGGCGGCAGATCCTTCTCCCACCTCGCCGCCAAGACCTGGAACACCCTTCCACTAAGCCTACGACAGAACCAAGACCTGCTGACCTTCAGGAGGCTACTCAAGACCTGGTTGTTCGACCAGTAGCAGCCCCCCCCCCCTTTTTTTCTCCCCAGCGCCTTGAGATCCTCGCGGGTAAGTAGTGCGCTCTACAAATTCTGTGATTGATTGATTGATGTGTTGCAGGCTGCCTTTGGCTGGGAGTGGGTGCATGTGTCTACAGAGTGTGCAAATTGTCAGCTGTGTGACGTTGGTTGTGTGGTGCAATGTTTTGTCAGTGGCCTCTGTGCTGGGTGTATGTGCCATGCATTTGCCCAACCTGTGGTTCATGAAGTCAGTTTTAAAACTGTGCATCTCTCTTACATTTGGAGTTGTGGCCTTCAGGTACCTTCTGCTGTGGGGTAGTGTGTGAATTCAGATGGATGGGAATGCCAGTGTGCAAACTGTGAGTGCGTTTCAATGAATGCGTGCAATTACAGACCTCAGATGTCTGCCAGTCAGACATCTGAGGCCAATGTGCAACAGTAGATGTGCCCATGAACTCGATATGGTGGATGGCATGTGTGCAGGGTCATTGTGGGCTGGTATGTTGTGGTCTGTGTGGTCCCCTACTGCTCCATCCATGTGGGTGATGAGCACCATGTTGTGGTGTTCATCCTTGCCACCATCGGGACAGTGTGTGCGCACAGGCCATTTTTTGGCTGTGTCTGATGTGAGCCAACAGCAGGATGGTGTGCTGTGTGAGTCACCTGGGGCACTTATGGCAGGATGTGTGTTGGACATGCACCGTTGGCTTGATATTTTGGGTGGCAAGATATATGTGTGCACAGGGTGGCATGCGATGTGCTGCACACCTCTTCTAGGATGCAGATGTATTCGCACGTGTTAGTTCTGTTGATGCCACTGATCTCACAGTACTTCTCTCTCCTATGCAGCATCTCCCGTATGTGCAGAGGGACAGGGGACGGACACCAGTGGTGAGGCATCCAGTGCAACAGCCGCACCGGAGCAGACTGACACAGATGTGACCAGCGCCGAGGAGGGGGACAGGAGTCTACTAGAGGATTCCCAGCCGGAGACACAAAGCTCTACGTCATCTGACGCCAGCGGTGACGCATCCATGTTGGGGGGTACAGGGAACGGGGACTCTGCCTCATCTTCCGCCACACAGCGTCCAGTGCCCAGCCTCCCTTCAACCTCCACTGGTGCTGCCCGTGCCGCACGAGTAGGAAGGGAAGAGTCACCTTCACCCCAGGCACTGCTGCCCCAGCCCATGTCAGCCCTGCTGCCCTCAGTGCTGAAGCAGTCGAGCTATTGCGCCAGCTGTGTGTGGGGCAGACAGCACTTCTCAATGCCTTCCAAGAGCACGACAAAAAGTTGGGGCAGGTTATAGCTTTCATGGAGGGCATACATTCCGACGTAGGTGGGCTACACCGGACTGTGCAGTCCTTGTCATCAACTGTGACAGCAGCCCTGCAACAGGCACATAGTCAGGGAGCGGCTCCCATCACTTTGTCCGGCCCCATGTCACTGTGCACCTCTGACGACAGTGACAATGCTCAGCGGTCCCGATACAGAACCCGCAGCACACAGGAGCAGCAGCAGCCCAAGCGTACTAGAGCGCAGACACCATCCCCACATAAAAGTAAGGCCACCCCAGAGCGCAGAGAGAAAAGCCCATCAGGCGACAGCAAGGGCCACAAAGCAAAGAAACAAGCATCAGGGTCCCAGGCCTCACCTTCCTCCCCCGCCAAAGACTCCCCTGTCCCAAAGACGTCTCGCCGAGGCAAAATGACAGTTTCCACACCCACTGAGAAGGTGTTGCCTGCAAACATTACATAGGATGAGGGCCCCATGGATAATCCATCCTTGACCTCTACTCCCATCACAAGCCCTGTAAAGCCAGCCCGGGAGGACGCTGTAGGGGGCAAACCTGGTGGACAGAGGGAGGCAGGGCGGTGGCAAACCCCAGGCAAGCGCACAGCGGGATCCAGCATGTCCCCAGAGGGAGGGTCACCATCCACACCAGAATCAGCTTTGGTAGTGGGGTCACCTGTTGTGTCCGCCCCAGTTCACCTCAATCCCCAGGCAGGGAAGCCTTTCAGGATCCCCAAGAAGTGGAGAGGCACCCCTCCACAATCTCCGGCACACACTGTGTCTCACCAGGGCATGAGTCCACCTCCCCGTGCCACCACCCACCTGGTCCAAGCAGCCCCCCAGCTCTCACAAGCAGAGATGGCTCTTCCACAGTTGTTCCTCCCACTGCCCAGGGCAGCCCTCCAACTGACCCCAACACACAGTCAGCTCCAAGTCCGACAGACAGCCCCATCTGAGTGGTGGTCACCCTCACACACCTGTCTGTCCACAGCGGTGCGTGTGATGCCCATTGTCAGCCCCATTACTCTGTGGCTGGGCATGGCATGGTAGAGTTGCATACATTCCCTGTGTAGCTTCTGATGTCACTACTCTGCACAATGTACTGGCCTTGTTGTTCACTTCTATTTGCCCCCTGCCTGTGCAGCTTCTCATGTGCCTCACCTTCACATTGGACTGGCCACTGGCCTTATTGCTCACTGCTGTTTGCTCCCTGCCTGTGCAGCTTCTGATGTAAATACTGTGCATATTGAGATGCCCACTGGCCTTGCTGTTGCCCAGATTTGTTGTCTCACTATGCAAATTGTGAATAAACACAGTTGGTCCTGCTGTGAGTTGTGTCAGTGTCCTTCCTGAATAAAGTTGTTTCTGTGTGTGCATGGTTTACTGTGTCACATGCTCAGTATGCCACTTCAGCATTGCCAATCAGTTGTCTCACATGTCTTTTTTTTTGCAGGGGTGGGAGGCACTTCATTTCTACCTGACTGTGATACTTATGGGTGCAGTGCAGGTGGTTGGCAATGAATTCTTGTTGTCATCATCCTTCTTTGCTCATGTTATCTATGGTGGACACATGTCAGGTTTGTGGGCAATGGCAGCACAGGGTGGGAGTTTGGGCACAGGCTTACAGGCAGGCAGGCCAGGGTCATGGGGTCTGTGTGAGCTTCCTTTCTGTGTGCCAATCAGTGTAGGTGTATGGACATCTTATGGTGTTGAGTTATCCAGGTCCCATGGCTTACTTCCAATGTGTGCACTTGGGTGGTGGAGAGGTGTATGGTGTGAAGGGGGTGACTTTGTTGTGACTGTGGATATGTGTGCACCTGAATTGTCAACTACTGCCATGTGTCACCCTGGAGTGGTGTGCCTGTATGTGTACTTGTTGAGCCCTGTGGTTGTGTTTTGTGCACATGGCAGTATTGTGTGGTGAAGTTTTGAGAGGAGGTATGTGTGACATATCCTACTTGTGCTTGGCTGTCATGTAGTGTGTCACTGGGCCCTGTGTGTTGTGCAGCAGACATTCTCTTGTCCAGTGTTTGGATGCCTATGTGTGGCTGGTCAGTGTTTGAGTTCAGGGCCTTCCTTTCATCCCTGTGCCTATACATGGGTGTCCTTGCTGTCTCCAGGAGTTGTTGCATTGAGGTGACCGTGGTTTGTGTTGACTGACTGTGTCAGCCATGTGTGCTGTGATGGGCTGTGTGTGTTCTCACATGTGTCTTGTCTTGCATGAGCATCACACATGCTTGATGGTTGTGCCACTGCCCTTCCATTTGTGGGCACCTCACTTTGGCTTTCCTATATGTTGTCCTCCATTACTGCTGACATGTGGTGTGTGTATGTGGCTGTGAGTCAGGGTGGTGTTTGTGTGTGTGACTTGTCAGGTAGTGTGTGCAGTGAAGTGTTTGGTCCTCATCTGTGTGTGTGTGTACATTTTGTGCCTGGCCTCAGTGTTCTTGGCTTGTGTGTGATGTTGCTGTGGTGTGTGTGTTGGCTGGTGCCTGGGCTTTTGTGCTATGTGTTCCTGTGCAAAGGGTCCTGCTGTGGCTGTATATGCAGTTGTTGGGACGTGGGGCATGGTGTGGCTTTAGTTGTGTGGATGTTGTGCACGAATGGCACTTGGGAGGCACATGTTGTGTCCCTTCAGGGAGGTAGCTAGTGTGTTGTGGGTGGAGTTGTGGCTCTGTGCTATTTGTACGCTGCCCTTGGCAGGCTGTGGCCCTGGGCTCTGCGTTGTGTGCATGGTTTCCTGCACACTGACCGCGGCTGTGACGTGACTGGGACTTTTGTTCATGATGGCGGAACATGGGTGGGCAGTATGTGGCGAGGTGTGTTTGTCACAGGTGGGACATGTGTGTGTGCAGTGATGGCTGTGTGCCTGTCCCCACAGGGGTGTGTGGTGTTCCCATGCGATGGTTTTCCACCCTGGAGCTGTGTATTGTGTTACTTGCACTGTTGTGTCTGTACGTGCCTGCGGAGGCGTCCGCGGCGGACGATGGCTTGCAGGTGGTGTATCATGTACAGCACCGGGATGGCGTGTAGGGCAGGATCCATCGCGGTGTGTACTGGGTGTCTCTTTTCTGTCTCCGCTGTGGTGTCTCCGCCGTCTCTCGCTGTGCGGTTTCTCTGTCGCGGTGCGCTGCCATGTTTTTGGCATCGTAATCTCTTCGGCGTACGGGACGTCATTCCGCACGGCGGTGTGTGGTGATTGGCTCACTCCGCCGCGGTGGCGGGCGCACTTTGATGGCGGTCGGCGTCGCACCGCGGCGGACGGGAAATGGGCAATGTGTGGCCATCCTAATATGGCGGGCGTGTAGACCGCTGGCAGCGTGCGGTAAATGGGTGTAACCGCCACCGCCGGCACCGCGGTCGTGTCTCCGTCCGCCATCGTAATAGGACCCTAAGTTCCAATTTTTTAAAGATGTAGGGGATGCAATATACTCTAGCAATGGAAACCTCACCGGACTCCTGCCACCACTCAGTCCCATTGTGCTAATAAAATATGGGGAGGGTCCCTTGGTGAAGCATCAGCCCATTGAAAATCAGGGAGCAGCGGCAACATCAGACACACTGGAGCCTCTTGAGGAGTCAGTAGTTGAAATTCCTTTTAGTCCTGCTGGGGATGGAGCTCAAATAAACTCTGAAGGACTTTCCTCGCGTTCTTCACCGGAGAAACTGATCCCACTCACCAAAGCCCATAGTAGCACTGAGCTGCAGCCAAAGAGAATCTTAAAGAAAGCATTCACATGGACTCACTCAACTCATTGCTAGGGTGGACAAATTATTCCACCTAATAAATCACCTGGAAGAAGGGGAATCCAGGTGGAAGCTGCTCTGGTAGACAGAGGAGAGCACATCGGGCAATGCATTCAAACAGGTGGGAAATCAAAATTGGAGGAATGACTTTGTGGAACTAAAGGATGAGGAGCTTAGAGGTATTCAACTTCCTCCTACGTCCGCACCTGGTATAGAGAGTGAGGAATCAACTAACTGCACAGCAGGCTTGGCTAAAGATTTCACATACCTCAACACCAAAGAGTGGGAAAACATGTTTAATACATACGGCAAAGATGTCGCACTAAACATCAGTCTAAGCCAAATAGAAAGAGGTGGCCATTGGGCTCTACTACTCAGAATACTGCAAAGCTCTGTGGAGGCTTTGAACTATCAGGAAACATAATGGACATTCAGATTAGCCTCCTGAATAACCTGGCAATGTTTATCTCAGGGATAGATGAGTAAATTGCCAATCTCATCAGCTTGATACAAAGAGTTCAAGCAGACCCACAAGGGGTACTACAAAACTGCAACTGCTCACCTAACTTGGACAAATTGGTGACTCTGCCGGAGACTATGTTGCAGCTTCTTGATGAGTTAAGAATCAATATGGCTCAGACAGCACCCAACAATTCGGGAGATATAATTGACCAAGGAAAAAGCATTTCCATACCCTCAGAGGAGGATGTTGCCCAACTCAAAGTTCTAGAGGCAGGCAAAAGTGTCACAGAAGGGGCCCAGGCAGAATCACCACGGCCAAACTCTCCACAAGGCAAAGAAACCCTAGTGGTATGGGACCACGGCTCCAAAAAAAACAGGAACACACAAATATATCACAGTAAGTGGGCCCAATTAGACAGGGGCAAAGAAAAAAACTAATAGAGCCAAGAGGAGAAAGGGACACAACAAAAAATCCTGCACAATGAACCAGCTACTAGTCGGACGAGGAACCATTTGTATTGGGATGATAACAAGGCATGTTAACCAACTTTGGAGACCATTGAATTGGGCCCTGAGTGAACCAGCCCTATGGCGTGATCTAAGGCAGTGAAAAAAGATTTTAAAAAGCAGAAATGGGAGCTCTTGAGATCCAGGAGTGATACTTACTGGGCAAACTTGCTACATGATATAAAGAGAAATAACTTGGCCAGTTTTTGTGAGACAGTGAACAGCATTAACTGACCCCTGCCCAGGGTGGCAAGCTCGAACATCTCCGAAGCTACCTGGGCCAGCTTCATCGCTGCACATTACAATTCAATGGGGGGAGTATACTTACAGAGATCCCCCCAGCCACCCTCAGTACGTCTGGGAGCAACACTGAAACAGGAGCCACACCTTGTGCAGTGCACATGCAATGCTGTACGGGACAAAGGATGTGAACGGTTAAATCGGGACGTGGAGCTACAAACAAGGGCAAATAGTACAGCGCACTCAAATATAATCACATTAAGAATGCCAATAAAAACTATCTCAAGAACAAAATCCTCACACGGTCCAAAAAAACAGGCAAAACGCAAACTATCAATCTGTGTGTAAAACATTGAAAAGCAAATTTCCAAAGGGTGCCGAAAAGGGGCTCCAGTTCCTAACGGGATCGCACCAGCAATCTTTAAGGACACTCCACCCTACCATGCAAAGAAGTTGGTACCATTATACAATTTTACCCTAGAAAGCGGGAGAGACCCCACCTCAGGGAATGGCTCAGTGATCTCACCAATAATCAAAGGGGGTGACAGAGGCAAGGCTGGGAACTACCGCCTGGTGGTGTTGATGGACAACAAAGCAAAATATTTCTCATGAACTATTTTAGAGGAATTGCAGACATGGTCCGAGGAAAATCACATAATCCCAATGAGCCAGACTGGTTTTACCAAGCAAACAGGTTCAATAACCAACATCATGGCCCTAGCCCTGCTGAGTTACTTCGCAATGTCCTACAAACAGCCTGTCTATTTATGTTTTATAGATTATAAATCTGCATTTGAAAGGGTAAGCTGCAGCAAACTATAGTAAAATGTGGTGGCCTGGAATGTGCCTGGTGCCCTCCTAAGAGCATTACAAATGCTGCATACCAACACGTGGATCAGTATCGAACTGGTGGGATCGCGCCAGATTGTCCATGATGATAACAACAAGTGAAGGATTGAAACAGGGCTGGGCGTTGGCCCCAACAATTTTAAACCTGTTCCTTTCTGATCTTCCTCCACTTCCTCCACTACAAAGCCAACAGTCATGTGCAAGAAGTGAAAGGTATCTTACTATCAAATATCCTGTAAGCAGATTACCTGGTTCTGGTCAGTAGGACAAGAGTAGGGCTGCAAAGCCTTTTGGAAACAGCCTTAAAATACTCCAATAAAAATGGGTTGAGAATAAACATGAACAAAACACATACATTGACATCCCAAGGGAAAAGTTCAAAGAACCACACTTGGCTTTTGGGAAATGAAAATGTGAAACCAGCCACTGTGTGCAAATACCTCGGAGTGCTATTCAATTCTAGGAGCAGGCTTGCGGCTCAAATAAATGAAATAAAAAGAAAAGGCTAAGCACTTGTGGCTAGGCTTAGTTTGCTGCACAGGAAGATGAAGGGCTCTCTGCTCTGTCCGATCCTGCTGGTGGCACAAGCTAAAGTTCTACCTACATTGGCCTATGGAACTGAGGCTCTGAGGGGCCAGGACAGCAGAGTATAGAAAAATGCAGTCCATTTTCCATCTACTGATGTACTTGTCTCCTGCACAAATAAGGTTAGAAATTGGCCTGGTAAAACAAACCTTGGGCAGGCTGGCCTCTTTTGTGAACTGCTGCCAAAGTCTTAAAATTACTAAAGAGGGCTCCTTGGGCCACCACTTCTGGCTGGAAATGCAGGGGAGGGATGATTCACCTACGAGAGCCTTTTTACAAAAGTTGCTCAATACTCTTGGCCTCTCATCGATTTGGGCAGCTAATCTGAGTCACAGCGAGCTGAAAAGATTAATAAAACTAAACACCAAAGCATTATCGCTGTTGGAAGGCAAGCAGTCGCTGGCAAGGAGGAGCCATGTATGGCTAACACTCAGTAATTACACAAAGGTAACCCCCCAAAGATACCTAGCATTACCCTATAGCAATTATACCAAGGAGCAGTTTTTAAACTTCAGACTATATCAAAACACTATCCGCCTTGGAGAAGAAAGGAAAGCGGTGACCTTTGCAGGCTCTGTGGTCAAGCACCAGAGGACATCATTCATGTGCTGTGCCTCTGCAAAGCTACCCTGCAGGATTGTCGGAAAATCCTACGCCAAGGTTTCATCATAAGAGGGATAAGAACTTTCAGAGACTACCATTGCGTGCTTCAATCCTATGGGCCTAACACTGAACTGTGCATTGGTAAAATTTCTTAAAACAGTTACTTTTATATTGTGATCACTAACTGCAACATTAATAGTGAATATAGCATGTTACAACGCATGCTATTACATCACGTGCTTTTACATTGCGGTCGTTACAACGACCGCGTTGTTAGTACGCGATACCTTTACATCACAAGTCATTAGAAGGACTTGCTGTAGGGGGCGCGCTGGTCTTAGGAATAGTATTATTTACTATTCCTACTCCAGTTTGCGCAACAGCAGGGAAGGTGTTGGATTTCATATCCAATACCTTAGCGCCCCCTACAGCAAGTCGTTCTAATGACTTGCTATGTAAAGGTATCGTGTACTAACAAGGCGGTCGTTGTAACGACCGTGTTGTAAAAGCACTGTGATGTGATGACAGCGTTGTAAAAGCTGTTTCCCTTAATAGTACGAATTGGATAGAACATATGGCTCAGAGATTAAATACTCTGCTGCTGACTGTTATTAACTCACTTTAAACTAACCTATCTTGCATAATATGCTTCCTTTATCGGTGAAGAGCACAAGCACATTTTTCTGTTATGTACACATTTGATCCGTACAGTTCTAGTACCACACGCCACTTGCCCTATTCTATATCTGTGCTTAGGCTCCATGTAATTGGTCGGAAATTACAAGTTAAAATAACTGGAGGTTTTAATCCGTGCTAACTCAGCACAGAGTCGTGGTCTATTACGATTTCAATAATGGAACTTTCATCTGCAGAATTGCACACTGTTATATCAATGATAGGTTTTAACTAGTAACAGGGATATAATAGATCGTAGATATCTTATTGCTGTATTTGTTGGTTTGATTGTACTGGTTGGATATTTGTATTGCAATGGTTTTAATTCACTATGCAAATAAACTTGTTAAACTGTTAAAACTGTTAACCTATGAATAGACTACATTATTGTAATTTATTCTGAACCAGAATTCAAGGCTCCTGCTTATGTTCAGGATTGAGTTGTTGTTGGTTTGGGCTCTACAAATACCTATACAACCTTACATACAGCAAAAGCGGAGGCAACTGATGACCAGTTCAGAAGATCCAACCCAATAGGAGCACTCCTGGAGAGACTGTGAACAAACCCCTGTGCCAGTTCTTTGGACGGTCATCTAAAGGACTCCAAGTGAAGTTTGACTTCTGGAGTTATTACAGAAGAAAAAACATTTCTTCACAAAGTTCATTTCACCTTGATATCTTTGTGTTGTGGAACTTTTGCCTGGCTTATGAGACTAAAGTCACATATGTGTCTTCCATATTGCCACTGCAAAGCATGGTGTATGGTGTGGTTGACAGTCACATGATTTTACCTGCTGACAACAATTCTTTTATATAAAAGGTATTATCACACCTTTTTGCTTGATTGCCTGGAATGTCGTATTCATTTGGGCTCAAGAGGTACAATCATGCACTGTTATACTAGAAGCTGCGAAACAAAATGATGTACACGTGCAGAAACTAAAATCAAGCTTGTAACCCCTACCTACACTGGACATGGCTTCCTAACTGCTTGCCAAATGACATGCAGCTTTATTAAAAAATATCAATCTAATAAGAAAATTAATGGTTTTCCCACTTTAATTTTACCCCAAATGGATCTACTCATAGAATGATATTTCAACAAAAATTAAATATGTAAATATCGGCATAATTATCCACAGCTTATCGAAAGCACACCAAATGTGTTGTCAAATTAAAGATTTTTAAGCAGCCCTTCTTTCTTTGCCGCCCTCACTTATCAGATCAGATCAGATAATCCCTGCTCTGGGATTATCTTGGCAAGCCTATAAAAAGTAAAACATGCATATGCCTGCCAAATTGTGTGCAGATTTGTCAAACGACATCAAAGTCATTATGAAATGTACACCTTTTTGCCTTCCCTTCAAATATCCCCCTGTTTTAGATCTTATTAAAATCTGATATCTAACTTGTACTTGCTAAGAGCCTCATTAATTTAAAGAAGTCTCATTAAACAGCATCACAGTTATTAGCAAATAGGCACTTTTTGACTCTCTCTCTAACTTTACCCTTCCTTAATGTATCTGCTCATAAATTTACATGCAATTAGAAAACTAAACCTGATACAAGTCTGCCACATTTCATGGAGTGCTATCAAATGAAATCACACATATTCGAATAAATACTCTTTGACCCTAGCTTTTACTGTGCCTATCAATAAATTCAAAATATTAAAAGTGAGCTAAAGATGCTCAGCGCCACCCAAATGTTGTGCAAATTCGTCAAACAGCACTAAGGTTATAGGCAAATTCAGAAAAGGCCTTTTCAAAGCTTAATACATCTCGAAATGTTAACCCTTTGAAGACCAATGGGCACATTTTTTAAATACAAATGTCTCAAAAAACAGATTGACACCAAAAACAAAACGCATGCTTGCTGAGTGAAGTTCTACTTTTATTCCAAAAGTGGTGTAAATGTATTCATAACCTCATCCTTTACGTAACAGATGATTTCAAACATATGATCACACTGGTGAGATACTATATACTATTGCCATTACATTTTGGATGCGTTTTAATATTTTTGGTTGTGTACAGTTTAAAATGTAATGTTGTGGAGTGAAGTCCTATTGTGAAGTCATAAGCATTATATTTGGTATGGGATTTATGGTATGCACAGCTTATATGAGATTTATGAATTGAGCAGATAACCAGCCCTAGATAATGTCAAGGCTTTTTTCAATACACTGGTGCAAAATATTAATATAAGACACATACACATAGCATGTGAAATTGCAGTACTAATGTCGGATGTTCCTCCTCTCAAATAAATCATCCTTCACAACTGGCCTTCTCATTGTGAAAATCAAAGCACTGCACTGAGGATTTTCCCTATTCCATTGGGTGAAATTTGATAATTTGCCCCTTAAATGTATTATTCTACCTTGATCCTATTTTCGTATTTATAAGTGTACCATGCTGAATAGGCAAAATGAGAAAGGGTGTGGGATAGGAGAAAAAGAACAGTGTAGCAAGATGATAGGTGAATTGGGATGTAAGGAGAGCATCGGGGTAGAGAATTTTGTGAGGTACAAAGAGACAAAAAGTAAGGCAGCCATAAAGAAAGACAATAGTGTCAGGGGGAGGGTGCAGTACACAAAGATACAGGAAAAGAGATATAGGATAGATTTGAGAGTGAGATAGAGAAAGGTAGAGCTAAGGAGAATGAAATGTGAAGAACCTGGTGGCTTAGGGGTAAAAGGAGGGGTGAAGTAGAGAGAGAAGTAAGGTAGAAAGAGATATGAATTAGAAAGGGGTGTTGGCAGATAGCAAAAAAGGTAAGAGGAAGAAAGTGAGAACTGGTATAAGACATATCTGGTACAGAGTCATGAGGCAAAGCAAAAGTTAAAGAGACAAAGGTGAAGGGGAGAAAGAGAATAGGTATAGAGAGAAAATTGTGAAATTGAGAGAACATTGTGAGGTAAAGGAAGAGAGCTGAGTGGTACAGAAGGACAGTGAAATAAAGGGAAAATGTGTGAGATGGAGAGAGATGTAGAAACAAAGAGGTGAGGCACAGTGATGTATAAAAAGAGGTGTAGAGGGAAATGTGGTAGAGTTGTGAGTTGAATTAGAGAAGGTGGTGAAGAGATGAGGAAGAGAATGGAATTACAGCAGAAAAGAGTTAGAGAAAGAGAGATAGCAGGAAATGGGTAAGAGTGAACAGAGGTAGAAAGAGAGAAGAAAGGAAAGTGGTGAGGTCATTTATTGAATAAATGAGAAGGTAAAATGAGAGATTAGTTAGTGAACAAAAGAGAGAAAGAAAGAATAAAGAGATGGAACAGGGAGGGATAGCCAGAGATGAGATAGTGAGAGAGTGGAGAAGAAGAGAGTAATGAGGGTGAGAGGGGCTCAAGAGAGAAAGAGAACATTTAGGTATACAGATTGAAAGAGAGAAAACAAAGAGGTGAGGTAGAGACAGTGTAAGAAAGTACCCCTTTTCGTATGCTCACCCCCACTTTTTCAAATCAAGATGGCCCAGTGCATTGTGGGAGTTCTAGTCTCATCTGCGTCAAAGTCTCAGGCAGCCATGTTGGTCTTTTGGACCCAGTGAAGTTCTTTACACTTTGTTTACTGCTGACAAGGCTTGTCGGTCACCAGTCACCCACACTTGAAGCTGCAGCTATAGAGAGAATCATGCAACCGTCATCCAACATCAGCAGCTGTTTTTGAATTTTGTTTCTTGCAGCACCATGTAAGAAGTAAAAACCGTTCAGCACCAAGGACAGCCAGAACAACTCTGCACCTGGACTCCATGAACTAGGTAAAATTGATCTGACTGTTGTGGCCTGGTCCTGGGGCCCATATGACCTTACGGGGAGGGGGGCACAAGGGTTCCAAGTAACTTGACCTGCAAGTGACCTATTGTCATTAGTGGATTTTGCCATTGACTGCAATGTTATTTTGCCTATGTATTTTACTGCACTGATTTAATATTGCTTCAAAAATCTATAACTGTGGTTATATGCATGATATCCCGTTCATTTTGATTTCTAAATTAAGATAAAAACACACTCTATTTTTATAAATTGGGTCAGACTTCTCCTGAGTTGTGCCAATTACTTATCGTTTATGTTGGTACTCTGAAATGCTTAACACATGTTCCTCTAGTAAAGCCACTCTACCAGGACTGAGCTTAGGATTTATTATTGTGAATGCAAGGACCATCTTTAGGGTACTGTGATAATATTACATGGTAAAGCCACTCAGCCATACCACATAATATTCTACTTTCCAGAGATGAGGTTTAGATTGAGGTGTAGTGGATCGAAGAGAGATACAGGGAGGAGAGAGGGAAACAGAGGAGTGAGTGCGATTGATAGTCATACGCACTGCTCTTTGATTGAGACCCTTGATAAATGAGTTTGTTAGAAAGTACGTCTAAATACGTTTTTGAAGATTTTGGGATTGTTTTAGCTGGGTTTGGATCATAAGGAGGTGCTGAGGACTTTCCACAGCTTGGAGCTCTGCAATTGCAGGGAATGCTTCTATGTTTTGACCTTCTGAATGATTGTTACATATTCAGGATGGCAGATGCTGATTAAAGATTTCTGGTGCTAATATAAGTTGGGAGTTTCTGCAGATATTCAGGATCTTCACCCCAATAGGCCTTGGTGAAAGGGCAGAAAACCATGCACTTGAAACTTGCTTCATCTTGGAGGTAGTGGCAATCTTTCATGGAAGACTTAAGGGTCGATTCCGATCTCGGCCGGTAGGGCACCAAATCGGATTCGGCTTAACCGGATCCGATTCGGAGCCCTCTTTCCCGACCGGTTCGTACGTGCGTCTGGCCAAGCGAGTACGATGCGTGCGCTCGCGAAATCTCCGACCGACTCGTTCGCAGGACCCGACCGCTCCGACCGACTCACACGGGGACGACTCGCACCGCGCAATGGAGACGTTCCCCGGCCGGGTAAGTACGATGCGCACCTCGACCCATGGGTCCCCCCTACACGTGCATGTACGGCGCGACCCGTATCGACGCGAACACGCTGTAGGGGGCGCCCTTGTTCGCGTCGTGCCCATTGAGTCAATGGGAGCCCGTGTACGCGTCGTACGGCTGGCTCCCATTGACTTCAATGGGAGTCCGACCGAATCGAGTCCGATAGCATACGTGCGCATCGTACTCGTTCGGTCGGGCTGCTAGGGTCCGATTCGGTCGGAAATCTCTCCGGGTCCGGCTCAGTCAGGGAGATTTCCGGCCCGAATCAGAATCGGCCCCTCAATGTGGTCATATTTGAAAAGATTTAGGCACAGTCTGTCTGCATGTTTCTGTAGCCTTTGTTTGACAATGGTGCATGTTTGGGGTATGTTCATGTAGATAATGGTAAAGTAAAACAGGTGTGCTTGAGCAGGGCTCATATGGGCCTTACACATATGTTTAGAGGAGTGGACCGGGTTTGCAGATTGATACTTTTGACCATTGCATTCACTATGGGTGTGAACATACGCTCAGAATGTAAACCCTGCATAGGTTTCTGGCTTTTTGAGAGGATGATATGAGGTTCCTTACCCTTGTGGGCCCATTGAAAGATAGAGAGTCATGCTCAGTTTGTCCCTTTACAAGTATCTCATGAGGCTGGATAGCCATTGTATGAGGTCCTGATGAAGCTGTTGACTTTTGGTAGGAAAGCTCAGAGTGGCAGAAATTCAGAAGTTGCTCCCAAGGAAGGTCCATTGCTGGCTGTATATGCCAGGTGCCTTTGCCCACTCAAACTTTCTACCCTCGGACGTACTCACTTTTTTTGGATCTCAGATTTCACCCTCTGGGCAAGGCTGAAAGCTGTGCCTGAACAGGAATCCATGCAGTCAGACAGCCTCTCTGCGACATTCTGCTGAAACGGATTTGCTGAAACCAGTTCTAGGGGCAGCTCCTTTCTGACCGGGGTTTGTATCTGGCTGACAAGAGGGACAAAGCAGAGTGCAGGTCCAGGTGTTAGCTACATCCGCCTGTGACAGGGTAGGCCTTTTTGAAGTTAATTAAATTCCTGGGTACAGCCCAGATAGTCATACGGTAAGAAGAACAGAACTCCTAACCCACACCCAAGGCCTTGCTCTCATTTCTAGAAACACGTTCATATCTCAACAAGGGCCAATTCAGCTCTTAAGTGACAGTTGGAAGGTCATGCAAATGAGCTTCTAGAGGCTTTAGGTAGGTAAAAGAGGACCTTTCAAGAGTACTTAAAAATATTTAGTGCAAATCTGACTTTATCAGTCAATTGGGCTTGAAATAAATATTTTTCAAAACTTCCAAAAATGAACTTTGTAGCTGTACCAAAGCAGAGATAACATTATCTGATTTTAATATTAGTCCCCAATGCTTTCTTGTGGAACAGCTAACCCTACTTCAGTGGCCATAGCTTTTGGGTCACTGTAAGGGCATGTTTTACATTAAACATTGACATATCCTGCCTTTAAATAGCATGACCCCTGCCTTCTTGGGCATTAAGGACTACTTAGGGCTGACACTAATATAAAAAGAAGGGTTTAGACCTCTCAAAATGGTTTTGGACATGTCCAATTTGCAGTTTTAATGTTGCGCACATAGGCACAGTCAGGCTGCGGTAGTAGACCTGCAGTTACGTTTTGCACTCTCGCGATGGCACAATGTCTGCTGCAGTCCACTAGTGACAGTTAACATACCGGCCCTGGGTACACTTTGTACCATATACTAGGATCTTACAGGTCAGTCAAATATGCCAATTAGGCATATTGCCAATTTGAACATGGTTTAGGGATCAGAGCGCATCAAAAACCAGCAATAAAATCTAACAGAATGTAGTGGTAACGGTTCACTGATAGAATATCGATGTAACAAACATCGATGTTCTAAATATAGAAAAAAAAATATCGACTGCAAAAATATGGACACCAATACCTTAACAGGTAAGTACAAAAATATTGAATCAAAAATATTGAGGTAAAAAATATAGATGTAAAAAATATAGATTTAAAAATATATATAAAATAAAATAATATATAGTAAATATATAAAATATTAATATTATTATTAACAACATAAATTAAATTTAATATACATTTTAACTAAATGTAACAAATAAACTTAATTAAAAAAATATAAATACAGAAACATATTTTTTTACATATACATATATTTACTTAAAAATAATTTATTAACTATTCTTTATTTAACTTTTAAACTTTAAAATTATATAAAAATAAAAAATATATATATATCAATAATTTAAAATAAAAAAAATTCTATAATACATTAAAACGTCAAATTATTAAAACAAATGTAAACTTACATTTCCCAATACAATAAGTGCAACAGTAGAGAAAGTGTTGGATAGCGGAGTAATTTCATTTACTATTCCAGCTTCAGAGAGTGCAACAGTAGGGAAAATGTTGGATAGTGGCGGGGTAAAGATTACTATTCCCACTCAGTGAATGCAACAGTAGGGAAAGTGTTGGATAGCGGAGGGGTAAAAATTATTATTCCCACTCCAGTGAGTGCAACAGTAGGGAAAGTGCTGGATAGCGGAGGGGTAAAAATTACTATTCCCGCTCCAGTGATTGCAACATTAGGGAAAGTGTTGGATAGCAGAGAAACAAAAATTACTAATAACACTTAAACAATAGAAAAAAAATGTTGGGAAAAATTAAAAAATCATAAAAATAAATAAACAATATTTTAAAAATAAAAAAAATTACATATATTAAACATATAAAAAGAACACATATTATAATAGTAATTAAATATAACAAAAACCTACAAATAATATATAAAATAAATTGATAAATACATTTATAAACAATAATTATTTAAAAGTAGCAAATATTAGCAAACACAAAAATTATTTAAAACATAAATGTATTAATTTTATTTCCTACCCTATAATACCACACCAATAACAAAACACTTCAACATTTTTAATTAAATGTATTTCCATAGTTAACATAATTAATAATCAATTAAAAAATCATATTAATAAAAAAACTAAAAACATTCATTTAGTACACATGCTTTAACACTATAATATCCACAACAAACACCTAAATTAAACTATAAAATAATAAAACACAATTAAGTATTATTTTTAAAAGAAAAACTATTACTATTAACAACTAATAATTAAATATTTAAAAATGTATTTAATAGCCACCTTTTACCCCTTTAAAAGTAAAAACAACACTCACAAAAAAAACAATTACACAAAATAAATATCAAATAATTAACATTGATTAACAACTATATATTAATTAATTAAACACAAAATACTTACCACCCTTTACTCCTATAAACACCACAACCCACACCTAAAATTAATTACACAATTACCATCATTAATTACTAATTAATTAATTAAAATTAATTAACAAATATTTATTAATTCATCAATTAAAAATACATTAATTCCCACCCGTCCCACCCTTTACACCTATAAACACCACAACACACACCTAAAATTTATTTAAAAATTACCATAATTAATTACCAATTAACTAATTAAAATTAATTAACGACCAATTATTAATTAATTAATAAAAATTACTTTACCCATTTAAAACTATAACATCTCAATGAAACAAATAATAAATAAAAAATATTCAATAAATTTAATATAACTAAGGGGCCGATTATGATGGCGGGCGGACTTTGTCCGCCCGCCATCGCCCGGTAAATGGGACCGCCCGCTATGTGTGCGGCGGTCCCGCACATGTGATTAGGATGCCACCGCCACGGTGGCGGTGGCATCCCCATTTCCAGCATTGTGGCGGGCGGTGCTCACAACACCACCCGCCACAGTGCTGGAAATGCATGTTGTGCATCTGCATGCACAACGTGACAGGCACCGCGCGGTGCCTGCCATGTTGTATATGCAAATGCAGGGGGGTACCATAGGTACCCCCCATGTGCACCCCCCACCCCCCAAAATACCTGGGGGCCCGCTACGGGCCGCCAATGTCAGGGACCGCGAGCCTTTCCATGGCGGCGACGCCGCCATGGAAAGGCTCATCACCGCCGGCATCATAATGTGGATGGCGGTGTCTTGCAGACACCGCCACCATATTAATCCGTTTTCCGCCCGGTCGACAGATCGGACGGGCGGAAAACATGCGGACGGTCTTTCCGTCCGCCGGGGTCCCCTCCGCCATGGTAATATGGTGGGGGGGAATTTGGTGGCGGACGGACGAAAATGGCGGGTGGATCGCCACCGCCATGAGGGCGGTGGCGATCCGCCCGACATCGTAATCGACCCCTTAATTACTTCCCACCCTATTTCCCTATAAACTCACAACCCGCTACGGAACTAAAAACGCAAAGTTCAAATAAAAAAATATTAATAACTACTAAAAGTAATCAATTAATTTTATATAATTAAATTACTTCCCACCCTATTCCCCTATAAACCCACAACCTGCTGCGGAACTAAAAACACAAATATCTAATAAAAAAAAATTAATAACTACTAAAAATTTGTCACATATGTTAAAAATACAAACATCTTATACAAAAAAACATACATCACATACATATTAAATATATACTAAAATACATAACATTAATAAAAAATCGATATTTTTATCATCGATATTACTTACCTAAATTCGATATTCTTGACCACGAGAATTTGTCTGTCATTATTTCTGACCCATGATATTTTTAACTCGATATTTGTGTAAATCGATATTTTTGATTCGATATTCTGTCCCTGCACCAGTGGTAACCACACAAAAGGGGCGTTTTCCTACAAATGTGCCTAGAACAATATTTGTCATGGTATCTCCAGTTCCAACATACTATGGGAACTTATAATGATGTAGGGGACAGCCTCCCGGAGTTCACACACCTCAAGTGCAGGGTGTGCTCGTATCATTTAACCAAAGGATCTACTTCAGTGCTATTCAGCATATTTATAAACAACACACTGCTAAGCTTATGACATCTTGAGTTTGACAGGACATAGAAGTTGGGGATATTGACTACTGAGAAAATGAGGAGGCCCTTATATATTCTGAAGAGTTAGCATTATGGGCAAATTTAAGTTTGTGCCAACTTCAGGCATTCCTGACTGAGATTGTGGTATTTGACTAGGTGAACATGATTAACTACTTGAGGGGCTGCAGTAACAATGGTAACTTCCCACATGCTGTATGTATGACCTAAAATAAAAGACTTCTGAAAGTTGCTCTTGAATGTATGTTTAAGGTTTATAGAAACGGATCACTGACATGTTTTCTGGAACCAACTATATTATTCAACAAAAATATTGTGTCACAATACCCATAATGCTTTAAAACTGTCCTTCAGAGTCACTGTTTAAATGTGCACTGTCTTTAAATTCACATATAAAACCATACCCTATTTTTGTCTCAAAAGGATCCAATTCCGTGTATGGCAGTGTTAAAGCATTATGGGTATTGTGGTGCCTAAGTCATCACTGATATGCAACTACTTTCACTGAAATTATTTTGAGGACGTGTAAAGTTCTGAATGTGAGCTGACTAATTAGTGCATCCATATTTCTGAAATGTTGGCTGATTCCTATTATTCCGTTGAAATTGGAATTATCCATGTGGTTGACCCATTCCCATAACGAGTCCTTCTTCACTGCTGACAAATTTCATTTTCAATATGTGTCCTTCTTCACTGTTTGCCTATATAAGAACTTCCAGTTGACCACCTCGGATTACATATGATTAAGACTCATGAGGAGTCAAAACGCGTTATGCCTACTGTATCTACTGCTGGGAATAAAAGACTGTCACTGTGATCGGCTGGAGGGCTTGTTTTCGCGTTACTGAAGGTGGAGTGCGTGTTTCGTTGGAAATATATATGTATATGTATATATATGTATATATGTATATGTATATATATTATCTACTGGCGGTCGCCAGTAGATAGTTATAGTTAGGACCTATTTTCCATAGGAAATCCGCAACATTCTATTTGAAATAACGTTGGCGCCGGTTGACGAATTTTCGCGAAAGTTTCCAACTTGTTGGGGCGCTCCGGTCTGCTCCTATCCTGAAAGTCTCGGGGTGATTCGTCAAGTGGGGGCCGAGAAAAAAGGGGGGTCCCAAAACGTGTTTTCCCCATTCATTTTTCCATAGGAACCTTTCATTGCAGCTACAGCCCGAACTGCTGAACGGAATTACACCAAATTTGGCAAAGAGGTAGCCCTTGGTTCAGTGTCGTGCCTTTTGCTTAAATGGTGTAAATCCGTTCAGTAGTTCCTGAGAAAATCAAAAGTAAAATCACATATATATCTGGGCGGAGCCTAACCACACATGTCATCGTGAGATCTGATTGGCTGTCAGCACTTCATCCTGGAATTGCTGGCAGCCATCTTGGGACCAATATACATGATAGTACCCCATTGAAATGCATTGTAGTGAATCAAAAATTTTGAGAGTTACCAAAAGGAGAACTATAAAGGGTGATAACAGACTTTAGTTACATTAGAATTCATTTGTTGATGGTACCATACTAATTTCAGGAATTGTGGTGTGTTCTAAGGTGATTTTACCCTGTGAAAAACCTTCTGCTGGGATATCATGAATCATGTTTGAGAGAAAACTATTTTCACATGCTTGTCCCATAGAGTTTTGGAAGGTGCTCCAGAAGCTAAAATGAGAGCATATTTTCTGTAAATTCACATTATCTTTCTCAGTCATGTGAGAATGAAGTCTGACATTCTCAGTAAAACATGTACATCCAACAAGGGCAGAGACTGTCAGTTGATTCCTTTGTGTTCTACTGCAGCTTCCCAGAGTGTTCTAAAGAACAACTAGAGTGCTAACAGCCTTACTTATGGCAAAAGTATGGCACACCTGAAGCCATCTTGATTGGAATAAACTGGTAACACTTAAAACATTTAATTTAAAAAGGAACAAAATGATGGGGTTCATTTTGTCATAGAAATTATGGTTAGTGCTGTAGAAAGAAAAATTAGGACATGTTTCAAGTGTGATCTCAAATATCTTCCTGTTATATTTCAACAGGAGCAGCCTGCCAGTTGATGCCTTTGTGTTCTAATGCAGCTTCCCAGAGTGTTCTAAAGAACAACTAGAGCGCTAACAGCCTTACTTATGACAAAAGTATGGCACACCTGAAGCCATCTTGATTGGAATAAACCGATAACACTTAAAACATTTAATGTAAAAAGGAACAAAATGAGTGGGTTCTTTTTGAAATAGAAATTATGGTTAGTGCTGCAGAAAGAAAAATTAGGGCATGTTTTAAGTGAGATCTCAAATCCTCTTCTATTTCATTAGAAAATTCTGACATTCAGACTGAAACAATCACTTTCAATACCAGCAGCAGACTTCCAGTTAACTCCCTGGTGAGCAGTAGCTTTACTACAGTGATCTAATGAGCAACTAGAGTGCTAACATTCTGAATTTATGGCAAATGTGAGACACATCTGAATGCCTTCTTGATGAAATCAAAGTAAAAAACTGAAAGCATTTCCTACTGAGGAGACTGCAGTTAATGAGGAAATTAGGAAACTTCATAACAAAGAAGTCTTCCAAGATGGCCACCAGTGACAAAAGAGCCCAAATGTAGCACAAATATTACCCAGATGTAGCCCACATATAGCCCAATGACAAAAGTGTGCAAAACACTTTTTATTTTTAGTTTTTTGCAGTTTTATGTAGTGCAGACTGGTCAGATATTGGAGTGTTGCATCTTAAAACATGACCCCCTACACTACAAAAACACCACTGCACTACCCTAAACCCTAAAACACTACCCCCAGCACGACCCCCTACACTACACAAGCACCAGTGCATTATCCTAAACCCTAAAACACTACCCCCAGCATGACCCCCTACACTACACAAATACCACTGCACTACCCTAAACCCTAAAACACTACCCCCAGCACGACCCCTACACTACCCAAACACCACTGCACTACCCTAAAACATGACCCCCTACACTACACAAACACCACTGCACTACCCTAAACCCTAAAACACTACCCCCAGCACGACCCCCTACACTACACAAGCACCACTGCACTACCCTAAACCCTAAAACACTACCCCCAGCACGACCCCCTACACTACACAAACACCACTGCACTACCCTAAACCCTAAAACACTACCCCAGCACGACCCCTACACTACCCAAACACCACTGCACTACCCTAAAACATGACCCCCTAAACTACACAAACACCACTGCACTACCCTAAACCCTAAAACACTACTCCCAGCACGACCCCCTACACTACACAAGCACCACTGCACTACCCTAAACCCTAAAGCACTACCCCCAGCACGACCCCCTACACTGCCCAAACACCACTGCACTGCCCTAAACCCTGAAACACCAGCCCCTGCACGACCCCCTGCACTACCTGAACACCACTGCACTGCCCTAAACCCTGAAACACCACCCCTAGCACGATCCCCTACACTGCCCGAACACCACTGCACTGCCCTAAACCCTGAAACACCACCCCCTTCACGACCCCCTACACTGCCCGAACACCACTGCACTGCCCTAAACCCTGAAACACCACCCCCAGCACGACCCCCTACACTGCCCGAACACCACTGCACTGCCCTAAACCCTGAAACACTACCCCCAGCAAGACCCCCTACACTGCCCGAACACATCTGCACTGCCCTAAATCCTGAAACATCACCCCCAGCACGACCCCCTATACTGCCCGAACACCACTGCACTGCCCTAAACCTTGAAACACCAGCCCCAGCACGACCACCTACACTGCCCGAACACCACTGCACTACCCTAAACCCTGAAACACCACCCCCAGCACGACCCCCTACACTGCCTGAGCACCACTGCACTGCCCTAAACCCTGAAACACCAGCCCCAGCATGACCCCCTACACTGCCCGAACACCACTGCACTGCCCTAAACCCTGAAACACCAGCCCCAGCACGACCGCCTACACTGCCCGAACACCACTGCACTGCCCTAAACCTTGAAACACCATCCCCAGCACGACCCCATACACTGCACGAACACCACTGCACTGCCCTAAACCCTGAAACACTACCCCCAGCAAGACCCCCTACACTGCCCGAACACCACTGCACTGCCCTAAACCCTGAAACATCACCCCCAGCAAGACCCCCTACACTGCCCGAACACCACTGCCCTAAACCCTGAAACACCACCCCCAGCACGACCCCCTACACTGCCTGAACACCACTGCTCTGCCCAAAACCCTGAAACACCAGCCCCAGCACGACCCCCTACACTGCCCGAACACCACTGCACTGCCCTAAACCTTGAAACATCAGCCCCAGCACGACCCCCTACACTGCCCGACCACCACTGCACTGCTCTAAACCCTGAAACACCACCCCCAGCACGACCCCCTACACTGCCCGAGCACCACTGCACTGCCCTAAACCCTGAAACACCAGCCCCAGCACGACCCCCTACACTGCCCGAACACCACTGCACTGCCCTAAACCCTGAAACACCAGCCCCAGCACGACCCCCTACACTGCCCGAACACCACTGCACTGCCCTGAACCCTGAAACACCAGCCCCAGCATGACCCCTACACTGCCCGAACACCACTGCACTGCCCTCAACCCTGAAACACCACCCCGTGCACGACCCCCTACACTGCCTGAACACCACTGCACTGCCCTAAACCCTGAAACACCACCCCCAGCATTACCCCCTACATTGCCCGAACACCACTGCACTGCCCTAAACCCTGAAACACCACCCCCTGCTCGACCCCCTACACTGCCCGAACACTACTGCACTGCCCTAAACCCTGAAACACCATCCCCAGCACGACCCCATACACTGCACGAACACCACTGCACTGCCCTAAACCCTGAAACACTACCCCCAACAAGACCCCCTACACTGCCCGAACACCACTGCACTGCCCTAAACCCTGAAACATCACCCCCAGCAAGACCCCCTACACTGCCCGAACACCACTGCCCTAAACACTGAAACACCACCCCCAGCAAGACCCCCTACACTGCCCGAACACCACTGCACTGCCCTAAACCCTGAAACACCACCCCCAGCAAGACCCCCTACACTGCCCGAACACCACTGCACTGCCCTAAACCCTGAAACACCACCCCCTACACGACCCCCTACACTGCCCAAACACCACTGCACTGCCCTAAACCCTGAAAAACCACCCCCTGCACGACCCCCTACACTGCCCAAACACCACTGCCGTGCCCTAAACCCTGAAACACCACCCCCAGCATGACCCCCTACACTGCCCGAACACCACTGCACTGCCCTAAACCCTGAAACACCACCCCCTGCATGACCCCCTACACTGCCCGAACACTACTGCACTGCCCTAAACCCTGAAACACCACCCCCATTATGACCCCCTACACTGCACAAACACCACTGCACTGCCCTAAACCCTGAAACACTACCCCCAGCAAGACCCCCTACACTGCCCGAACACCACTGCACTGCCCTAAACCCTGAAACATCACCCCCAGCAAGACCCCCTACACTGCCCGAACACCACTGCCCTAAACCCTGAAACACCACCCCCAGCAAGACCCCCTACACTGCCCGAACACCACTGCACTGCCCTAAACCCTGAAACACTACCCCCAGCAAGACCCCCTACACTGCCCGAGCACCACTGCACTGCCCTAAACCCCGAAACATCACCCCCAGCAAGACCCCTACACTGCCCGAACACCACTGCCCTAAACCCTGAAACACCACCCCCAGCACGACCCCCTACACTGCCCGAACACCACTGCTCTGCCTAAAACCCTGAAACACCAGCCCCAGCACGACCCCCTACACTGCCCGAACACCACTGCACTGCCCTAAACCCTGAAACACCAGCCCCAGCACGACCCCCTACACTGCCCGAACACCACTGCACTGCCCTAAACCCTGAAACACCAGCCCCAGCACGACCCCCTACACTGCCCGAACACCACTACACTGCCCTAAACCCTGAAACACCACCCCCAGCACGACCCCCTACACTGCCCGAACACCACTGCACTGCCCTAAACCCTGAAACACCACCCCCTGCACGACCCCCTACACTGCCCGAAGACCACTGCACTGCCCTAAACCCTGACACACCACCCCTCAGCACGACACCCTACACTGCCCGAACACCACTGCACTGCCCTAAACCCAGAAACACCACCCCAAGCACGACCCCCTACACTGCCGAACACCACTGCACTGCCCTAAACCCTGAAACACCACCCCCTGCACGACCCCCTACACTGCCGGAACACCACTGCACTGCCCTAAACCCTAAAACACCACCTCCAGCACGACCCCCTACACTGCCCGAACACCACTGCCGTAAACCCTGAAACATCACCCCCAGGAAGACCCCCTACACTGCCTGAACACCACTGCCCTAAACCCTGAAACACCACCCCCAGCAAGACCCCCTACACTGCCCGAACACCACTGCACTGCCCTAAACCCTAAAACACCACCTCCAGCACAACCCCATACACTGCCTGAACACCATTGCTCTGCCCTAAACCCTAAAACACTAGCCCCAGCACGATCCCCTACACTGCCCAAACACCAGTGCACTGCCCTAAACCCTGAAACACCACCCCCAGCACGACCCCCTACACTGCCCGAACACCACTGCACTGCCCTAAACCCTGAAACACCAGCCCCAGCAAGATCCCCTACACTGCCCGAACACCACTGCACTGCCCTAGACTCTGAAACACCAGCCCCAGCAAGACCCCCTACACTGCCCGAACACCACTGCACTGCGCTAAACCCTGAAACACCAGCCCCAGCATGACCCCCTACACTGCCCGAACACCACTGCACTGCCCTAAACCCTGAAACACCAGCCTCAGCACGACCACCTACACTGCCCGAACACCACTGCACTGCCCTAAACCCTGAAACACCAGCCCCAGCACGACCCCCTACACTGCCCGAACACCACTGCACTGCCCTAAACCCTGATACACCAGCCCCAGCACGACCCCCTACACTGCCCGAACACCACTGTACTACCCTAAACCCTGAAACACCAGCCCCAGCACGACCCCCTACACTGCCCGAACACCACTGCACTGCCCTAAACCCTGAAATACCACCCCCTGCACGACCCCCTACACTGACTGAACACCACTGCACTGCCCTAAACCCTGAAACACCACCCCCTGCACCACCCCCTACACTGCCCGAACACCACTGCACTGCCCTAAACCCTGAAACACCACACCCAGCACGACCCCCTTTACTGCTCGAACACCACTGCACTGCCCCAAACCCTGAAACACCACCCCCAGCACGACCCCCTACACTGCCCGAACACCACTGCCCTAAACCCTGAAACACCACCCCCTGCACGACCCCTATACTGTCCGAACACCACTGCACTGCCCTAAACACTGAAATACCACCCCCTGCATGACCCCCTACACTGCCTGAACACCACTGCACTGCCCTAAACCCTGAAACACCACCCCCTGCACCACCCCCTACACTGCCCGAACACCACTGCACTGCCCTAAACCCTGAAACACCACACCCAGCACGACCCCCTTTACTGCTCGAACACCACTGCACTGCCCCAAACCCTGAAACACCACCCCCAGCACGACCCCCTACACTGCCCGAACACCACTGCCCTAAACCCTGAAACACCACCCCCTGCACGACCCCTATACTGTCCGAACACCACTGCACTGCCCTAAACCCTGAAACACCACCCCCTGCATGACCCCCTACACTTCCCGAACACCACTGCACTGCCCTAAACCCTGAAACACCACCCCCAGCACGACCCCCTACACTGCCCGAACACCACTGCACTGCCCTAAACCCTAAAACACCACCCCAAGCACGACCCCCTACACTGCCCGAACAACACTGCACTGCCCTAAACCCTAGAACACTACCCCCAGCATGACCCCCTACACTACCCGAACACCACTGCACTACCCTAAACCCTAAAATACTCCCCCCAGCATGACCCCCTACACTACCCGAACACGACTGCACTGCCCTAAACCCTCAAACACTACCCCCAGCACGACCCCTACACTACCCGAACACCACTGCACTGCCCTAAACCCTAAAACACTCCCCCAGCACGACCCCCTACACTACCCGAACACCACTGCACTGCCCTAAACCCTAAAACACTCCCTCCAGCATGACCCCCTACACTACCCAAACACCACTGCACTGCCCTAAACCCTAAAACACTATCCCTCGCATGACCCCCTACACTACCCAAACACCAATGCACTACCCTAATCCCTAAAACACTACCTCCCGCACGACCCCCTACACTACCCAAAGACCACTGCACTACCCTAAACCCTAAAACACTACCCCCCGAACGACTCCCTACACTACCCAAAGACCACTGCACTACCCTAAACCCTAAAACACGACCTCCTACACTACACAAACACCACTGCACTACCCTAAACCCTAAAAAACTACCCCCTACACTACACAAACACCACTGCACTACCCTAAACACTAAAAAACTACCCCCAGCACGAACCCCTACACTACCCAAACACCACTGCACTACCCTAGACCCTAAAACACTACCCCCAGCAGTACCCCCTACACTACCCAAACACCACTGCACTACCCTAAACCCTAAAACACTACCCCAGCAGTACCCCCTACACTACCCAAACACCATTGCACCACCCTAAACCCTAAAACACTACCCCCAGCAGTACCCCCTACACTACCCAAACACCACTGCACTACCCTAAACCACTATCCCCAGCACGACCCCCTACACTACCCAAACACCACTGCACTACCCTAAACCCTAAAACACTCCCCCAGCACGACTCCCTACACTACCCAAACACCACAGCACGACCCTAAACCCTAAATCTACCCCCAGCATGACCCCCTACACTACACAAACACCACTGCACTACCCTAAACCCTAAAACACTACCCCCAGCATGACCCTCTTCACTACCTAAACACAACTGCACAATTTGTTACAGGCGTTGCAACGCAGGCCTGTGGTGCTTACTGGAAGTACCTGGTGGGCTAGTTGGGCCCCAGGGACCCTCAGGATTCAAGGTGACCTAATCCCCCAACTTAAAACGCGCCACGGGGCACGTTTGCACAGTGGTGAAGGGAGGGGGCGGGGCTCAGGTGACATGTGCGCAAACACGCCCTGTGGTGCTTTTTAAGTTGGGGAATTAATTCCCTTTGAATCCTGAGGGACCCTGGGGGCCAACTAGCCCACCAGGTACCTTCAGTAAGCACAACAGAGTTGCGTTGCAGAGAGGTGAAAAAACGTGCGTGGCCTCGGAACGCCTCTCTGCTACTCAGCTCTGTGGTCCTAACTGTAGGTACCTGGGGGGCGAGTTGGGCCCCCCTCCCTTCACCACTGTGCAAACGCGCCCTGTAGCGCATTTTAAGAGGTAGTTTTAATCCCCCTGCCCTATTATGTACTAGGGACTTGCAGAGGAGGTCATGCTAATCACAGGGGTACCCCAACGCATAGTGTTCCCTAGTGTATGTAGGTGTTTTCTCTGTATTCTAAGTGTCTTTTAGCATAGCACTGGCTCTGGTTAGTCAGAGTCAGTTACCACCAGTACCCGCCTGAAAAAGTTGTGGGCACAGGATGATTTTGCAACAAGGCCTCTTTCTGCTCCTCTGTTGGTTCTTTCTGCACATCTTTTGCTTCTTTCTGTGCGTTTTTTCTTCTTTCTTCACATGTCCTACCTCTGTAGGCATAGTTAGAAACTAGCATTTAAAAAACCTTTGACATTCACTTAAAAAATCATAGGTTTCAGGCACGTTATAGTTAGAAATTAGCATTTAAAAAACCTTTGAAATTCACTGAAAAAACCATAGGTTTCAGACACGTTATAGTTAGAAATTAGCATTTAAAAAACCTTTGAAATTCACTGAAAAAACCATAGGTTTTAGGGACAGTTATAGTTAGTTGGACATTTCACTCGTACAAAACCATAGAAATTCCCCCGTTATAGTTTGTTCAGCTAACTATAACTCGCGCCCCCGCAATGCACTGCTGATGACGTCACATATTACATCACTCATGACATGGTCAGTGACATCACTGATGACATCACTGATGACATCTCAAATGACATCACTGATGACATCATCCATGTGATAATTTCATGCATCTTCTCACACCCTAATATAACTTTTGATACACCCACTCTAAATTACAGACTGCCATTCTCAAAACCATAGACACTCCAACACCAAAAACTACATACCCACTCACTGATTCTTAGGACTACACACACACATCCACTCACTCACCCGTACAGTCACTCATACTTACAGTCACTCAGTACAGGACTATCATATGCACTCATACACCTATATAAACACACCGCCACTCATCCATAGAGGTACTCACACACCTAGTCAGTCATGCAAAAAATTAAGCACACACCCATTTACTCACCTATACAGTTATACACACACCAGCTCACTTACTCATACAAATACTAGCACATTCTTACGCTCTTATACAATAACTGATACAAGCACACACGCATCCATACAGCCACTCTCACAATCACACACTCTCACTTATAGCCATTTAAATACTCTAACACACATATATACTGCCTTTTACATATGTAGTTACTCGCACATGTACCACTGAGATATACATTCACTCACTAACACACCCATACACACACTCACCCACCCAAGCAGTCCATCACAGATGCACTCTTGAAATCATGCACCCAGTGAATCACCCACTCACACATCTATGTACAGAGTCACACACACCCCACCCACACAAACACTCAGGCAGCCATACAGATACTCTGAGAACAAATCAATAACCCATATAGACACTCATGTAGCTATTCGCAAATCCATGCAAATCCATGCATCCACTTACACACCAACAAACAGACGGATACAGACATTCACACAGTTTAGTCACTAACCCATGCATTCAGTAAGATACGTTTAATCACTCACTTGTAGAGTCAGTCACTCACGTACTAAATCATCCATTCAGACACTTATACACCCACTCATTCTTCAATACGCCTTTCCCTATATATATTAAACATATTTAAACTTTACAGAAACACACAGTCACTGGATGATGTCATCAGTGATGTCATCAGTGATGTCATTTGAGATGTCATCAGTGATGTCATCAGTGATGTCACTGACCATGTCATGAGTGATGTAATATGTGACGTCATCAGCAGTGCATTGCGGGCGCGAGTTATAGTTAGCTGAACTAACTATAACGGGGGAATTTCTATGGTTTTGTACGAGTGAAATGTCCAACTAACTATAACTGTCCCTAAAACCTATGGTTTTTTCAGTGAATATATATTTATATATAAATTACTAAGCAAATAAAATAAAATAAACATTTACAAAAATATTATAGAAATTTCATAACAAATAAAATATTAACAAATACTATAAAATCAAAATTATAAAAAATATTAATAATAAATACATTTAAGCAATATTAGAAAATGTATTTAAGTTTAGGAATAATGCATACACTATTCCTACTCCAGTTTATGCAACAGTACACAAAATGTAGAACTTCATAGGGGTAAATTTATTATTTCCACTCCAAACAGTGCAACAGAAGGGAAAGCATTGGGGATAAATTTACTATTCCCATTCCAGTCTGTGCAACAGTATGGAAAATTGTTGGTTTTGGAGGGGTTAAATTTACTATTCTCACTCCAATCTGTGTAACAGTAGGGAAGCTATGGACTTCGGAGGGGTAAAATGTAGTATTCCCACTCCAGTCTGTGCAACAGTAGGGAAAGGGTTGAACTTCAAAGGGGTCAAAATTACTACCACTCCAGTCTAAGCACCAGTGGGGAAAGCGTAGGTCATTGGAGGGGTTAAATGACCATTCCCATTCCAGTCTAAGCAACAGTAGTGAAAGCGTTGGACTAAAAGGGATTAAAATTACTTTTCCCATTTCAATTTAAGCAACAGTAGAGAAAGGACTGGAATTCGGAGGAGTAAAAGTTACAATTCCCACTCCAGCCTGTACTACAGTAGGGAAAACTGCTGGACTTCAGGGGGGTTAATATTACTATTCCCTCTCCAGTCTAATCAACAGTAGGGAAAGCTTTGGTCTTTGGAGGGGAAGATTTACTATCCCAACTCCAGTCTGTGCAACAGTAGAGAAAGCGTTGGACTTCAGAGGCGTACAATGTACTATTCCCACTGCAGTCTGTGCAACAGTAGGGAAAGGGTTGGACTAATATAGCATTTTTAATATAAACAAAATCACTTAGCATAAAAATATATAGAAAATAAAAAATAAAGAACAATTAACCAATTTACAAAATTCACAAACACTGTAATTGTTCATTTGGAATTTACCAATAATGGTTATTTAAGTATTACTTAATTAACTTGCTACCCTGTACCCCTACCAGCCTAGAAAACCATAACTAAAATTAAGAAATATAACACAATTTACATACTTGATAAAGAATTAGTTAACTAATTAACAATTATTAATTGATGAATAATTTACTTAGTAAACTTTTCACCCAGCAATCCTACAAACCCAACAACCCATAGCTAAAATATAACTAATATATATATAATTATTACTTAATTGCCATAATTATTAATCAATTAAATATTTAATAAAACGATAATAATAATTAGTATTTTTTTGTCAAAATCTTTTTATTGGTTTTTCAACAAAAAGAAAACTCACAGCAATTATAGCTCATCCAAGCTCAATTTACATGCCAAGATCCTTAGTTAGCTAAAGACAATGCACAGCTTCCCCACAAGTTCTCAGCAAAACTAATAGTCATACAGAGGCGCTGCCTTTCCATCATTACAGTGCTTTACTTACATCCATTACAGATCCCTGGCTGGCTTTTCGGTCTGCCCTCAGGAGCTCACAAATAAACCATAACTTACAAAACTCAAATACAATTCTGTGGTGATACATGTAGTCCATCTCAATGTAGCCGGGTGGGGTGGGGAGGGCAGGAACCGTGATTAGGCTATTATATCAGGAAGAGATGCAGAGCTCGCACTCTGGGGCTGCAAGCGAATAAGGGTAACCCCTCCAACAGATAACTTACCAAAGGACTCCAGATACAGTCAAAGCTCTTGCGGGAGTCCTCAGCCACATCTGTCATCTGCTCCAGGGTGAGAGCCCGCCACAGGCAGGCATGCCATTGAGTTAGAGAGGGGACCTCTGGCTTTTTCCAGGCTGCTGCAATAGCCATCTTGGCCACTCCCAAACATAACCACATAATAGAACGGTCTCCCTATGTTTGATATCTCAGACTTGGATCGCGTAACCCCAACACAGTGTGAGCGGGGGAGGCAGGGATCGGGTACCCCAGGATCTGCTTAATCTGGGATAGGATTTATTTCCAGAAGGGTTGTGAGGCGGGACAGTCCCACCAGATATGATGAAAATTGCCCAAGGCCCCACAGCCCCTCCAGCATCTATCGGAGGTTTTTGGGAAGATGGCATGTAAATTCTGGGGATGGAGATACCTGTCGTACATTACCTTGTAATGGGCTTCTCTCAAGAACATGGAGCGATTATGCTTGGCAATCTCCCTGTACAAGTGGCCCCACGGTCTCTCTGTTAAAGAGGTGTGTAGCATATCACCCAAGACCCATCTATGACGAGGGGCTGGTGCTGGCCCGCCGTGGGGAGAAGGGAGTATAAAAAGGATATACAGCCTTTAGCTGTGCTGCCAGTTTGGACAAATCTCTCTACCGGGAGTACGTCCCGAGTTGCAGCTAGTCGCTCCCGGGGCTGCTGAACCCAGTGTTTTAATTGGAAGTAAAGCTATCCTTCTGTGAGGGTCAGTTTAAAGCGTGTTATCCAGTCTGCAAAGGAGCGAAGCTCTCCTCGCTGAAAGAGATCCGCTAGCATAAGACATCCACCCTCCTTCCACCTGTCAAAAGGGCTCTCTAGCATCGCTGGAGGAAAAGCAGGGTTAAAATGGTTTGGGGTGTGAGGAGAAGGAAACGCTGTCAGCGGCAAGGTCTTGGTGACGCAGTCCCACACCTTGAGGGTAGTGGCAGTAGGGGTGCTCAAGTAGGCATTGCTTGGCCTATCGTGTTTGGGTTTCCAAAGTAGATCCCATATGGTTCTTCCCACTATCTGCCTATCCATATGGAGCCAGTGCATGTCCGAGGCTTTGAGGGACCATTCGGTCATCACCCGCAGTTGGGCGGCTCGGTAATATAGGAGGAAATTAGGGAGCGCTAACCCGCCCTCTAGGCGAGGCCTTGTCAAAAGACGCTGGGACAAGTGGGCTCTTTGCCCCTGCCAGCTGAATTTTGTGATCATGCTCTTGAGCTCAGTGAACAACTCTTTGTCCATCGTGATCGGGAGGCCCTGGAACAGATAGATAAGACGGGGGAGGACGTTCATCTTGATGGCGTTTATGCGGCCAATCCATGATATGTATGCGGAACTCCAGTTCTTAAAATCGTTTTTTAGCTGCCGCAGCAATGGGGGGAAATTAGCTCTGAAGAGCTCCATCAGCTTGGGGGTGATTTTACTACCCAGATAAGTGATTTCTTGCTGTTCACAACGAAACGGTGAGGTCTCTGCAATCTCTTATATTAGAGTGTGGGGCATAGTCAGGTTGAGTAGAAAGGATTTGGAAAGATTGACTTTGAAACCCGACGCTTGTATGAAGAGTTGTAATTTGGCCTGTATGACCGATAGGGACTCCCTAGGGTTGGTGATGGGTAGCAGCACGTCATCTGCAAAAAGCGAGATTTTGTGATCATCCGGGACGAATCGAATGCCGCTGATCCGTGGATTAGCTCTGATCTGGGTTGTGAATGGCTTAATTCAGAGGGCGAAGAGCATGGGGAATAGGGGACAGCCCTGCCTGGTTCCCCAGGAGAGCGGAAAGAAATCCAAGGATACTCCATTTACTGGACTCGCGATCTCGGGGAACAGTAGTTAGCCTTCACCATACCCATGAAAGTCTCTCCAAATCCAAAGTGTCGTAAAGTGCGCATTAAGTAGGTCCAGTCGACCCGGTTGAAGGCCTTCTCTACGTCTAATGATAATAGAGCCGCCGGGATGCGTTTCTTTTGGACTTTATCGATTAGGTGGATTATTCTACGTAGGTTATCGTTGGTCTGGCGTTCCTAATGAAGCCTGATTGATCAGGGTGAATTAAGTGGGGTAAGATATCCTCTAGTCTGCTGGCCAAGACCTTCGAATATAATTTAGCATCCAAATTCAGTAAGGCTATGGGTCTGTATGAGGCGCAAAACTGAGGATCTTTCCCTGCCTTAGGAATTACAGTGATTAATGCCTCCTCTATGGAGGGAGATACCCGTTGAGTAGTGGCTATGGCATTAAAGAGGTCCGTGAGATGCGGGTTTAACTCAGCTGGGAACATATGATAGAATTGGGCTGTCAGCCAATCCGAACCTGGGGCTTTCATAAGTTTGAGGCAGTCTAGAGCTTTCTGAACCTCCTCGCGCGAGATAGGTTGGCTAAGCTCGTTATTCATAGTCGGGGAGACCTGCGGAAGTTCTAGTAGGTCCAGATACCGGGATTGGTCGTAGTCCTTTAGGGACTCTGCCTTGTAAAGTGAGCAGTAGATGGGTGTACCATTTCTGTCGATTATTTGTTTAACATAGTGTTTTTCTTGCTTCGCTCTTAGCTAACGTGCCAGCAGGGGGCCTATTTTGTCATTCCCCGCGTAGCCCCAGCCTTGGAGGCACAGGAGGGTTTTTTCCACCCTTTTTGTGTAAATTGCCTAGAGTTTCCCCTTCAGCGCTGTGACCTTTCGTAAAGTAGGGTCAGATGGGTTCTCTTTGTGTGCCTTTTCCGCTACTTGGAGCTCCCCCTCTAGAGACACCCTCTCCGCAGTCTGCTGTTTTTTCAGAGTAGTGGCTAAAGCGATGCTCTTCCCCCGAATAACCGCCTTGAAGGCGTCCCAATCATTCAAGTGGGAAGTATCTGTGGGGTTGTTGGTGGTGAATAATTCTTTGATCGCCTTTCTCAACTCGTCCCTGAAGAGCCTATCCTTCCCCAGGATATTAGGGAAGTACCATCTAGCGAGTTTGGAGTGGGGGGCCGGCCAATTCAAGGAAACCTCAAGGGGAGCGTGGTCCGAGAGACAGATTGGGTGCAGCTGCACTCCCGAGATTGTCTGTTGGAGCGCCTGGCTGACAAAAATTTAATCAATCATGGATTAGGATCTGTGGGAGTGAGAAAAAAAGGAGTACTCTCGTGATGCAGGGTTAAAGGCCCGCCATATATCCACCAACCCCATACGTTGTAGGGAGGATTTGAGAATTTTACTAAAAACCCCCATCACTGATCTCTGTGGGTGAGTCGTGTCTATAAAGGGGTCCCATATAAGGTTAAAGTCTCCCATCAGGATGATGTCACTGGTAGCAAAGCCAACTAGGGAGACTAGACATGTAAGAAGAAATTCCGATTGCCCAGAATTGGGGGCATAGACCGTGGCTATAGTGTAAGGGCATCCCATCAGCACTCCCGTGACCATCAGAAACCTACCCGCTTTATCAGTCTTGGAGTCATGTAATTGGAAGTGGGTGTAGAAGTGAAGGAGAAGAGCGACTCCATTTTGTTTAGTAGGGGCAGCTGACTGAAACATTTGTGGATATGTTTTGTGTTTTAAGCAAAGGCCGTCCCCCTTTTTAAGGTGGGTTTCATGTAGCACTACAATGGTAATGCAGTGATCCCCTAAGAACTTCCACAGGCGCTGTCTCTTATTGGGGGAGTTGAGACCCCGAACATTCCATGACATACAGTTAACCACCATTTATCCGGTGGCAGGTACCCTTTCCATCTAAGCGCCCAGTCCCTTGGGTCATACCCACCTCAAGTCCCCCTGGCCCCGCCCACCCCCGCCTCCAGACAATCCCAAAAGTGCTAACACATCTTAGGCACCACAGTAATAACCACAAAACAAAACAGAAACAAAAACATTTAACTAGGAAGTCTCCAAGGCGAAAAAATCTGTTCACTCTTGGCGACTCCAGGGCCGAGTCCACATCCGCTCCCAGAGCCCCCTCTTGTACACATGTTTGGACACTAAGGGGCCGATTCCGATCTCGGCCGGTAGGGCTCCGAATCGGATTCGGATTTACCGGATCCGATTCGGATCCCTGTTTCCCGACCGAATCGTACGCGGGTCCGGCCAAGCGAGTACGATGCATGTGCCCGCGAAATCGCCAACCGACTCGTACGCGGCTTCAACACGCTCCGACCGACTCGCACGGACACGACTCGCACCGCGCTATGGAGACGTTTCCCGGCCGGGTAAGTACGATGCGCGCCGCAAGCAGTCTGACCGACTCGCGCCGTCCGGCTCGAAAGAGCTGTCGGAGCCGGACTTTGGGGGTCCGCGTCGGACCCCCCTAAACGTGTAGGTGCGCGAGTCGCACACAGAGGGGAGCCATGGGTCCCCCCTACCTGTGCATGTATGCCGCGATGCGCATGGACGCGTACCCACTGTAGGGGGTGCACTTGTTCGCCTCGCACCCATTGAGTCAATGGGAGCCCGCGTACGCGTCGTACGACCGGCTCCCATTGACTTCAATGGGAGTCCGACCGAATCGAGTCCGATAGCATGCGAATGCATCGTACTCGTCCGGTCGGACTGCTGGGGTCCGATTCGGTCGGAATTCTCTCCGGGTCCGGCTCGGTCGGAGAGATTTCCGGCCCGAATCGGAATCGGCCCCTAAGTGCCTGATGCACACCAACTTTCAAACTAGAATGAGTCTCAGGTAGAGATAAATGATAAAGACATCTGGCGTAGTCTGGGCACCGTCCGGCAACAGATAGGCACCCATCCTCCCTGCCTTTACCTGAGCGACTGCAGTACCCCAAAGGATCCCCCTCCCGGCACCCCTCTCCCAGAGTGAAGGTTTTTACTTGGCCTGTCCATACTGGGAGGCCGTGTTTCTTTTCCGTAGGACTAAGGCAGGAGCTCCATATCGTGTCAATGTCTATCCGTCTTGTCCCCCTTCTTGGCCGCCTGCCAGGGCCCCAGGGAGCGCCGCTCGGTCGCCGTCGCCTGCCGTGGTGGGGATTCCTCGAGACCCATCAGGGCCCTGCACCCTCCACTTCCGTGAAGTGCTATTGTTTGTTGCCATAGGTGAAAGTTATACCAAAGGGTTAGGTCCAATGGTACTTAATCTGGCGGTCCCTCAAGGCTGTTGTGATCGGGTGAAACTGCTGTCTACGGGCAAGGGTGGCCTGGGCCACATCTTGGAAGAGAGAACATGTTGCGCTCTGGAAAGTGACTGTGTCCCTGCTCCTGGCTTTCCGAAGGACCAATTATTTGATTTTAAAGGAGCTAAATTCGGCCAATATGTCTCTCGGGCATCTCTGCTCCCCTTGCAGTCGCGGCCCCACTCTGTGTACTCATTCCAGCTGTACCTCCTGTCCACCGTCTCCCAGGACCTCGGCGAAGAGGCCCACCATGAACGCCTCTAGGTCATCTCCCTCACTTCCTTCTTCCAGGCCCCTCACTCTTATGTTACTCTTCGGGAGCGGTTCTCTAGGTTCTCTAGGTCCTCGCATTTGAGCAGGGTGGCGTTCAGTTGGGCGGGCAGACTAGAAGTGCTCTCTTCCAGGGGTTTCACGCGATCCTCTAACTCTTGGAGTTTCGTCTCTAGGTCCAGTGTATGGGTGCCGACCGAATCCATATCCACTTGAATTGCCACGAGCTTCGTACCCATTCCAGCTCTGAAAGCGTCGAAGGCGGCGCCGATGTCTGTCTTGATGTCTTCCCTGAGCTCCTTCTTGAACTCATTTAGGGACGCCAGCAGATCCTCTTGGGTAAGCGCCATCCTGTCTGGCTTGTGGGTTCCCCGCTCTTTCTTGCCAGGCCCTGCTGGGGTGAAATAGCTAGAGACTCTGTTAGCCAGAGTCTTTTTCGGTGGCATAAGGACCCTGATCCCGGTCAGTGCAGAACCAGCACCTCTTCGGTCGTAGGTTAGGCTGGGTTGCGTGGAACCGGCTATGTACAAGCATCTACCCCTGACCTGGGACCCCTCTGCTTCGATGGTGCCCCAGGGGGTTCTTTAATCCAGGTTAGGGAGTTGCACCTTCAGGAGCTCCTCACTGGCCCTCGTATCTTACTACTCTGGGGCCGCCCCACTCATCTCCAGGCACACATTTTTTGGCAAAGTAAGACCCCGGTCTGGGGCACTCCAGTCGCGTGGGGTCTCTCAGGCACTCTTGCAAGGTTGGGAAACGGTGGTCACATCCTCCGGGAGCCTCACCAAAGTCTCAGCCCCTCGTCGCTCCCCAGGATGTGGTTGAGAGTCTGGCCTGGGGCTGACTTTCGTCCATGCCGATTACTGGTCAGGCCCACTGGAGGGCATGCAATGCTGGGACTTCACCGCGCTCCGGTTACCATCTGCACAGGCCCCGCGGCCTCTCCTGGATGCTCTCTCTGTGGTAGGGCCCTCTGCTTTACTGCCAGGGCCGAATCTCTGCTGTGTTAGGCCCGGGGCGGAGCCGGGTACATCGCCCGGGCTCCCACCAGCACCATGATGGGGTCAGGCAGCGTCATCGGCTCCTGCTGCACGACTTCTCTGTGTCCCGGGCCTTCGCCGGTTTTTAAGTTGCAGCCCGGGGAGTCGGTCCAGGACGGCTCCCCTCTGCTAACGCTTGCAGATGCTCTCTCACCTCGTCAGCAGCAGCGATCCGGCCTTCTTCACTGTCACGTGGAGCGAGGGTGCGATCTCTGCGGCGGCCGGTGTCCAGGCCCCACTGCCTCTTCACCTCAGTCTCTAGTCGATCACCCCTGTGGGGGTCGGGTCACACATCTATGCAGCTGCCGGCCACCGTTCTGGTCAAGGGATGCAGTCCGAGCGTGAGTCTCAGAATACCGCTGACTCTGCCGCCATCTTATGAGTTGCCCCCTTGCGTCAGCGTGTAAGCATCAGCCCCGCAGCTGGTCTCCCGGGGTATCTTAGTGATGCAGTTAGTGTCTTCTTGCCCTCGCGCGCTTTATTCCACCATTTCAGGCGGTTTTCTGCTGTTATCTGAGCCGCGAGGGGACCTGATTCATGGGGCTGGGAGCGGAGCCGATCGTAATCATGTCCTCGCGTCCATGATGGTTGGCCTCGCCCCCATAATTAGTATTTTTCAAATATTACTAATTTTCCCAAGGTGCCGGCTGGGCTATTGCCCAAAACCCACAGCTACCCACTTTGCAAAAAAGGGTCACCTTTGAGCGGGAAAATGTGATGTAGCCATGTTGTGTTTTGGGCCGTTTCCTATAGCAGGCACTAGGCCTACTCACACAAGTGAGGTACCATTTTTTCGGAACACTTGTGGGAGCATAGAATAATAGAACATTTGTTAATACCTATTTGATTTTGCTGCATTTGTGCCTTTCATATATGAGCCAGTTTATAAGAAAGAAAGAAGACATTTGAAAAATACCCTGTAAATCATACACTAGTATGGGTACCAACAAATTCAGAGATGTACAAATAACCAGTAGCGGCCCATGGTGGGAGTGCTGCCGGGCGGTGACGTGGGCGGGGGCGGGGAGGGGCTTGGTGGGGGTAGTAAACTACGGAAGATGGCCAATAGAGGTAAGTAAATATATAAATAAATAAAACAAATTTCGTTGCGCGCGCTGCATCGCCAAATGAACGGAATCCGTTTTATTTATTTATATGTTTACTTACCTCTATTGGTCGTATTCCGTAGTTTACTACCCCCCACCCAGCCCCTCCCCCGCCTCACGTCACTGCCCGGCAGCACTCCCACCACGGGCCGCTACTGCAAATAACCACTGCTCCCAAACTCCATAACTTGCACCCATTTCAGAAATACATAGGTTTCCTTGATACCTATTTTTCACTGTACATATTTCACCATAATAATTGGTTTATACTCTGTACTCAATTTAAAACCATTGTACAGTGCTGCTCAGTTGTCGGCTCTGGGTACCTTAGGTTCTTAGAATACATTAAAGCTCTATATATCTCCGTAACCAGAAGGGTCAAGAGAATGTAATGGTTTATTGCTTTTGTAAATTGGCCATTGTGACAAAAAGCTAAAATGAAAACGTTGTCACAAGTGATTTTTTTTCCTTCTAATTTTTTATATTTCTTTTTTTCAACAGTTATTTTCCTTGGGAAAAACCTTTAGGGATCTGCAAATATGACCACTTGCTGATTATGGAATTGTGTCTACTTCACATAAATCTATAGCTTTTCTGGATCACCTATGGGTGTCACACTGGTTTCCACCACAAACTGGAAGTTGGCTGAGAGCATAAAAAACCTGAAAAATGGGCTATCTATTTGAAAAATTTCAAAACTGTGGTACAAAATTAGATTTTCTGATTCAGCTCTGCATGTTCCTGAAAGCTGGGAAGATGGTGACTTTAGCATAGCAAATTGTTGGTTGATGCCATTTTTAGGGGAAAAAAACAGACACTTTCATCCAGAGAACATTTTCCTATTTTTCTCAAAAAGCTCCAAAGTTTGCTATATTTTTCCTATTTTCTCGGTCCCCTCAACGGGAATCGTCAAACTCTGGGTACTTTTAGAATCCCCAGGATGTTGGAAAAAAGGGCGCAAATTTGGCGTGGATACTTTATGTGGGAAAAGATTATGGAGCCCTAAGCGCAAACTACCACAAATAGTAAAAAAAGGGCTCCGAACTGAGGGGGAAAGGCAAAGCAGTTAAGGGATGAAATTGGTGAAAAAAGATTTTAACTTTGCAAGTTATGTTGTTATAATGACACCAAAAGTATAACATTGTTGACAGAATGCAAGGCCAGCCTTTGCCATAGGGAATCTGTGTGGTCTACATGGACAACAGCTATAAAAGTGGTGTCACTAAGCATTTCAGATTATACTGTAACTCTTATTTGAATGATATGTAGATTTTAGGATATGTCTCTAGTTGAGCCAAAGGATGCCCTGGGTGTGGTAGCTAACATCTAAAAGTTAAGTCAAAGGCGAAAGTGCCTTGCAAAACGATATTCACTTGGCTTAAACAATGACCACAGATGTATTCAATGTGACTGTGTAGTCACAGACATTTTTTACTGAGTTAACCTGTACAGATAAAACAATAATGTAAAGTAAATTTTAGACCGAAGGCCTACTCCAACACTCTGTGACATATAGGCCATGCTTAGCAGGCAAAGTGCTAACCTTTAAAAGACACTCGTACTACGGTGTAGTCTATGATATGTCTCTAGCTCAGCCAAAGGATGCCCTGGGTGTGGTAACTAACTTCAGAAAGTTAAGTGAAAGGTGAAAGTGCCCTGCAAAAAGATATCCACTTGGCTTTAACAATGACCACAGATCTATTTAATGTGACCGTGTAGCCACAGACATTTTTAAATGAGTTAACCTGTAGAGAGAACACAATAGTGTAAAGTGACTTTGAGACAGAAGGCCTACTCCATCACTATGTGACATATAGGCCATGCTTAGAAAGCAAAGTGCTAACCTATAAAAGGCAATAGTACTACGGTGTAGTGAACATCCATCATATTGTCATGCATTAACATTGAATTAAAATGTGCATGAATATGGCTAGAAATTTCATCACATTATATTGTGTCATGGCCAAATGAAGACACTTTTCAAAACAACATGATCAATATATTTTTTTCCATACTTATTGCGTGGTTTGTCATTGAATTAACTGAACAGGTATTGGATATTATAGCCACCATATACAAAACTAAATTGGACGTCACATACTTACTCTAAGGTAGATGGTATTTATGTCAGTTTATTGACAAAATAACACATAAGTCACAATATTATTGAACAACATTCTAAGTTCCTGGGAGTTTTAAATATCTAGACATAAGTATGTTTGTTAAGTATTGTGGTTTAAGGAAAAATGACACTTAAAGCAATTTGTTTTTCTTGTTTTTCTCTCTGTATGTCAGTCCCATTTCAAGATGAAAATTTGGTGGGCCATTACCAGGCAAGTGCAGCATCAGGGTTTTCAAGCGGAACAGCATCCACTGTTGAAAACAGCGAGAGGACCTTCGAAGGTGGACCCACCTCATCACTGTGGCAAAACTGGGGAGGTCCTCCCAGAAAATGAAGCAGACTCAGCGGTCGCTGATCCCATGATGCTGCTATTCTGGCAATGCCCTACCCAGACCTTGAATTGCTACATGCACTCCTGTGTATTGGGACCATGTGATGACCTTTGACTACCATTGTTTTAATTGACTTTATGTGTTTTCATTCACTCTGCACTTGCATTTTGCCTTGTGATTTGATTTCGTGGCTCCTTGTAGCTTCAGAGCGGGAGTGTTTCATAGAGTAGGACAGCCTTAGCCATGCCAGGAATAGAACGTGTGAGATGTGCGTTTGAAAGCACGAGAGAGAGAAATGTGTGGAATGTACTTTTCAGTTGCAGATTCCCAGATGCCAACTGAGCTATTGGGGTGGGAAGATGCCTCTTATGCATGTTTAACAGAAACGGGGCCAGTTGGAGACAGGAAAATTACCAGACATCGGGCTTATGCCAAGTGATCGAGGGTGTAGTGATTCAGCAGTGTATGGAGAGATATTCATGAAATGAAATGAAATTTGTACTTGTAAAGCGCACTTATACCCCCAAAGAGGTGTCCTGGCGCTGTACGCATACCGCTGTGGAACCCTTCCTGGCTTTTCCCTGTGAAATGTCCACTCCTGGGCACCCCCAGGGTGAAGCCAGGCATCCCAGCGCTGTTGGGGCCGTTGTGGAGATTAAGCAAGCTATTGCCCAAAGTTGCAGAGTGGGACCCATGATTAGAATAGGCACCGAGGCGAGAATTATCAGGTCCGAGGAAATTGAGCCCAAGACCCGCCGAGGCAGGAATTGAATCCTGGTCCCGGGCCAGATCTCTGCATCAGGGTCTGCCGCTCTAACCATTGAGCCACACTTCTCCACTTCATGAAGGGGACTGCCCAAGCCCTTTTTACTGTGCGAGAGGAAGGAATGTTTGACTCCACTAACATGAACCCAGAGGCCAAAGTGTGGCTAGAATCCTCAAATCATTCCCCAGAACCTGCAGAGATCATTGCAGACAAACCTTTGTCATTAAATCCAAAACAGGAAAAGGAGAAGGTGTGCTTTCTGAAAAGATTTGCTCTCAAGAAGAGTGAACATGTTTCCTTCCTAGATCATACTGCGAAGTGTTGGTGCCCTGGATACCCTTCCCCGGTGTGTGGATGCCTATGTCTGAGTGGGGCCATGAGGGTGTGGGAGCCCTCAACCCCGACAGCGCAGACTGATGCCTCGGCTGATGCCTCCTTCGCTGAAACCAATGACAGGAGATAGCACAGCACCTTTAAATGTGCTCAAATGAGACTGATCCTGAAAATGAAAAATGATGATTCCAAGCGTACTTTTGAATGACAAATGTGAAAGGATATTGTTTTAAAGATAGCAGGAGGGCTGTGTACATTTACACAGTTAGGACTGATGGAGAATATTTTCATTGAATCCAGAATTGCATACCTAGAGTGTTATAGGGGAAACTTCCCTGCTTGATAAACATGACTTTGAGATTCATTTATTGTTTTAGGCACAGTATATAACTTTAGGTGCTTCAATAGTAAAAGTTCCGGGATTAGCCATTTATAACACTAGGACCATTAATAAGTTAACATGTTTGATTCTGTTTGTGTATTCATCACACATTTATTTCTGTAGCTGAGTTATTATTGGATATACATGAATTATTTTAGGTGGAACCCTTATAGTATTAAGTTACATGATTTTATAATGTCACTGTTTTAATGTGTGCTTAATTTTATATTCATGCTTTCACTTAAAATGTTGTTTTTAGATATTTATGTTATGATAGTCAAAGGTCATGGGGTGGAATGTATTGCTACATGCACTCCTGTGTATTGGGACCAAGTGATGACCTTTGACTACCATTGCTTTCATTGAATTTATGCGTTTTAATTCACTATGCACTTGAATTTTGCCTTGTTATTTCATTTTGTGTCTCATTGTAGCTTCAGAGTTGGAGTGTTTCACAGAGTAGGACAGCCATAGTCTTGCCAGGAACAGAACATGTGGGATGTGCGTTTGAAAGCATGAGAGAGAGAAATGTGTGGAATGTACTTCTCTGTCTCAGAGTATAGTGCTGTGGCAATGGTGCGCAAATGTGCATTAGGTTATACATTGTAAAATGGAGTTTTACCTATGGGCATTAACGTGCCCTAAACTCCATCTTGAATTCTGACTCCGTCTAGCTTGAGCTCTGCACACACACGCAGGCCCCCAGGTTACTCAAGGTTATTTAGGTTATTCACGTTCAAGATTGTTTTCCTCTTTGAGGGTGTTTTCAAGCTTCACTAAGATAAGGGGCTGAAACATATAGAGAGAATACGTGAGAACCCCTTTGCCTTGGAATGCTTGCATTGGAGCTTGGCCAGCACCAGTAAGTTTCCTTGCTGTAGAGGATGTCTTCTTGAAAACTCCTTGTGCAGTGAGAATATTATAAAACTGGGGTTTCTTGGCTCAGAAGCCGGATTTTCTCCTGAGAGATGGACGCATCTGCTCAGTGCTGCATTTCCCAGCTTGAGGAGTCTCTTTACCCCAGGACAGTGATTTGGAATACCCCAGTCTTTTGTGGGCTAAGTTGAAGATATTGCAGCTGGTTAGGTAGTTTCTCTGATCATTGGTATTGAGATGTATGTATAAATATAAAGTTATTTCTACAAGTGACCAGCCTGGGAAGTATTTTTATTCAATGGTCCTTGTTCATTGGCATTGTCTGATGTATTCTGTGTATATATTTTATATGCTTCCATTCTGTGTTTACATGTAACAGTGCTTATTTCTTGTATTTGATTACTTGCATTTGACAGTGCTTGTTTCTTGCATTGGATGTCCATTATTATTATATTTGCTCTCTTGCATTTGATTTATGATTATTCCTTTATTGTAATCTGCTTATGTTTTGCTCCATTATTATTTTTTGACTTATAAGTGCTCATTATTTCCGTGTGTTTTACCATAATTATCTGCTTGTGTTTTATCTCATGCATTTGAACCTGTGATACATATATATGTTGGCATGTTGTTTTCATTTGACATCTGAGAAAGCCTTTCTGTTAGAGAGTGTTGCATTTATAAAACCCCACGCTTTATGCTGAAAACTGTCTCTTGATGTACCTCATTTGGTGAGGGTAGAGCCCCTTTCCAGGTCTTTTCTTGCTTTGCCGAATGCCTCTGCCGGGGAGTGCTGAATTTCTTTTATTGGGGAGTGCAAAGCAAGACAGACCTAGATTGGGAATTTATGAACATAAAGCAGTGACAAGGGGGTAAGTATATACACATATAAAACTTTCTCAGTTGCTCTTCATCATTTTTTGCATTGTGCAGCTTGTAATATTATGTCAGAAGTTGAAGGCTCACTTTTATGTTCTGGTGTAGAGTTTTGTCTAAGGTTACTCTATCCTGCTAAATGTCATGCATATCCCAATCACCTTATTTCAAGTGCCACAGGACAGTGCTTCTTAATCTGTGGTCCATGGACCCCTGGAAGTCCATGACGCCAAATCAGGGGTTCCGCGAATGCCTAGAAATGTAATGTTATTAAGAGAGTAGTAAAATATATATACGTAAAGAAGCAAATTGTAATTTTGAAAATCTGAAAATGTAAGTGTGAAGGAATTTCAAAATGGAGGCTAAAAGTTAAGTCAGTATCCTCAGAATAATTTGTGGGAGCAGTGCAAGTACATCAAACAGAATATAGTATGGATGATGGGTGGCCTCAAATTAATTGAGAAAAGCTCCACCCTTCCCATAAAAATTAGAATCAGATTTTTTTATATATTTTTTGAATAATTAAAATATTTCATCATTTGTGTATTTGTTTGCTGAATGCTTGTTTCTGCATTGTTGTGTATTGTTCTAAGGTTTAAATCATTGCAATTTCTTAGGCCAGAGTACCCAGCTTTCAGTTATGTGTCAGTGTCGAGTCCCGGGATTCCAATGATGATCCAGTGAGGTGGCCCCAGATTCCAGTAATAATTAAGTGGGGGTCCACAGAAGTCAAAAGGTTATGAACCACTGCCATAGGATATAATGCAGTAGCAAAAAGACTGATGTAACATCTGACAGGTATGTGACAAAGTTTAACATCCTACCAAATGGAATTCGGGGCACTCAAGCCATAAAACATTTTGAATAGAAGACACATAAATCATAAAACACATTAACCCAGAATTTGTGCCAGTTTTTCAGACAGGTTACTCTGTCACATTGTGACTGATATCACATCTGCTTTATTACATATGCATTTTGTGTAATTTTGTGGCATTTCCTGTGAAAATTTACCGCAAATGGTGCAATTTGGAATAAATTGTGGTAAAATGTATTGTAAATGCACAGAAACAACAGCTGTGGTCTGTGGTCTGTGGCGCACTTGTTTCAATGTATTCTCCTGTCAATAATAGCTTCAAGGATGCATTTCGCACTAAAATATAGCGCAAAATAAGAGATTTGCATTTCGCTTAATTACATAATTTACTGTAATTTGGCATAATTTTGCGTATTTACATGAAAACATTAGTGCAAATTACGCATACCCCTACCTAGAGCCAACTGGCCTTGTCCCACCTAGAAAAATCCTTAAAACCCCACCCCATCCAAAGAACTAAGGGCCTCATTGCGAGTTTAGCGGTCCGACCTCCAGAGAACCACATCTGCCCCCGCCAGTAGCCCATGGCGCAGTGGTGGTGAGTACTTTTACCGAATATATCAATACTTGTGTGTGCATTTTGACTGCATATGTGTCGGATGCACACATATACATGATACATGTGGAAAAATACCATCAATCATATATCATATATCTACCATGTCCACCACCCAATTTAATTTCATATTTCACTATAATAATTCACCTCTAATCCTTTATGGGTTCCAGAGTAGCATGCTACTCATCGAAAAAGTGCCATCGGGGGGAAACGCTATATAAATGCAAAAATGTTCCCTCTTTTATCCTCCACTATCCTTCTCAAGCCAAATAACTGACTAACATATCCACCGCTCATATTACTTTCATATTTTACTATACTAATTCACCACTAATCCTTTATGGGTTCTGGAGTAGAGTGCCACTCGCCGAAAGAGCACTTCAACACCCCATCAGGGGTAGCAAGCGCTATATAAATGCAAACCTTGTTTCCCTCTTCTATCCCTCCACTATCCTTCTCAATCCAAATAACTGACTAACATATGCACCGCTCAAATTACTTTCATATTTTTAGTATACTAATTCACCACTAATACTTTATGGGTTCTGGAGTAGTGTGCTGCTTGTCGAAAAAGGACTTCAACACCCCATCAGGGGTAGCAAGCGCTATATAAATGCAAACCTTGTTTCCCTCTTCCATACCTCCATTATCCTTCTCAATCCAAAAAACTGACTAACATATCCATCACTCAAATTACTTTCATATTTCACTATACTAATTCACCACTAATCCGTTATGGGTTCCGGTGTTGCGTGCTACTCGCCCAAAAAGTGATTCAACGCCTCATCAGTAGTAGTAAGGGCTGTATAAATGCAATAACAATACAATACAATACAATTTACCCATTGCCGGGGTTCAGCCCATATGTGGGCAGTCCTGGCAATAGGTATATGGTATGAAAAGGACTTGCCTGTAGATCGTCACACACAGAGTCATAATCCTCAGGGTGAAGATCCAGCTGTGTAGAGGAAACCTGAAGAAAGGGATCCACTTTGGAATCTGCCTGGAAGAAGAAGAAAGGGGTGAGTACACCCCAAATCCTTCGTCACCACCACCTTGAAGCAGGCGGTCAGACTGCCGTGGTCAGATCGTGGACAAGGCAACTCATAATACGGATGGCGGTGGAGCTCCCCTGTACCGCCCTATGGTGGCTGCCTATCCCCGACTGCAAACCCGGCAGTCGGCAGTCGGCGGTCTGCTGGCGGTCCGCGGTTCAGCTGTGGTCTTCGCAAAGGCAATCTGCCCAACTCGTAATACGGCAGTCAGACCACCGAGCTCTCCACGCCTGTACAGTGGTCCACTGGACCAGCAAACTCATAATAAGACCCTAAGGGCCATATGCATGAACACATTTTCCCATAGACACATAATGGGCAAAACCCTTTGATGCATCTGGCCCTAAGTGCCCAAAATGACATCAGCTTCAGAAGGATGGAGCCCCCTGAGGAGGAGATAGCTACATGTGTTGGGATAGCAAGAACTATACCTGGAGGAATTTGGAAATGTGTTTATTGGTGGACTATGATAAAACACTCTTCAATTGGACTCCCCACAGACTTTGGATTTTTTTATTTTTCTTTGTGTACATAAATTTGACAAAACCCAGAAGATGATTCTTTTTGTGGTCTCTTTTTCTATTGTGTTTATAAACAAAGTATGTCTGCTATTTACCTGAAAACATATTGTCTTTTCAAATATATAAATATTTGCTAAATGTTAAGCAAATTCACCATTTCTGCATAGTCACCCCAGATGTTTTACCTTTTTTCTGGGCCACATTTTTTTCTGATTTTCAAACTTTTTCCACTTTACCCGTGCTAAATAGGACTAGAGTGACACAGACCCCTTTTAAATAGGGGTAAATAGGCTTATCTCTGATTGATATATTTAAATTGTCTAAAAGTCACTAGTATATAGTGAAGAAAAACAACGAGAAGTGCTGTTACCAGCTTCTATGAAACCTTGTCCATTATTTAAAATCAATGACTGGAAAAGGGAGTCCAATTCATACCAAAAATCATGAATTTGTACAAGCAGAGCTAATGATCACATTATGTTACAATTAATAAGGATGTGAATACATGTGCATTTAAAGTTAACATTTATACCAAATTACACAACCTATATATTTCAGGATGGGGATTCCTAGAAGGAAAGATATATGATAACTATGGCAGGATCAGCATCATCTATTGCCCACTTGCAAATTATGGCACCAAAACGAACAGCTTCAGCAAGTGCTTGACAATTTTCTACCTAATCACAGCTGGCCACATCCTTGGGCCTTGCGCTGCTGGAAGATTTTGGGGCATATTTACAAGAAGCTAACACCACCACAGCATCACATTTTTTACGCTACAGCGTTTTTTTTAGCACTATATTTACAAAGTGACACTAGAGCCCCTTAGTGTCACTTTTCCACTGCATGTGCCTATTTTTTTTAACGCCAGATCTTCCAGCGGCAGTTTTCGGTATTGATATGCAAGGTAGGCGTTCCCTCAGAAAAACCATCGCAAAACCGACGCTGCCATATATACAAGGATTTTCAGAAATGGCTCTACTTTTGAAAAAGAGGCGCTAAGTCCCATTAGCTGCAGTTTTTACCGTTAAGGAAAAACAGGTCTTAAAAATGATGCATGAACATTGGTATAAAAGGAGAACATGCGCAAACCACTTTGGCAAGCTCATCCACGCCATGGATCTACTACTATTGCAGCTTGGAGCACCAAGGAGTCCACCACCACCACAGAGGCAGTGCAGGAGAAGGGAGCAGGCATACCGCTAGAGGATAACCCTCATTGACCTCAGGGAGGAGGAGGTCACTGCCCATTTCAGGCTCCGGAGGGACTTTATTGTCCCCTCCTGCACCAGATTGCGCCAATGCTGCAGCCAACATCACAGCACTGCACCAACATCCCTCCACATGCCAAGCTACTGGCTGTCCTGCAAATGCTGGCATCTGGAACTTTCCATCCCACCACAGCCAGAGTGGCAGGAGTATCCCAGGCTTCCTTCTCTAGGTTCCTCCCCACTGTCCTGGATGCCATCATAAGTCTCACGCCCCAGTACCTGTACTTCTCCAAAACAGTGCAGCATCAACAGGAGAACAAGCAAGGCTTTTATGCCATTGCAGGATTCCCACATGTGCTGGGGGGAATGGACTGTATCCATGTGCAACCTTTGCTTCCAGTGGCAACATTACACCTCTACCGCAACAAGAAGCACTCCTATTCCATGAACATGCAGACAATCGTGGACCATCTGTGCCTCTTCATTAATGTCATTCATCTTCCGGCATTCCGGCATCAATGAGCGCTTCAGAATGGGACCTATGGGAATGGCCTACTGATTGGTAAGTTCACCTCAAGCACATGACAGACCACATGTCAGTCAATTATGTAGAAATACGTTGACATATCAGTCTTAGGTTGAATAAGACAGTGCATACATAGTTGGTGTGGGCCTAAATACTTGCTCCATATTACATGGCATATTTACAACACAATCCTAGAAGTTGCACATGTTGAGACCACCTACACCGATGTTCGCCACATGTGTAAGTGAACTGTGCTGATGGACTATCACTACTTATGATGCTTTGGTGGAGCAGCTCCCAAAATCATATCAGTGTGGCAATGCAAAGTCTGTCTGCATAACATTGAATGGCCTCATTGGTATGCAGTAAAGCAAGCCACATCAAATTGCAGCATTGATTCACCCTACATTAAGGATGTCTACCATGGGCCTTGCGGTGGCCTTTCCCATCCAACTCCAATGAAGATCTCACACATTTCCACACAACCTATGTTCAGGGACCCTGGCACAGTGTGCAAATAGTGTGCCTCTCAAGGGGAGGTGAAATGAGGATACATAATCACATGTCTCTTTGTCATGTCCAATTACTGTGTGTCCTGCATTCCACACAACACATAGAAATAGGGAATTGCATAGATTGTGTGTTTTTGGTGCTGGAATGTGTCCCTTAAAGCATGACGTCATGTGAGGACACTAAGCTGACACACGTGCACCATGGTGCAAGGGGGTGTGTTGCCACTAGTCACTATCATGTGATGGTGCGTATGTGGACAAACCGTGGATGTGCTGTATGTCAACTGAAAGGCACGTTCCATCACTTCACTTTGGATGAAGGTCAGCGCAGCCATATTACATCCATTGCTGCCGAGTGGCAACAACTGCTTAATGAGTCCCTGTATGTGCATTCATTAGTGTCAAAGACCCTCACAAATGCAGCATCTTATGAAATAATGTTTCCAAACACCCTGTTTAAGCAAGGAAATACTTGTCTCTAGTCTGTGTGTCCACATGTAAATCCCATGGTCATGAGGCATGAGATGTATCCCAAACCTGTGAAACTGAGAACTAGTGACATATATGAACCTCATAAGATCATCTCTATCATGCTACATTATATCACTCTTCGTATCCACACATCACATCCTATGTGCACACCATTTTGTTGGGCACAATCCACTATAGCATTCATCCAAGGCGCCAGACTGTGCTTCAAGGTGCACCCTCATGTCCAAACTATATCTCCCACAACAGCCAACAATACAGTTCTCATGCAAATAATGTGCCTGTCTTGGAGAAATGCTGTATAGGTTCTGCCAGCACAGCAACAGAACCCTGGACACTGAATCATGTGGACAATATAGCCTACACTGTCCACAAGCAGTGTGGCACTGTAGTGTAGTTAGTCTACCAGTTGCACTGTACAGCACAAGACTGACACATAACTATAACCCTTTAACTACTGTTACCATAGTGGACACTGTGCACTGCCATGTGTATACTATCATGTCCCACATTGATATCCACTAACTATCATCCCCATGGCAGAACACATTTGAACAACATTGACTCCAACTCTTAATGCAAAATATGTGTAACTGGAGTTGCCACATCACCTGCTCCTGTTACGTGTTGTCAAATCAGACAGGTATCAGTTCAGGAATGGCAATAGTAGCCAATAATAGACACAATTGATGAATATGAGACATGTGTCTACTCAATGGCAAATTGACTCTCCTTAATGGTGACAAATCATCACCTACATGGCATTGCACTCACAAAAGTGAAGTAATGGATAAATGGATAAAGGGAAGTGATGTAATGGATCCTGCATGCTGCAAACCAGGATTCCTGAGACTCAGCTGCCATGGTGACATCTGTCAGTAATGAGGCTGTAGGACTGGATCCAATAATTTCTCTGAAGATGAATGTTCTGAATCATTATTATTATGTACACTTCAGCTTGCCTTACCAATGTGAAGTGGTTATGCTTGTCAACTGTGTCATCTGCTTAAATGCAACCAGAAGGGTTACATAGTCAATATGTATGCATGATGTACACTGCTAATTTGGCATGTTAAAGATGAATGTGTCCAACGATGGCTGAATTTTTTTACATGTCATGTCTTTGTAGATGGACCAGCATCATTCACATGTGCTGCGGTGGATTCCTTCAAGGACCCCAACATCACAAGTGAGTGCCTTCATCTATGCTAATTGTGTTGCGGAAGGAGTGAGTGGGATGTCTGATGCAATGCAAATTTGCTGCAATGATCTGCATCCCTTACACTAAGACACATTTATTTATTTGATGATAGATGAGATGTAGTGGGTCTTGACATTTGCAAGTTAATCTGTCTCATACTAATGTCTATGAGGATACATTGCCAATCTGTGATGGAACACCTGACAGAAGTCTGACAGGGGTGGCATGATCACACTGGCAGGATATGTGATTATCCATGGTTGATGAATCACATCTGTACATGTCTGTGGATTGGTAAGTTTCAGAATGCATTTCTGTTGCACATGCATGGGCATGGGGAGCATGCAATGACCGGTGGACAGGTCCACCATGGACCTACAACAGGCCTGATAGTAGGTGTCATATGTGTCTGTGTGATGTGTGTTACATATCCAGCATCCATTTTTACATGTGAGTAATACCATGTGTTCAGTATAGTTAGCAATGTATCATGCTATGGGTCAATGGCACATACGTTACGCCATATTCTGACTCAAGAAATCTACTTGGCATAATTGCAACATGTAGCTGTGGAAAAAGCAATTCTCAATGATGGCCATTGCAGGATGCACATGGCACACTACTGCTCAGTGAGGTTGTGGTGTGTACCATACCATGGGTACATTGCAGCATAGTTGTTAAGCATTACATGTACTGATATGGTCATACATAGATATGGCAGGAGGCTTCCATTGCAATGTGCAACATTTGGCATGCCTCAGAACTTTGGCAACAGTGCATCTGAGTTGATAGATTTTGCACATGTGTTTGGTCCCTCCGAGCTGCAAGATGATATTAGACTGTAGGGGCTGCTACCTTGATGTTGTACACAAAAAGTTGTCTCATTTGATATGTACATAAGTTGTAGCTAGTCGCCCTGTCACTGGCATCTTCACATCTAACCTTTAACAGACAACATGACACCAGAGCAGTTGCATGCCCAAAACCTCCGCAAATAACGCTATCTACATATCAGGAGAGTGGCCAAAGCACACAGGGAAATGAAACGCCATTACGAGTAGGAGAAGGCTTTGGGGAAATGGAGCTGCTTTCCTATGGATCCGCCAACAGTATTGAAATCCAGCAAGGACAAAGATGCCAAGGCAGGCCAAGGAACAACTAAGGGACCAGTCCCCAGTACATCGGAAAGCCAACCTTCAAGACCACCTGCCCCTACACTGCAGCACACAGGAGGGCCAAGGTCATTGGACCAAGAGATTAAAAAGGACCTCTCAGACCTCAAATTACGAGTAGCGGTGCTACAGCACAAAATGGACAGGGCCCTCAAAATACTAGAGGAGATCAAGCAGGCACAGTCCAAGCCTTAGTGATGTCTCCATCACAGGGAGCCTACCTACCCTTCCCCCCGAATCTGGTTTTACTTTTTTTTCATTGATGGGTTTTTAGATTTGTATAGATTAGTTAGAGTAGGGCTAGTTCAGTGTTAGGATTTTTTAGTGATTTTTTAGGGTTGGGTTAGATGTAAGTATGTAGGGGTTTATTGTTATTTTCGGGGTGGAGGAGTTGAATTGTTCATATATGTGTTAATAAAGAAACAAAAACAAAAAAAATACAAAAACATTTAAAAATACCAAAAAATATATTATTGTTTAGGGCTATATGTGTACTTGATGTTTAGGTGTAGTTTTGGTTGTCCTTGTGTGTATACATTCCTTAAAGAGGGTGGGGGGTTGATGTTTATTATGTTGAGTTAAAGGTGTAGTGTTAAGTGGGCTATGCTAAGTTTTGGAATAGTTAGTATGTAGTTATAGGTAGATAAGGGTATTTGCTTATTGTAGTTTAGGTTTTTTCTCATTCTGTTGTCATTTAATGTCATTGTTTGCAACATACAGGTCTATGTCATGATTTACTGTGTGGGAGTTGGCATGTGTGCTCAGGTAATGCTATGTACATGCATATGTCTTTGCTAGAAGTGTTTGGCAACATGTGTGAGTAGGTGTCTTAGGGACAGGTATCTGTCTGGTTGGCCATGACTTTACATCATCTATCAGACATTGTTGAGCAGTGGATGTGGCAATCATGATGGAAATAGTAAAAAGTGCAAATCATGTGTTCACATACAATATCTCTGTGTGGCTACGTCGTGCAACATGCCTTGGAAGGATGTTGTGATTTAAATCATTTGGCCAATTAGTAGGTTTTTAGACTCACACACTGATTGCTGGGCTGTACCCACTTACACTTGCAGTGTTTACTTGTCAGCCCAATGTTGTATGCTTGCTAGTTACCATGGGTGGACCTGGCATTTGTGGGGTGACTTCATTCACCATTACAATTGACTGCATGACATTAGTATGACTTAATGCTTGCAACCTTGAGTAAGCACTTTGTACTCATCTCACAAATAGTGTTTACAATTATGTTACACTCTCCCTGTCTAGCATTGTCCCTTACTCCACAAAAATCCAAATGTTCCTTTGGCTAGTAGTTAGTGAATTTGCCTCACAGAATGAGCAATGGTCAACCTGGTCCTGACTCCTACATACAGACAACACACAGGTAGCTCTAAGTGCATCTATGTGAAAATGTTGAACAGGTAAAGTTCATTCAACAACAACTCCAAAGGAGGTTTTGAGCCAGTGGATGTCCAGACAGAGTCTATGTGGGGAACATTTCATGAGATGAGACATGTGGAGGAGAGGAGTTCTTCAGTCAGGAGGATGACCACAATGTCGTTAGGGAGGATAGGCCACATTGACATTCCACATTGACAGTCCACAATGATCATGGTGAACAGGGCGAAGTCAAAATGAGGACAGTGACAGACGATGTTCCCTGACATGTTAATTAGCACAGGGCTAAGGAGAAACTGGGTATGTGGCACAGATGCATGCTACTGGAGTCTTCTTTATTGGAAAGAGGTACCGTCCACATCTTCCTCCTCTGATGTGGGAGCTGTTTCCCGTGAGGGTGGAGTTGTAGATGCGGCAGCCGAGGGAGGCACATACACATCAAGGGCGGAAGATGTGGATCCCATGCCTGCAGCAGCATTCATCTGTGCCAACACATGAGGCAGCACAGCAGCGTGGAGGCTCTGCTGGTTTTGCATCACAGCAGCAGTAGGCAGTCATGGCAGCAAAGTGGGAGTCCTGCTTCCACTCCATGCACTCCAAGATGGTTCTTATTGCCCCCAGGTGGTTGGCCACCTCGCTGGTGTCACTTTGGTAGGACAGTTGTTGATGCCACTGCCTCATGACACCAGCAATGTCAGCCAGGGAATATGGACATGACTCTTGAAATGTCCGTATGTGTAGGTACTACCCATAGCCTACATATCCCCCATCACTCAGGTGTGTTGTTTCTCCTATGTTATACCAATTCTGTGCTAGGGATTTGGAGGCTTGGTTAATGTGCATGGGCCCAGGTGAGACAGAGGGGTATCTTTCATAGACATGTGGTGCAGAGCAGTGCAAGAAACCATCTTGCTGCAACAAGCTGTGTGAATAGGAATGACAGTGTTTTGCTGTGTTTACAACAATACAACACATCCCTGTGCGTTCCTTTATGCTGGTGCACATTCAGCTGGCTACCACCAATGCAGGTACCCTTGCACATTGGTGCAGGAGTGCCTGCTTTGGAGGGCGTCTACTGTTTGTGCGCCAGCGCAGGCTGAATGGACACGAATGCGCTGTAACTTGTAGAAAAGGCACATTGCTGTCCTTTCCTTTTGACGTAGGATAGCACAGCTAGAAGGCTTGCAACGTTTCCCTCCACCAACATATTATCAAAATGCCCATGGGCCTTCCATTGATATCATGTCTAGCCATAGAGGAGCTAGGTGCCTATCCCTTGCACTGCAGACAGTGCTGCAGAGCACTGGGATATAGCTGCCTAGTCTGCACAACATTACTTAGTTCCCCACATTGGCCCTTGTTGTGAGTTACCCTGTTGGTGATGTAGTTCGTCATAGGCCGCACTGTCCTGTCCCGTATCTCCAGCCACCGACTCCTAAACGATGACTGCGGACACCTGCTCCTCCAAGGGATCCAGCTCCTTCTGGGGTGCTGGACTATCACCTCTGGTCTGCATGGCTGACTTGAGATTGGTTGTCAGTTTCTCCTTAGTTTTGGGCTTAGAATATTGCCAGCAGTCACTGTCCCCTTGACTTCTGGAACGCAGTTCACCTTGTTTAATATAGACTGCTATATGGTCTTTTTCCTCCCCAATGACACTTTAGAGTTGACAAAGAGCTGGTGTTGGTGCTCCCTCACCTCCCTGATCAAGATCTCATTCTCCTCCTGACTGAACTTGCACTTCCTCTTCCCCTGGGACTCTGACTGGTCATCCTGGCGGGTAGTGGGGTTGTTGTCCTGTGGTGTGCTCTGGCTGCTCCATTGCTGCTTTCAAATAGCTGTTTTCTCTGTTCCAAGTAGCGGCGTTTTTGTGTTTTTTTCCTGCTAGGTGCAGAAAAGTGATGTTAGGACAGCTAAAGTGTATTTTCTAGTCACTGTGGCGTTAATTGTTTTAACGACTTGACGCACACATCAGCATCAGCTATTTCGGTAGCTAGCTCATCCTAGTGCCATGTAGCGATGTATTTTATATACGACTCTAACATGGCGATAGGATCTGTCGTACTGCAGCAGTAAAATATTTGGAGCTCCACTGCGGCAAAACAGCAGAGTGTCAGTTCTTGTAAATATACACCTTTAACTTCACTTTCAGAGCCTAAATCTGAAGGTAAAAATGTGATCATGATCACCCACTTGGTGTATTCAACCTGCACTCCATCACTGGTGGCCTAAAATCATACGAAGGTACTTTCTTTCTTCAAGCTCTTTTTGTCTTGAAATAAACTTGGTGTCTTTCTGTTCGTAATTTCTTTCCTATTTTCATTTAACGGTTTGGGAATTTTATGGGGCTGTGTTCTGTACTTTAAAGTTGTTGGTAGTGCTTGATCTTAACACATACTTCACTGGGGATTGACTGACTAGAACTTTTCTCTGAAATGTGCTGTGGCCCAACCAGACTGTATTTATTAATAAACTGGAAGGATCACACCTTCCCAATGAATATCCCAATTTCTCACAGGTGTAAATAATGTATTAACTTCTCAACAAAATGAGGCATTGCATGTGTGCTGCACGGTGCAGTACACATCTCATGTGTGGGATCACTATGAATTTGTCTATGCATAGGATTTTGCATTGTACAATTCTATGCTAGACTGCCAACCCTCTCGTCTGCATCATTGTGCAAGATTGTTCGTAGTTCATAACAGCCTTAACAGAGGATCAGTGCAGTGGCTGACAACAGTAGAGGGTCAATCTTAGTAGATACAGCTCTGCGATTGTTTTCACCATAGCACAACGCAGAACAGAAAATAAGTTTATCTCTCTGCGCTGTATGACAAAATGAGTGCTTAGTGATTGATATTGTGTTTTCCGTGCCTCTATTTTTCATACTTTTTTCATCACTTTCAGAAGCATGGAATACCTAAAACACGAAGCCTACCCTCCAAAAATCCAGTCATTCAACTTGCAACAGTGTTTTACTGACATACCATACATGGCTAAATTGATGATAATGGGAATACGATCTTATTGGACTAGTGCCCAAAAGCTAACATATCAAAGTGCTTCTTGCACTGACTTCATGGGGCTAAAATCTGTCAATTCACCACAGTTTTCCATCATTGATTGATTTGCTTGCAGAAGTAGAGAAGGGAATATATGATATTCATCCAAATTAATTGTGAATGTGTTGTTGCGAGTCCCCCAATTAAATTGTGGGGGTCCAAATGTTTCACTCAATGCTCGGTTTCCTGCTAGTGTCCGTTTTTCAGAAATTCCCTTACTGCCTTTGTAGCATCCATTTTGGTTCAGAATCCAAGGAGGTGCACTGAAACGGATGAAAGGAAGCATGGAAGCAATATATTAAAGCCCAAACAAATGAATAAATAAGAAAGGACATCAAAGGTATGCTGCAGTGCCCAGGTCACTCTGCTAGCGGGACACTGCTTTCACAGAGACAGATCCTGCAGTTATTGGACCTAGAAATCGCAGCTTCCACACGATCATTTTACTACTGTTGTTTTGATAAAGTCCTTCTTTACAGGTGTGAGGAAAGCCAATGTAGAGCATGTGGAAGAGGAAAGAGATGAACTGAGGTGAATGTTCAGTGGCTGTTAGAGAAGTAGCATTTAGAACTGACTGAAATCCCCTTAAATTACAAAACCTATTATTAGCACAATTCTCATTTGAATTGTTTCAGAAAGCAGCTGGACTACAATTGAAATAAATAGCTTTCTGCCAAACAAATGGAATCCTCATACGTCTCAGGTGTCGCAACATTGCATGTTGTTTGTCAAGTAGCATAATTTTGGCTCCATCCTTCTAACGCTGGCTAGGCCACATACATATATATTTACATTTGGCCATATGTACTCGTTTGATGCAATAATATTAGAGAGATATAGTGCACCGAAGGTATAGAAGTGCACCTATTGTGTGCTTGACATATATGTGTGTGCATATTAACGTTATTCCTTTTCAGAAACATCTGTATTGCTGATATTAAACTTTCAAAGGTTTAGATTGTAAGGTTGTGCTCTAACATGCATTTAATGCAGTGCATTCAACAGGGATTAGTGAGAATGAATCATATGTGTGTTAATGCTTTCACTATAAATTGTGACTAGTTGTCATTTTTGCTTAATGAAATGTATTGGTATATTGTGCCACATATAAGAGTCACGCATGATATAGCTTAATTCATTATTAAACATTTCATTTATTGGATTATTTGTGGTTTGTAGAACTAATGTGTTTTAAAGAGTAATGTTAAGTTAGCGTGATTGTGGGCCTTAAGCTTACAGTTGAGACAATTAATACTAATGTGAAAGTTGTTCTTCTGCATGTTTTTCTCCTTTGCAGGTGCAGACCAAAGGCATTCATTAGTTAGTGAAAAGCACATTGTATTTCAGAGATAGAGAGGTGAGGAAGAGCTGGCAAGGTCAAATGATTTTGATGAAGAACAAAGGGAGTGTGACCAGTTGGTACTATCAGAAGAAGGGAGGAACCAAGGACATTTTGGAAGCAGAGACTGGAATATCGGAGCAGTGTTCAAGGCACCAACTTCTTTTCTGGGAACTAGAAAACATATAATGATGTCTATGAAGTCATGTTTTCTCAAATGATCTTTCTGCATTTTAATTAGTGAACTCACCTTGGGTTTAGTCAGATATCCTTTAGACTTGGAGAGGTACAGACCTCTCTTGACATCTTTGATTGTGTGGCTTCATGTATGCATTATTCTTTATATATAGAACTTCAACAGAGACTCTGAGGTAGGTTAATGTAGGGTTTAGTAGATGCTGCAATTTTTTTCCATGTTTGGGGAGAAAGATCGAAACTATTCAACGAGTCATCAAATTATTTTCCTTATTTTCTGTATCGCAGCTACTGAGATCCTTATATGTTCTTTGCTGTTGAGGACCAGCATTGTAAGTTTTTTTTGGTCTCCCTTTGATTACTTTATACCTTTATGCTATGTTTTTGAGATTGATATATATTAGTCTGGCTTTGAGTTTGTAATAAACTTTTTTGACTTCAAGTTATTGATTCAGTCTTTTATTGTATGGTCCTAATGATCACACTGTACTCTGAGATTTAAATTGTTGTTAACCCCTTTTCTCTCAGGCTACTACAAAGGTCTATTGACCAGAGTTGAATTTGGAAGATGCAGCTTAGCGCTTTCTCATTTGCTAGCATGCATGTGTTTTTTAGCTCTCAAATGTAATTCCCTAGTAAAAATGAAAGAAAGACAAATGTCTGTTAGGAAATTATACAAGGGCAGGTGAATGGCACCTAGTTTACAAATGAACAAGCAATGTTATACTGAATCTAAAGAAAGTATTGGGCTGGAAATGGGAGGTGACAGCAAGGTGATATGGGGGGTCACCTGAGCAGTTCTGATTCTTTCAAGGTAGCAACCCATCAATATTATTGTCACTCACCCATGAAAGTGCGAGCTGCGAGTCTGGCTGTGTTCAGCCATGACCCAATTGGAATTCATCTGATTTGGAACCTTTTGGAAGTATGAGCGGGGCTTGGGGCAGGAACACCTTCTCAAAAAACACTTCTTTTAACTGAGAAGGAATAGCTTTTTTAGGGCCTTTAAATGGTTACCTAGGTCCTGCTCATATAGCCACCTTTGTTTGATGCTATTTTTTCATATAGATGTACCACAGGAGCAACCGGTAGACCCACATGGACAGGATGAGATGCAAAATATCAAAGTTAAAAGGCCACATAGGTATCATTCTAGAAACAAAATCATCTATTTAATGCAATACTCACTAACATATTGCCATATGCACCTAATGTATAGTAACTGGATGCACCCAGATTGTTTTATATAGAAATCCATTCATCTAAGTAATGTTTATGCAACGTAAGATACAATTAAAATATTAACATACAGGTGCTCAGAGTAGTAAGTGAACACACAGTGCTCAAAAGTGAAAAGATGGCGCAAAAGTGATCAGAAATATGAAGAGAACGGCAAAAAGACAAAAAACAATTTCTGCTTTGCAGAGAAATATGTAGGGCCAGATGTATGACCCTTCCATTTTGCGACTTGCAAACTGCGTCGTTTTGCGACTCGCAAAATGGAATTTACAAGTGTCTCAGACACTGTTTGTCATTCCTAATGAGGTCACAAATTGCCTGCCTCATTAAAATTGATGAGGCAGGTTGCAATTTGCGACCCATTGGGAATGGATAGCACTCCCAGGGACGGAGGCCTGTTAGGGTCAGCAGACCACCATGTCTGTGACTGCCTTTTAAATAAACTGGGGTGGCATGGTGAGCAAAAGAATGATGGATTTAACCCAGATCTCTTGACTGGGGGTGAATGTTTTGATTTGTTCTGCATTTCGTCCATCTACTGTGTGTCTTTTGCTTTTAAATAAAGCAGTTTTTTTTAAATGCAGCCCGTTTTCCATAAAGGAAACCAGGATGCATTTAAAAAAGAAAAATGAAACGTCCCTGGGACCACTGCCTGCACTTAAAAAATATTTTTGCTGCCAGTCACAAAGGGGAGGGTGGCCGCAAAACACTCCCAGTTTACCACCCATTTCAAAAAGGTGGTAAGATCTTTTGGAAATGGGTGGTAAACTGCGAGTGTTTTGCGGCCGCAATTGCAGCGGCAAAACAATCGTACATTGAAGTATGACTCGCTATTAGGAAGGGACGCCCTTGGCTCGCCCCTTCCTAATAGCGAGTTGAAAAACACTATTTTGCGAGTCGGTAATAATATACCGACTTGCAAAATAGGGTTTCTACATAGGGCAGACCTATTTTGCGGTGGCAAAAGGGCCGATTTCCCGTTTGCAACAGCAAAAAACAGTCGTACATCTGGTCCTAATTGTGTCACTGATGACTAAGTATTAAAAATTCTCTTAAAGATATCTTTTAAGCCGGGTAATTGCTGTTGGCACTTTGACCCTTAGTGGTAACTGAGCGCAGGAATTAATAGAAGGCTGTATCTTCTAATCAATCAATCAATCACAGAATTTGTAGAGCGCACTACTTACCCGCGAGGGTCTCAAGGCGCTGGGGAGAGGGAAGGGGGGGTGCTGCTACTGGTCGAACAGCCAGGTCTTGAGTAGCCTCCTGAAGGTCAGCAGGTCTTGGGTCTGTCGTAGGCTTAGTGGAAGGGTGTTCCAGGTCTTGGCGGCGAGGTGTGAGAAGGATCTGCCGCCGGTGGTTGTTCTTCGAATGCGAGGGACGGTGGCGAGGGAGAGGTCGGCGGAGCGGAGCTGGCGGTTGGGGACGTAGAAGAAGAGTCGTCTGTTGAGGTAGGCTGGGCCAGTTTTGTGGAGTGCCTTGTGTGCGTGGATGAGGAGTTTGAAGGTGATCCTCCTGTCGACGGGGAGCCAGTGCAGGTTCCTCAAGTGGGGGGTGATGTGGCTGTGGCATGGTACATCGAGGATCAGGCGTGCGGAGGCGTTTTGTATGCGTTGCAGTCGCTTGATGAGCTTGGCCGGGGCTCCCGCGTAGAGGGCGTTCCCATAGTCAAGTCTGCTACTGACGAGGGCCTGGGTGACTGTTCTTCTTGTGTCTGTCGGGATCCACCTGTAGATCTTGCGAAGCATGCGGAGGGTGTTGAAGCAGGAGGAGGAGACTGCGTTGACTTGCTTGGCCATGGAGAGCGTTGAGTCGAGGATGACTCCCAGGTTGCGTGCGTGGTCGGTGGGTGTCGGGGCTGCTCCCAGCGTCGTTGGCCACCAGGAGTCGTCCCAGGCTGAGGGGTTGGAGCCGAGGATGAGGACCTCCATTTTGTCCGTGTTCAGCTTTAGTCGGCTGATCTTCATCCAATCGGCGACGGCCTTCATTCCTTCATGGAGATTGGCTTTGGCGGCGAGGGGGTCCTTGGTGAGGGAGAGGATCAGTTGAGTGTCGTCGGCGTAGGAGATAATGTTGAGGTCGTGCTGTCTTGCGATGCGTGCGAGCGGGGCAATGTAGATGTTGAACAGTGTTGGGCTGAGGGACGATCCCTGGGGTACGCCGCAGATGATCTCGGAGGCTTCGGATCGGAAAGGTGGGAGGCGGACTCTCTGGGTTCTGCCGTCGAGGAAGGAGGTGGTCCATTCCAGGGCCTTGTCTCGGATCCCTGCGTCGTGGAGGCGTGCGCGTAGAGTGCGGTGGCAGACAGTGTCGAAGGCGGCGGAGAGGTCCAGCAGGATGAGGGCTGCGGTCTCACCATTGTCCAGCAGGATCCTGATGTCGTCGGTAGCGGCGATGAGGGCAGTCTCAGTGCTGTGGTTGCTGCGGAACCCTGATTGGGATGGGTCCAGGATGCTGTTTTCTTCGAGGTATCGGGTTAGCTGTTTGTTGACGATCTTCTCGATGACCTTGGCTGGGAACGGAAGCAGAGAGATGGGCCGGAAGTTCTTGAGGTCTCTCGGGTCCGCCTTGGGTTTTTTGAGTAGGGCGTTGATCTCTGCGTGTTTCCAGCTCTCTGGGAAGGTCGCGGTCTCGAAGGAGAGATTGATGATGTTGCACAGGTGGGGTGCGATGGAGCTGCTGGCTTTGTTGAAGATGTGGTGCGGGAAAGGGTCTGACGGGGAGCCGGAGTGTATTGTGCTCATGGTCTTGATGGTGTCCTCGATGTTCACGCTGGCCCAGGCTGGCAGGGGGTCGTGGTCGATGGTGTGTGGCGGGTCTGGTGCATCGATCTTAGTTGGGGCTGTCTGGGTGTTGAAGCTGTCGTGGATGTCGGCGATCTTGCGGGGAAAGAAGGTGGCGAGGGAATCGCACAGGGGTTGCGACGGCGGGATGTCGTTGGTGTTGGAGCTGGGATTGGAGAGTTCCTTCACGATGTTGAAAAGCTCCTTGCTGTTGTGTGCGTTGTTGTCGAGGCGGTCTTTGAAGGAGATTCTCTTGGCGGACCTGATGAGGTGGTGGTGGTTACGGATGGCGTCTTTGAGGGCTGTGTGGCTGTCCGGTGTCTTATCACTGTGCCATTTCTTCTCTAGTTTCCGGCAGGTACGCTTGGAAGCTAGGAGTTCCGAGGTGAACCAGCTGGCTCTTTTGGTGGTGTCGCTGTAGGTGAGCTTTTTCAGCAGGGCGAGGGTGTTGGCACAGTCGTCCATCCATCGTCTGAGGTTGCAGGCAGCGTCGTCGGTGTTGGATGGGTCGGAGGGAGGGCTGAGAGCGAGGGTTGCCCGGAGTTGGTCTTCGGTGACTTTGCTCCAGCAGCGGCGTGGGATCTGTTGGGTGCGGTGGTGTGTGGTGGGTTTCTGGAAGGTGAAATGGATGCAGCGGTGGTCGGTCCAGAGGAGTTCCGTGGTGTGGCTGAAGGAGACGTGGGAGCTTGAGGAGAAGATGGGGTCAAGCGTGTGGCCGGCGGAGTGGGTCGGTGTTGTGACGAGCTGGCTCAGGCCGAGGTTGGCGAGGCTGTCGATCAGGGTGGTGGAGTTGCTGTCGTTGTTGTTCTTCAGGTGAAAGTTCAGGTCTCCGAGGAGGATGTAGTCGGTAGAGGTCAGGGCGTGCATGCTGATGAAGTCGGCAATGGAGTCGCTGAACTGGGGTCGGGGCCCAGGGGGTCTGTAGACAAGGGTGCCTCTAAGGGTGGTGTTGGGGTCCGTGTGGATCTGGAAGTGCATGTGTTCGGCGGTGCTGAGAGTGTCGTCGGTGCTGGTCGAGACCCTGATGGTGTTCTTGTGGACGATGGCGATTCCTCCTCCTACTGCGTTGATGCGGTCTCTGCGGGTGATCTTATAGCCGTCTGGGATGGCTATGGCGATGTCGGGGGCGGAGGAGTCGTTCATCCAGGTCTCAGTCAGGAAGGCGACGTCTGGTGATGATGTGTCGAGCAGGTCCCAGAGCTCGACGGCGTGTTTGCGTGCAGAGCGGGTGTTCAGTAGGATGCACCGGAGGTGGTTGAGGTCCTTCTTGGCGGGCGCCTCGGTGGCTCTGAGGCTGGTGTAGCTGCAGTTCCGGCAGGTGAAGGGACCATGGGTGCGTTTCGGGGCGGCCTTGAAGCAGTTGTGCGTCCGTCCGGGGTTGAGAGCGTGGAGTGTGGTGGCATCGTATCGGCGTCGGTCCTCGGGGCTGGAGCGGGGGGCACGCGGCCCAGGGGTTCTGGCGCTGGGCGCGGTCCAGTCGCGGACGGGCGCAGACGGGCTTGCCTTAGGCGCGCCTTCGGCACAGCGGCCGCCATATATGGGGAGGTGGGAGGGAGGAGCAGCTGGGAGGCAGGGGCAGCGAATGGGCAGTCAGGGGGGCGGGGCCGCAGGGGACGCAGCGGCGGGAATGGAGAGAGGCAGCGAGGGGCACAGAAGGCAAAATGGACAGCAAAAACAGAAGAAATACGGGCACAGTACAGTGGGGCAGCGGGGGCACAGAAGGCAAAATGGACAGCAAAAACAGAAGAAATACGGGCACAGTACAGTGGGGCAGCGGGGGCACAGAAGGCAAAATGGACAGCAAAAACAGAAGAAATACGGGCACAGTACAGTGGGGCAGCGGGGGCACAGAAGGCAAAATGGACAGCAAAAACAGAAGAAATACGGGCACAGTACAGTGGGGCAGCGGGGGCACAGAAGGCAAAATGGACAGCAAAAACAGAAGAAATACGTGCACAGTACAGTGGGGCAGCGGGGGCACAGAAGGCAAAATGGACAGCAAAAAACAGAAGAAATACGGGCACAGTACAGTGGGGCAGCGGGGGCACAGAAGGCAAACTGGACAGCAAAAACAGAAGAAATACGGGCACAGTACAGTGGGGCAGCGGGGGCACAGAAGGCAAAATGGACAGCAGAAACAGAAGAAATACGGGCACAGTACAGTGGGGCAGCGGGGGCACAGAAGGCAAAATGGACAGCAGAAACAGAAGAAATACGGGCACAGTACAGTGGGGCAGCGGGGGCACAGAAGGCAAAATGGACAGCAAAAAACAGAAGAAAACACGGGCACCGAGGACACAAGCGGAGGGGCGAGCTTACCAGCAGCAGCAGCGGGCGGACAGCACAGGCGGAGCTGTGTGGTGGGGGAGCGACCTACCTGGCAAGGTCAAGGGTCGCTCTCCTCACCGCGCAGCGGCCGCCATATATGGGGAGGTGGGAGGGAGGAGCAGCTGGGAGGCAGGGGCAGCGATGAATGAGGGGAACGGCTGAATTGAAGTGATTGTGGAGTCTGAATGAGCTGTGTCCCAATAAGCATAAAGAAATGGCCTTAATATGTGGTTGTCTGGCGTCAATTCAAAGGCTTCAGAAAAGGCTGTTTGTCAGGTGGACAATGAATGCACCATAGGTGAAACCGGCATTGGTAACTGGATTGCCTTAAAGAAAAGCCATGTTAGAATCAGCATGGCAAACAGGGCGGGGATACAAATTAGGCTATGTATATCACACACGAAGTACATCTGGTGAAGTGCAAAAAATGGGGGAGATTGTCCGCAATCTGGTAGCAGTCTAAGTGTCAAACAGAGAAACAAAAAAACATTCCTATTGGTATGCAGGAGAGAACCCCTTGCAGGACAAGAACCCTCACTCACCCGGAGGTGACATGCTTCATCATTGGGTTCCCTCCTCACAACAAGGCTGCAACGTCAATGCTGTGGGCTACAACTCCTCACAAAGTGAGGAGGAGCTGAGGTGTTTTAGGAAACTCAAGAGCAAGAATGGAGTGAGTAAGGGGCAGAGTGCAGTAAGGTAGGAAAGAGTATAAAATGGTCTACAGGAGGCCTAATGATTTATTCTGTGGCCTTATGGGACAGGATTAAAAGAAATGAGGACTAGGGATTAGCAACAAATATCCCCTACAGTAGGTCAACATGTTTCTGCCCTTAGGTGACCCCAACTGGGGTTCTGGGGCATTCTTCAGGACCAGGTAAATAGTCACTCTGCACAAATCAAAAAGAACAATAAAAAGGAAAGACATATACTGGCGACCGAATCAGTAGCCTGCTCAGATACAGCAATGGCCACCTTCTATCTGAAATAAATGGACAAATTACCCATTAGTCAAATTAAAGGGGTTATGTCATGTTGCATACGTTAAACGGAACCAATAGGAACAAAAACAATTTTATGAGGGCAAGGTAATGACTGGACATTCGCCCCACTAAAAGAAATAATGATGTCATTGTACCTATATGGTGATGAAGAGAAACCACTCTCGAACCCATTAGGTGACACCACTGTTGCACAGCTGAATTAGGATAGAATACGACACAATCATATCACAACTATGTCATGCAAAGATCGTCACAACTATGCCATGCAAATGTTGTCAGGAGAACCATATAAAATGCCAGATAGGAATGAAAGCCTGGAGAGCAGATTAAGCAGCAAGAGGGTGGGGAGCATCATGTTTATTGTGAGGACCTGGCTTGGACTATGTCAGGTTGAGATCATGACATACCTGAGGCGATCTTAAGTCTTCATGGTGTGGGGAGCAACAAGAACAATGACTTACCCGTGTTGTGTCAAGCGACAATGTTCCTGTAGGTGTGTATAGTATCCCCAAAGAGGTGTACCACCTATAATGTAAAGTAAAATGAAAGATACCATGGGAAAAGTCACTCACACCGTTGGGGAGCCGGTTTACGGTGAGCCTGCAGAGAACAAGAGGAAGGGGCATCAGCATTGTGCACATGTAGGAGGCTCATTGGAAGACAGATGCCATACAGGGCCCTCAGTGGGGCATAACTCAGCATAAACCAGATGTGAACCACTGGCAGCTCCACTTGGGCTATGGGTGACGTTTGTATCAATTTGTAGGTCCGGTATAGGGTTGTGTCACACTAGCGGCAGGCTGAGCGCATTCCTCGAAGGGTAAATAATCCCCGAGGCGAATGTGCTAACATCGAGATAAAGGCATTGCCAGGGTGTCGAGCTTACCTTAATGAAGTCCGTGCATCTACTGCGGGTGTCCCGGTGAGAGGAAGAATGCGTGTCGGGACCGGACTCAAGTGTAGTGCGCTCATGCTGTAAGACTGTTGAGGGCGTCAGGAGTGCTAGCGGTCATGGGAAATGTAGTTTGTAAGTGAGGGGAGCTATAAGGAGAGGAGATTGCCTAGATGCTGTCATAGGAGCAGTGAAGAAAAGGAGGGAAAGAGGAGAGAAAATGCTTCATCCTCTAGGTAGGACACTGGCTAACAACATTTTTAAGCAGTATCAAGTGGACAGATTTTGAAAGAGATCGGTGGCCATGTCAGGTGGTACAAACAAGAGATAAGGACATGTTAGGGTAGACTTGGCGAAAGTGGACCACAGGTGTATATGGAAGGACATTACTAAACAAGCAGCGTTGGGACAACCTGTTGCAGAGTCTATACAGACTGTTGTATGTACGGCAGTGAGGCAACATGGTGTAGGGTGTGTACTTCCTAATGTCCCAGAGTGGTCCACGGGATTTCATCATTCATCATTTCATCATTCAGTCTATTTTTATTGCAGTGGAGCCTAAAAATCCAACGTTGTACTCTGTGGAACAGGACTGATTCATGGGTTCCCATTAGTGAGAGGTAGTGAGGTTTGTCAATGACAATCCACTCGATTTTGTCTTCTGTGTGGCCAGCGTCTAGGTAGTGTCTTATCAGTTAAGTGTTATATTTCTTACACCTTATAGAGCTGCGATGTTCTACTATTCTCATTCTGATCTTACGGGCGGTCATTTCCACATATTTGTGTTTGCAGGGGCACCTTATGAGGTATTTTACTCTTTCAGTATTGCAGTTAGTGATGGTGCAGAGTTCCCAAGAGGTCTTGAGGTCCAGATCTATCTTGGTGACAGAGCTCGTGTATGGGCATACCGAGCACAAGCCACAGGGATGATGGCCTTTTACAGGAGGGAGGGACCAAAGTGTGTCCTGGTGCAACTTGCGGTAGGAAGGAGGGGGTCTCGTGTGTACCAAGATATCCCCGATGTTCCTGCTCCGCTTCAGTGAAAAGAGCGGTTTTGGTAAAGACTTCTCCACAAATTTGGCTGCCACCTCCAAGGGCAACAAGGGTCCCGTGAAAAAGTAGTGGGCTGCTGCAGTGAATCCGGTGGGAGAGAGTTCAAGAGGTGTGCTGTGGCAACAGAGGAAGAGCGATCCTGGAATCTAATTGTTTTAGATCTGAGAATGCATAGGAGGAAAAGGTAATTAGATAGTAAGTTATGAAGAGTAGAATGTCTAATAAATGTTACTGCCATGATGTCAGAAGACAAGAGATAGAGGGCAGGATGGAAAATAGTCATAGCCTATAAGACATTTCATTGGTGCACAGGAACCCAAAGTAATTGCCTTAGAACTGGCTGGATGTAGAAGAATTTAGGTGTGCTACAGACTAAACATGCAGCCGGATTTTGAACTATCTGGAGGGAATTTACAGTTGTTTACAGGTGCAGCTAAAGCATAAAATCGATACAGGACTGATTCAGGACATTTATTACTGATGTCTGTTGGCAGCTATCCAAAAAGGTGCAAATAGTTAATAGATGGTAGAAACATCTTCATCTTCATCTGTGGGCCAAAGGCCAGTTTAGAGTCCAGGATAATCCTGAGGGTGCATTTAGAAGAAGAAGTCCCTGGTGGGGGACCCATAACAGGCAGCTTGTTGAGGAGATTGTAGGCTAATGCTTCGTCCAATATAACGAGTAGTTCTACCTGGACAGGGTTCAATCTGAGGGAGATCATGGCTGTCTACCAAGGGTCTAAGTGAACAGCATGAGGCAGATCAACAAAGGAGATGAACATTGTTTAAAGTCAAAGATCATCTGCATACATATGAAGCGTAACCTTCACTTTGGATAACAATTGGGTCAAAGGGCACATGTAAATATTAAAAGGCAGCATTGAAAGAATGGAACTCTGTGGCATACCACAACTGAGAAGCCTGGGCTTTGATTCATAGGTTGGAATAGGTACCACTTGATCTCCAGTCAGTCAGATAAGAGGACAGCCTGCTGGAGGCATAGTGTGAAATATTTACTTCTTGCATTGTAGAATTGGAATGATCAATGGTGTGGACCGATGTCGACAAGTCTAGGAGAATCAAGGCAGCACTATTCACCAACCAGCAGATATTGTAAGCTACCAACAAGACCACAAGTTCAGTGCTCCTGCCTGGTCGAAAACCACACTGAAGGGACTCCAGAAATCTGTGGAATTTAATGTAGTGATGCATGTAAATGAACACAAGTGTGTCTAACAACTTTGACTAGAAGGCTAAAAGTGATATCTGATGAAAGTTGTTCGGTCAGATGGGGTCCGCCTTGAGTTTCATTTTTTCATTTCATGCAAAGCAGCGCAACAAGGCAACTGCTGTGCTGTGTTGTGTGAAAGTGAGACATCAGAAATGCACCATATTTACTAAGATATGGGACATCCCTGCTGCTTCCTTGTGCTGGTGCACTGTGTGCTGCCTAGTGCCAATGCAGGCAAGCTTGCACCATGGTGCAAGGGTGCCTGCATTATGAGCAGGATTGTTTTTGTGCAGAAATGGACATCTTCCTGCACAAAGACAATGCTTAAGTCATTTTCCTTTTTCTATGTGTGGTGCAGAATGCATCACCTATAGAAAATGGAACTAACTTAGAGAAAAAAAGATATTTCTCCCCGTTACAATTAATCAATCACGGGTTTGTGAAGCGTGACTACTCACCCAAAAAGGGTCTCAAGGCGCTGGGGGTGGGGGGGTGCGCGGCTCCGGGATGTTACGGTGCTTCGTCTTGAGTCCCTTCAAGAACTTGGCAAGTGAAGGTGTCTGTCGGAGGTGGAGAGGGAGGGTGTTCCCTGCCTTGGCCGTGAGGAAGGAGAAGGAGCGTCCTCCTGTTCTGGTCTTCTTGGTGCGGGGATCCGTCGCAAGAGAGGGCTGAGCGGTGGGGTATTTGGGGTGCGTGGAAAGAGAGGCAGTGGTTCATGTAGGCTAGTCCAGTGTTGTGGAGGGCTTTGTGGGCGTGGCAGAGGAGCTTGACGGTGATTCTCTTCTCGACGGGGAGTCAGTGTAGTGTCCGTAGGTGTTGGCTGATGTGGCAATGGCGTGACAGGTTGATGACTAGTCTGGCGGCGGTGTTCTGGATGTTCTGGAGTTTGCTGGTGAGGTTCTTGTTGATCCCGGCGTAGAGTGCATTGTCGTAGTCCAGTCTGCTGCTGATGAGGGCATGGGTGACTGTTTTCCTGTGTTTGAGGGGAATCCATTTGGAGGTCTTTCAGAGGAGGTGGAGGGAGTTGCAGCAGGAAGAGGTGACAGCGTTGATCTGGCAGTCCATTTTAAGTTCGGAGTCCAGTTATGCCTGGGTCTCGGACACATACCCTTTTGACATATTCCCAGGTATAGAACCCTTTGTCAATCTATGAATGTAGCAAAATCTATGGCTGGATGAGTGGGAATGCCCACATTCCACCCCAGTGGTGTAAAGAAACCTTGAGGGGGCCCCCTGCAAGGGATGATGAGGGGGCCCCTTGGCAATACCCTTACACTTGAGCTGACAAGCTTAGGGGTCCCCCCTTTACACATAGAAGACTGGGGCCCCCCGCACCGTGGGGGCTGCAGGGGTGTCTTTTCCACCCCTGTTCCACCCATGAAATGTTTTTCTGAGGCAAGGAAATGCAAGCCAGCGAAATGCGCTGCCTTGCGTTACCTTGGATTTACTAAACCACCAGAGCCATGCAATGTGGCTTCGCGAGGGTTAGTAAATCTGAGTTAAGGGATTGTGTTGCCTCGATTCACTTTGTGTGAGGCAAGGGCAACACAAGCCCCAAGTAAATCTGACCTTGGATATGAGAGCCAGATTGACCAACTTAAATAATTGTTCTTTTAAGAGGAGGCTGAGGTCTCGGGCCAAGTGATCAGACACAGATCTAGAGGAGAGCCTGAGGGTCTGCTCTGAGCAATAATAGTTGGCAAGATGGTTGTTTGAGACTGGGTCCAACAAACTAAGGGCAAGATTGTGAAAGATTGGAGGAAGAGAAATGTTGATATCATCAGGTGCAGGAATGTGTTCGTTAACAATGTTTGTCGCATTCTTACACATATAATGTCAAGAGCCCACCTCAATCCTGACCTGCAGCAGCAGTAAAGACACACAGTTCTGACATGCAGACACCCAGACAAAGTTTTGCCAATTAACCTTGCTTCTATCTTTCGAAAGCTTTTCCATTGTGGAGACCTTAAGTAGAGTGAGCATGTCACAACCTCTGGTGCATAAAGTGGGCATAAGAGGCATATGGTAGCCTTAATTAGAATTTGGTGGACAGCCCAGATATGGGGCAACTCACTCTGGCGAGGAGTCCTCTTCCCTGGAATGATGTGCCTCTCACTCTAATGTGGTGACTCCCCCCCCCCTTGGATTCTGGTGTCACTCTCTGGCATCTGGTAGTTATCCTTCTGGTAAGTGGTGATATCATCCTTGAAATACTGTAGCCATATTTGACATTAAACAGCCATACTGAGTGACTCATTTAATGACGTGCATGTGGAGTTGACGTTTGTAAATGGAAGTAGTCACTGGGAAGATAAGGTAGTACATATTTATAATGGACAAGGGTACATTGGCTACTTAATGATGATGACAAAATGACATTTTTGGTGACACTAGAATATTCAATGGAAACAGAAAATGGCATGCTGACGTTTGGTGGCAAAACTATTTTTATTGAAAAGAAAAATCAGATATTTTTGGACACAGACAGCATTTTCAAGAAATTTCTCAACCTTTAATTGAGAAAAAATTTAACTGCTGTCAAAAACAAGATGCTGATCCAGGTGCTTGCTCCAGTGGAACTGAGCTTAGGAAATGTAAGCAGAATTGCAGAAAACAGGAAAGAAAGTGGAGAGTGGCATATAAAGAGGAAGAAAAGGAAAAAATATAATCAGTCAATAGCTATATACAAAGATAGTATCATGAAAGCCAAGGCAGAATATTTTACAAAGAAGATTGAGGGCGCTAAAGACTCAACTAAAGAGCTTTTTCGCAAAGTGACGGAATTAACAACTAATCACAATACCAAAGCTATGACTGCCAATCAGTCCCTTTGTAACTCACTGGCAGATTTCTTCTTAGAAAAAGTAGACTCAATCCATAAAAAATTCTCAGATGGTAAACTATGCACTATGGTGACACCAGCTATTGAGAGCAATCATCCCCTCAATACAATCAAAGCCTTGACTGAATTTGTTCCTCCACCAACAGAGTGTATTATAAACTTATTAAACACCGCCACCTCGGGCTCACCAGATGATCCATGCCCGCCAAATATAACTAAACTAGTAGCAGAAATCACTGCGCCTACATTAACACCTATTTATCAAAATATGTGTGAAACAGGAACTTTCCCAAAGATCTGGAAAAAGGCAATTTTGATCCCTCTTCGAAAAAAAAGCTTCTCTTGATCACAAAGACCCGTGTAACTATCGTCCGATTTCCCATCTCCCATTACCAGCCAAAATAGTGGGAACATTTCTGAATGAACAATTCGTTTCTTTCATCATGACCAACAAACTTCTGGATAGTACACAATTTGGGTTCTGGACGGGCCACAGTACGGAGACAGCACTGCTCAGGGTAACCAAAGAGATCAGGCAAGCTCTATATCAAGGAAAAGGGGCCGCCCTGATCCTGCTAGATCTCTCGGCGGCTTTTGACACTGTCAACCATAAATTACTGTTAAGTCGCCTAACGACCTGCAGAATCACAGGTCAGGCGTGGAACTTACTAAAATCCTATTTAGCGGATCGGGAGCAAGTAGTGAAGTTAGAGAACTTAACCTCTCATTCATTCTCCCTGCCAAGTGGAGTCCCATAGAGATCTTCGCTGAGCCCTACTCTTTTTAAAATGTATGTTTCCCCATTAGCAGATCTGATAAGAAATTTCGGATTTTCACTTACATCCTATGCTGACGACACCCAAATTGTTGTCTTCATAGGGAAAAATGACAGATTTCAGAACTGCATGGTAGCTGTCCATGATTGGATGGATAAAAATGACCTCAAACTGAACTCAGAAAAAACAGAGGTCCTACTGTTTGGACCAGAATCACATTTTTGGGGTCCTTCAGCCTAGCCAACCATTGTGGGCCCAATTCCCCTTCCAGTGGAAAAGGCGCGAAACCTAGGGTTGATTATTGATACCAAACTTGACTTTACAGATCATGTAAATAAACTCACTTCTTCCACATTTAACACCCTTATAATAATTTAAAAAGTCCTGCTTTCATACCTGCCAACTTACAAAAAACATTAGTTACATCGCTAATCCTGCCTAAAATTGATTACTGTAACAGTCTGCTTCTGACCACCCATAAGTATAACTTAAACAAACTTCAGGTCCTGCAAAACGCCGCGGTTAGGCTCCTACTGAAAATCCCCAAATTCTGTTCAGTTGCTCAAAACCTTAAAGATCTGCACTAGCTTCCTGCTCAGCAAAGAATAACCTTTAAGGTGCTATGCTTAACCTATAAGGCAATTCCCAATCTTTGTCCTGATTTTTTGAATCACAGTTTCAAACAGTATGTTCCTGTTAGAAAACTTCGTTCAGCCACTGCTAACCTATTGGTACAGCCTAGATTTCAAAAAGTGCGATGGGGTGGAAAGAGCATTGTGCTTGAAACATCCAAAGTATGGAATGCACTTCCTCTTTGCATAAAAAATGAATCCAGTCTCTTCTCTTTCAGGAAGGCTGTAAAGACCTGGTTATTCAAATCGTGGTAACTCTCACAGCAGCCCTGGTTGACACTCGCAGCTGAAACATAACAGCGCTTAGACGCCTCAGGGCAATAATGCGCTATACAAATAAAGTTAACATAACATAACAAATAATTTGACACAACATTGACAAAAATCCCATAATGAGAACTGGAGTTATGAATTATGAGAGGTTGGCCTGGTATATGATGTCCACTAATGTTAGTGGGCACCCTGCACAAGTCCAGACAACCCTTATGAGGATTTTACTGGTCTTAGACAACCTTTGAAAGCTCTCTAAGTGGTAGCTGTGGAGAGCAGCCTTCAGGCTTAGTCTTGAAGGAGTGTAAAGCAGCTTGTTTTTACCAGAATACACAATGCACACAATATTTTAGCAAAGCAAAACAGTAAATAGCATGAAATACACTTTGGGCCCCAGGGGGGGACCAAACCATATACTAAAAAAATGGTGTAAGACCCACGACTCGGGTCAAGACAGGTTCGAGAGGATGTAGAAGTGCTGGGAACCCAAGGAACCACCCTAGGGGAGAAGGTAGGGACCCCACGGAGGACATGTGCAGTGTGGAAACACGACCTCGGGCTCCATTCAACTCTACGTGTAAGTCACGGTTGGAGTTTTAAAGATTAAGGACCCTTCCCAGTGGACCCTGAAGAAACCCTGTGGAAGACTGAAGGTTGGAGAGCCACCCCAGCCGTGGATACCAAGGTACCTACGTTACCTAACCCCGGGACGCCGGGTGCATCGGGGTGAAATGGCATCGGAAACCGCTGTCGAACCCAATGGAGGACTTCAGGAAAGTGCCGCTGCTGGAAGAGGAGAAAGTGTCCGTGGGAATCCAAACGTGGATTCTTGATGAAGAGTACCTGAAAGCAGAGGGGACAGAGTCTATGTCACTCAGGAGTGACCAGGAGTTGTGGTAGATGAATGCCCACCGATGTCGGATGCTTTCAGGAAGATGTCGGTGACCTTGACTCTGCAGCTGTGGGGACCAGGCGATGCTGAGGCTGACCAGGAGCCAGATACAAGCTGTCGCACAAAGGATGTCGAGTGCTGAGGGGTCAGTGTCCGGCGGGAGCACCAACTAGCCTTGACAAATGCAACCCATTCAGGAAGTCAAGAAAGTACAAAGTGGGGACCAGCAAGGTCCAGGAGACTCACCACAAGCAGGGGAGTCAGGGCAGGTCCCGAGCAATCAGGGGAGCCCAAAGAAGTCGTAGACGACCCTCCACAGGACCCACAAGCCGAAGGCACTGGAGACGCAGAAGGACCTCCGGCAGCTTACCAAAGCAGCAGGCCACGGTGCACTTGGTGTGATGTTGCTGAAGATCTTGGGTGAAGAAGTTGCCAGAGGTTGGGGCTACTCAGAGCCCAATGCACTTGTTGCAAAGTTGTCAACAAGCCCTTGCACTTGCAAAAGCACGCAGTGCACAGGGGCTCGGTTATTGCAGCCCCCACGAGGGATACTGGCCTCAAACTTGGTGAGAGGACAGCTCAGGCCTCAAGGGACGTAGAAAACCACCACCTGTGTTGCAGAGCCTACGGAGTCTGGAGGAGCTCAGGATCTGCAGACCGCTCAGCAGTGTTGCGTTGCCTGCGAATGCAGGGGAGTGACTCCTTCACTCCAAGGGAGATTACTTCTGGTGTCTTTGATGCTTCACAGGCCTTGAAAGGTTCCTGTATGATGCACAGGCACAGACAATGCAGCAGACTGGAAGAGATAGGAAGTCAGGCCCCAACGAAGTCCAGCGAAGTCCAGAGTGCCCAGATGGTAGAAGTGCAGTGGTGTATGATCTGAATCTTATCCCACGACAAATCTAAGGACCTACAACCAGGTAAGCTCTTAAGTACCCTAGGGAAAAGGTTAGGAAGATTCAGGGGACCCTCCCGGGGGAGGGTCTGCACGGAGGAGGTTACTCACATGTCCTTTGTCCAGTTTCACATTAGAGCGGGAGCCAACGGCTTCCAGGACTGGTTTGAACTGGACTATGCACAGGGACGCCAAATGTGCCCCTCATGCAGACTTTCTGGTGCTGGCAAGCGCACCCACCCAGCCCCAATACACTAAATCCTGTCTGGGAGGTGGTCACACCTCCCTGTGACAGGATAGCTATTGTTCTGTCTTCCCCTGCTCGAGCTTGGCGCAGCAGCAGGAGGGCAGAAATGTGTGTCTGGTCGGCAGCAACCATTTTGTGGTGTCCGGATCAAGAAGTCTGGTACCGGGAGCACCCAGAGCCTAACAGAGGGCTCTTCTAGTGCTTGAAATCATAGGTCCCACACCATTTACGGTGTGGGGGTATGATTTCAACATGTTTGATATCAAACATGATAGGATTTGTTGCAGACGATTTTGAGATGGTTATCGCGTAATTACGCGGTGCCCCTCTAAACGGTAAATGGCTGCTTCACTGACAACCTTGGAGAATGGACTCTGTAGGCTGCAGGGGTGACCTGCTAATGCAGGGGCACACTCTCACTTAGAACCAAGCACCCTGCCTTCAGGATTGTTGAGACCTGCTATATGGGTGACTTATAGGTTTTAAGTGCAGTGACCCTTAGATATAGTTAACCTATATCTTTCGTAAGTGGTGTAAGCACCAACTTACACAGACTGCAATGGCAGGCCTGTAGTTCCATTTTGAATGGTCCCTCATGGGTGGCATAATACATGCTTCAGCCCATGGGAGTCCTCTGGGGTACCTATGGACTGGGTACATGGGTACCATATACTAGGGACTGACAAGGGTGCCCCAGTATCCAATCTGGGGTGTACCTAAGTACATAACACAACAGTTTAGGGAGAAAGCAGATAGACTGGGGTCCTGATTAGCAGGATCCCAGTCAGACTAGTCAAAAACAGCACCACATCAAGCAAAAAGTGGGGGTAACCATGCAGAAGGATCCTACCTTCCTACATGAATATTTTGAAGTTTTTAGTAATAGCACCCAAAAGATCACAGCGCCAACTGAGGGCATCTTGTCATGCAGCAAACACAAAAGGTATGGCCGACAGCAATGGAGCGAGGTTCGGATATACGGAGTGGATTGGGCCTGATATTGGCTTACTTCAGACTTAGAAGGAATTAGAAAAAAAAGTTACTGGAAATGGTAAAGTTCAGAGGGACAATGAGCCACTGAACAGAATATGCTGCTACTGCGGAGAATGTAGCAGGAGCTACAGTGAAGTCAGGCTAACCCAACCAGCAATGTCACTCCAGTGGATGGGTGAGCAGGTAGATCCCAGCCTCCTGTCAATTCTCAAACTGAGATGGCCAATGCCATCTCAGTTTGGACCCAGAAATATGCTCCTATAGGAAATTGCCCGAACTGCCATGCCAAGTGCACCCACTTTCCAGGTCCTAACCTTCCCTTTTCTTACATGTAGGACACCCCTAAGGTAGGCCCAAGGTAGCCCGTGGGCAAGGGTGCAGTGTATGTGAAAGGTAGGACATGTACTGAGGTGTATGACATGTCCTGATAGTGAAATACAGTGTATTTCGTTCTTCATTATTGAAAGGCTATCTGTACCACAGAATAGAATGGGCATTTATTTATAACATCTTATAAATATACCTTCCCATTTGGTCAAGATGGAAAGATGGAGTTTAGTGTGCCTCAATATAAAAATACATTTTTTGTTGAAGATGATTTTTATATTGTGTGCTTGAAAATACCACTTTTAGAAAGTGGGTATTCTCTTGCTTAGTCATCCTGTGTGCCTCTGCTGATTTGTGGATTGACTGTATGGTTGGCTTTGGAGTGACAGGGACAGGGGATGTGCATTCTCTCAGACGGCCACTGGGGGGAGGGTTGATGTGTGTCCTGCCTTTCCTGAATGAGTCAGGGCTGGGCTGAATTGACCTGGGCTGCATTTAGAGAAGTGGGAGGAGTTTTCACTAGCACCTGAATAGGCCTGGTCTGCTTTTAGAGTTGTGGGAGGAGATTTCCCTTGCACCTGAATAGGCCCTGTCTGCCTTGGACAATGCTGTCTCCATCTCCTGCCGGGAAGCTTGACCAGAGAGGACAGAAATGGTTTGGGCTGAGCACAGACACTCTCTGCCCAAAAGAACAAAGAGAAACTGAGTATAAATATTGGGGCCCAGACCCCAGAATTTTAGATTACTGCTAAACTAAGGACCTGCCAGGAAGAAGGGCTGGAAAAGCTGTCAGGAGGAACTGCCACTTTGCTGCGTGCTCTGCTGTGTTGTCCTGCTGCTTCCTGCGTCTGTCTTGGGCAGGGAAAGGACTGGATTGTACTTTAATCATCCTGCTGTTAGAGTTTTCTGCAAGGGCTTGAAGTAGAGCTTGCCTCCTGTTGGAAGTCTCAGGGAGATAAAAGACTTCAGAGAACTCGCTAGAATCAAGGATCCTGCCAAGAAGAAGAGCTGGAAGAACTTCCAGGAGGAGTACTGCCCCTTTGCTGTGTTGTTGCTTTGTTGGGTTGGCCTGCAGTTGCTGCTTCTGCCTTGGGCAGTGAAAGGACTGGACTGAACTTTCTTTACTTGTGCTGAGTATCTCCAAGGGCTTGAAGTAGAGCTTGCCTCCTGTTCTGAAGTCTCAGGGACTGCAAAGACTTCACCGACCTCTGGGTACCGCCTCTGGAACTGTGGTTTCAGTTGCCACAGGGGGGGAAAGCAACCGACTCCGTCACCAACTCCGTCGCTGGCTCTGTGTTCTGACGGCACCGCAGAGGGCACCGTCCACATCTCTCACTGCAACCCTAGTCTCACCGATGACGACGCCCGCCGCTGCCGCCACCGAGCCGCTGCTTGCACCGTGACCTGTGGGCACCACACTCTGCACCGCCTCGCTTCGCCAATCTGGTCTCACCGCGCTGTCACTGCATACTGACCATGACTTCCGTGACCGCATCATGGATTTGAGGCACCACTCATAAGTCTCACGACGCATTGCCCCGTCCCACACTGCAGTCCAGACCGACCGACGCCAGCTCCCCGCAACCGGCTCTGTCTGCTGCTCTGTGATCTGTCAGCACCGCAACGAGCACCGCCTTCCCTCTGCACCGCAGCCCTGGTCTCACGACGCCGCTGGACGACCGTCACCGAGCCGCTGCCTGCACCGCGACTTGAGGGCACCGCGCGCCGCACCGCTACGTTTCGTATCAAAACCGTGACGGTTGCCACGACCGGCCCGCACTAACGTGTCCACCGCAACACAAAAGATACTGTTTACGAGTCTGTCAACACCCCTGACCGACGCGGTCAGACGGAACTGTTGGATTCTGTCGTTTACAGCACCACAGTAGCACCGGACGGAGCTACCGACTTCAAGGAACTGTGTTTTTAAAGTATTCGTGCAAAGTGCATATTGTTAAAGTATTGTATGTTGGATTTTGTTGTTTTGGTCTTGTTTTGGGTATATAAAGTATTGGATATTTTTCTAAACTGGTGTGGTGTCAGTTTTTAGTGTTTTCACTGTATTACTGTTGGTTATGTGCAAATGCTTTACACACTGCCTCTGAGATAAGCCTGACTGCTCATGCCAAGCTACCAAGGGGGTGAGCAGGGGTTATTTTAGGAGTGTAACTCCCTTATCCTGACTAGAAGGAAGTGTCCCTACTTTTACAAAGGTGCAAACCATTTCTAAAATTAAGTAATATATATTTTAATTAACATGTTTCCGACCCAATCCCTTATAAATCCCACATCAAAAAAGTAAAATCAGTTAAGAAGAAAAGAATTAAACATGCAAACAAATAAATAACAATATATAAATACATAATTGACATGTTAATAAATTGTCAATCGATATATATTAAAAAAAACACTACCCTCCTAATTCCCAATAAACCCAACACACTGAAATTAAGAACATATTTAAATCAGTTGAAAATAATTAAACTTGCTGTGTGAAATTAGCAATTTCAAAGTTATTATGATTACTACAATAAGGACTTAATATCAATTAATGTATATATTAATTAACATTCCATAACCCCAATTACCCAATAAACCACAAAACCCTAAAATCAAATACATATAAAAACTTACAAAATAAAAATTTAAACAAGTAGATCGCGATAGAAAAAGTACATAATTAACTTATTATTGAGCTACCCTTAAATAATACATTTTTTATAAAACAAACTACCCACCAATCCCTCAATAACCCCAACACTGCAATCAAAAAATAAAAACTATTATAATCTGAAAAAAACTTTTGTTAAAGTGAGTAATATTTTAAACTTCAATATTATTGCAAAAAACTCATAATAGATGTTTTAAACTTGGATATTTTTGTCCACAAGATTTTTGTAGTCACAATATTTTGACCATCTCACTAGAGGAATCTTTAACAATAAAGGGCCAGATGTAGGTGGCGAAATACCGGTCGGTAATGCCGAAATTCGGAGAATTTCAGCGTTACCGACCCGTATTTGGCTGAGTGCAATGTAGGTGAGTTCATACCTACATGCAAAATAAGGAATCGCAAAATAGCGATTCCTTATTTTGCTCTTGCATTTAAGGAATCGGAAATACCGATTCCTTAAATGCAATGTACATAGCACTAAAAATAGTGCACTTGAGCCTTAAGGAATCGCAAATTACCACCAACTTCAAGTTGGTGGTAACTAGCGATTTCCTTTAAAAAGCACTTTTTTGCTTTTTCAAATGTGCCATGTGGCACACATCCATGCCCTTAGGGCATGTATGTGCGCCACATGTGCACACATGCACATTTCAGGGGTGCAACAGGGTGTCCTTTGGACACCCTGGCACCCTTGAAATACCTCCCGCTATTAGAGATTCGGTAATACCGAATCGCTAATAGTGAATATCTTCCCATTCATTCCTATGGGCCTCCTAGCCCATAGGAATGAATGGCTAGGTATTACTTAATAACGAATCTCAATTACCGATTCGTTATTAAGGAATGTTAAGGAATCGCTAATATTTTAGCGATTCCTACCTACATTCCATTTAGCGAGTCCTTAATAGCGATTCAGTAAAAATCGCTATTAAGGACTCGCTAAATTGAAGTTACCTACATCTGGCCCATAATTATTTATTCTCAAGGGATACCATATGCTACGGACTGGATCACAAAATATTTTTTACTGCTACTATCTCATGTCCTTGGTGGGAAGTTAAGGCAGTGCTTGCCTAAAACACTGTTTACCGCTGTCTTACGAAAACAGGATTAGGGAGGTGATAATATGTTCTAAGCATATTTGTGCATATTTGTTGAGTGATTTTTTTTTGTGGTGGTGGTATGTTCTGTTGTTTGTGCTCCATTATTGTAATGTGCACCAGTGGAATGCTGGATCATAGAAAAAATATATAGGAGGATTAAGGCAAGAAGGTAGTGCATAGTAGAAAGGGCGCCTGAAAAACAAAGTGGAGAAAAAAGCAAGTAAGCAAGAGGTTCACAGTAGACAGATGGGGTTCGCCATTCACCTTGCATTAAAGGTAGAAAATAAAGCTAAGCAAACACAAGGAGATGATGGACGGAGCGCTGAAACTTTTCAGACACTCACCCCCAGTCACAGATCTGGGTTGAATCCATCATCGTTCTTTAGCTCCCTTCGCCACCTCAGTTCAGACCCAGCTATATGCAAATCAGTCTTGACCCTGTGCCTCATGGGAACAGTCCAGCCCGAACTGCCAAGCCAGGTCTTTCCTGAACCAGAAACAAGCATCCTGGGACCGGTTTCGGGGTAACACCCCTCTTCAGCCAGGCTAGCTTGAATCCAGTGGCAAAGTGAGCAAGGGACCCACGTATGGGCATACCCTGCCAACTTAGGGCGAACAAAGCAAACACAAGGAGATGATGGACGGAGCGCTGAAACTTTTAAGACACTCACCCCAAGTCACAGATCTGGGTTGAATCCATCATCGTTCTTTAGCTCACTTCGCCACCTCAGTTCAGACCCAGCTATATGCAAATCAGTCTTGACCCTGTGCCTCATGGGAACAGTCCAGCCCGAACTGCCAAGCCAGGTTTTTCCTGAACCGGAAACAAGCATCCTGGGACCGGTTTCGGGGTAACACCACTCTTCAGCCAGGCTAAAAGCCTGAAACCGGTCCTAGGATGCTTGTTTCCAGTCCAGGGAGGACCTGGCCTTGCAGATCGGGCTGGACTGTTCCCATTGGGAGCAGGGTCAAGGCTGATTTGCATATGGCTGGGTGCAAACTGGAATGGCATGGTGAGCAAAAGAACGATGGATTTAGGCCCAGATCTCTGTACTGGGGTGAATGTATGACTTTGTTCTGCATTCTGTCCATCAATTGTTGTTTTTGCATTTGTCACCCCGAGTGGGACGGGTATGCCCAGACGTGGGTCCGTGCTCTCCATGCCACTGGAGTCAAGCTATCCTGGCTGATGAGGGCTGAAAGCTCGAAAACGGTCCTAGGATGCTTGTTTCCAGTCCAGGGAGGACCTGGCCTCGCAGTTCGGGCTGGACTGTTCCCATTGGGCGCAGGGTCAAGGCTGATTTGCATATGGCTGGGTGCAAACTGGAATGGCATGGTGAGCAAAAAAACGATGGATTTAGGCCCAGATCTCTGTAGTGGGGTGAATGTATGACATTGTTCTGCATTCTGTCCATCAATTGTTGTTTTTGCATTTGTCACCCCGAGTGGGACGGGTATGCCCAGACGTGGGTCCCGTGCTCTCCATGCCACTGGAGTCAAGCTATCCTGGCTGATGAGGGCTAAAAGCCCGAAACCGGTCCTAGGATGCTTGTTTCCAGTCCAGGGAGGACCTGGCCTCGCAGTTCGGGCTGGACTGTTCCCATTGGGCGCAGGGTCAAGGCTGATTTGCATATGGCCGGGTGCAAACTGGAATGGCATGGTGAGCAAAAGAACGATGGATTTAGGCCCAGATCTCTGTACTGGGGTGAATGTATGACATTGTTCTGCATTCTGTCCATCAATTGTTATTTTTGCATTTGTCACCCCGAGTGGGACGGGTATGCCCAGACGTGGGTCCCGTGCTCTGCATGCCACTGGAGTCAAGCTATCCTGGCTGATGAGGGCTGAAAGCCCGAAACCGGTCCTAGGATGCTTGTTTCCAGTCCAGGGAGGACCTGGCCTCGCAGTTCGGGCTGGACTGTTCCCATTGGGCGCAGGGTCAAGGCTGATTTGCATATGGCTGGGTGCAAACTGGAATGGCATGGTGAGCAAAAAAACGATGGATTTAGGCCCAGATCTCTGTACTGGGGTGAATGTATGACATTGTTCTGCATTCTGTCCATCAATTGTTGGTTTTGCATTTGTCACCTCGAGTGGGACGGGTATGCCCAGACGTGGGTCCCGTGCTCTCCATGCCACTGGAGTCAAGCTATCCTGGCTGATGAGGGCTGAAAGCCCGAAACCGGTCCTAGGATGCTTGTTTCCAGTCCAGGGAGGACCTGGCCTCGCAGTTCGGGCTCGACTGTTCCCATTGGGTGCTGGGTCAAGGCTGATTTGCATATGGCTGGGTGCAAATTGGAATGGCATGGTGAGCAAAAGAACGATGGATTTAGGCCCAGATCTCTGTACTGGGGTGAATGTATGACATTGTTCTGCATTCTGTCCATCAATTGTTATTTTTGCATTTGTCACCCCGAGTGGGACGGGTATGCCCAGACGTGGATCCCGTGCTCTGCATGCCACTGGAGTCAAGCTATCCTGGCTGATGAGGGCTGAAAGCCCGAAACCGGTCCTAGGATGCTTGTTTCCAGTCCAGGGAGGACCTGGCCTCGCAGTTCGGGCTGGACTGTTCCCATTGGGCGCAGGGTCAAGGCTGATTTGCATATGGCTGGGTGCAAACTGGAATGGCATGGTGAGCAAAAAAACGATGGATTTAGGCCCAGATCTCTGTACTGGGGTGAATGTATGACATTGTTCTGCATTCTGTCCATCAATTGTTGGTTTTGCATTTGTCACCTCGAGTGGGACGGGTATGCACAGACGTGGGTCCCGTGCTCTCCATGCCACTGGAGTCAAGCTATCCTGGCTGATGAGGGCTGAAAGACCGAAACCGGTCCTAGGATGCTTGTTTCCAGTCCACGGAGGACCTGGCCTCGCAGTTCGGGCTGGACTGTTCCCATTGGGCGCAGGGTCAAGGCTGATTTGCATATGGCTGGGTGCAAACTGAAATGGCATGGTGAGCAAAAAAACGATGGATTTAGGCCCAGATCTCTGTACTGGGGTGAATGTATAACATTGTTCTGCATTCTGTCCATCAATTGTTGTTTTTGCATTTGTCACCCCGAGTGGGACGGGTATGCCCAGACGTGGGTCCTGTGCTTTCCATGCCACTGGAGTCAAGCTATCCGGGCTGATGAGGGCTGAAAGCCCGAAACCGGTCCTAGGATGCTTGTTTCCAGTCCAGGGAGGACCTGGCCTCGCAGTTCGGGGTGGACTGTTCCCATTGGGCGCAGGGTCACGGCTGATTTGCATATGGCTGGGTGCAATCTGGAATGGCATGGTGAGCAAAACAACGATGGATTTAGGCCCAGATCTCTGTATTGGGGTGAATGTATGACATTGTTCTGCATTCTGTCCATCAATTGTTGTTTATGCATTTGTCACCCCGAGTGGGACGGGTATGCCCAGACGTGGGTCCTGTGCTCTCCATGCCACTGGAGTCAAGCTATCCTGGCTGATGAGGGCTGAAAGCCCGAAACCGGTCCTAGGATGCTTGTTTCCAGTCCAGGGAGGACCTGGCCTCGCAGTTCGGGCTGGACTGTTCCCATTGGGCGCAGGGTCAAGGCTGATTTGCATATGGCTAGGTGCAAACTGGAATGGCATGGTGATCAAAAAAACGATGGACTTAGGCCCAGATCTCTGTACTGGGGTGAATGTATGACATTGTTCTGCATTCTGTCCATCAATTGTTGTTTTTGCATTTGTCACCCCGAGTGGGACGGGTATGCCCAGACTTGGGTCCCGTGCTCTCCATGCCACTGGAGTCAAGCTATCCTGGCTGATGAGGGCTGAAAGCCCGAAACCGGTCCTAGGATGCTTGTTTCCAGTCCAGGGAGGACCTGGCCTCGCAGTTCAGGTTGGACTGTTCCCATTTGGCGCAGGGTCAAGGCTGATTTGCATATAGCTGGGTGCAAACTGGAATGGCATGGTGAACAAAAAAACGATGGATTTAGGCCCAGATCTCTGTACTGGGGTGAATGTATGACATTGTTCTGCATTCTGTCCATCAATTGTTGTTTTTGCATTTGTCACCCCGAGTGGGACGGGTATGCCCAGACGTGGGTCCCGTGCTCTCCATGCCACTGGAGTCAAGCTATCCTGGCTGATGAGGGCTGAAAGCCCGAAACCTGTCCTAGGATGCTTGTTTCCAGTCCAGGGAGGACCTGGCCTCGCAGTTCGGGCTGGACTGTTCCCATTGAGCGCAGGGTCAAGGCCGATTTGCATATGGCTGGGTGCAAACTGGAATGGCATGGTGAGCAAAAAAACAATGGATTTAGGCCCAGATCTCTGTACTGGGGTGAATGTATGACATTGTTCTGCATTCTGTCCATCAATTGTTGTTTTTGCATTTGTCACCCCGAGTGGGACGGGTATGCCCAGACATGGGTCCCGTGCTCTCCATGCCACTGGAGTCAAGCTATCCTGGCTGATGAGGGCTGAAAGCCCGAAACCTGTCCTAGGATGCTTGTTTCCAGTCCAGGGAGGACCTGGCCTCGCAGTTCGGGCTGGACTGTTCCCATTGAGCGCAGGGTCAAGGCTGATTTGCATATGGCTAGGTGCAAACTGGAATGGCATGGTGATCAAATAAACGATGGACTTAGGCCCAGATCTCTGTACTGGGGTGAATGTATGACATTGTTCTGCATTCTGTCCATCAATTGTTGTTTTTGCATTTGTCACCCCGAGTGGGACGGGTATGCCCAGACGTGGTTCCCGTGCTCTCCATGCCACTGGAGTCAAGCTATCCTGGCTGATGAGGGCTGAAAGCCCGAAACCGGTCCTAGGATGCTTGTTTCCAGTCCAGGGAGGACCTGGCCTCGCAGTTCAGGCTGGACTGTTCCCATTGGGCGCAGGGTCAAGGCTGATTTGCATATAGCTGGGTGCAAACTGGAATGGCATGGTGAACAAAAAAACGATGGATTTAGGCCCAGATCTCTGTACTGGGGTGAATGTATGACATTGTTCTGCATTCTGTCCATCAATTGTTGTTTTTGCATTTGTCACCCCGAGTGGGACGGGTATGCCCAGACGTGGGTCCTGTGCTCTCCATGCCACAGGAGTCAAGCTATCCTGGCTGATGAGGGCTGAAAGCCCGAAACCTGTCCTAGGATGCTTGTTTCCAGTCCAGGGAGGACCTGGCCTCGCAGTTCGGGCTGGACTGTTCCCATTGAGCGCAGGGTCAAGGCTGATTTGCATATGGCTGGGTGCAAACTGGAATGGCATGGTGAGCAAAAAAACAATGGATTTAGGCCCAGATCTCTGTTCTGGGGTGAATGTATGACATTGTTCTGCATTCTGTCCATCAATTGTTGTTTTTGCATTTGTCACCCCGAGTGGGACGGGTATGCCCAGACGTGGGTCCCGTGCTCTCCATGCCACTGGAGTCAAGCTATCCTGGCTGATGAGGGCTGAAAGCCCGAAACCTGTCCTAGGATGCTTGTTTCCGGTCCAGGGAGGACCTGGCATCGCAGTTCGGGCTGGACTGTTCCCATTGAGCGCAGGGTCAAGGCTGATTTGCATATGGCTGGGTGCAAACTGGAATGGCATGGTGAGCAAAAAAACAATGGATTTAGGCCCAGATCTCTGTACTGGGGTGAATGTATGACATTGTTCTGCATTCTGTCCATCAATTGTTGTTTTTGCATTTGTCACCCCGAGTGTGACGGGTATGCCCAGACGTGGGTCCCGTGCTCTCCATGCCACTGTAGTCAAGCTATCCTGGCTGATGAGGGCTGAAAGCCCGAAACCTGTCCTAGGATGCTTGTTTCCAGTCCAGGGAGGACCTGGCCTCGCAGTTCGGGCTGGACTGTTCCCATTGGGCGCAGGGTCAAGGCTGATTTGCATATGGCTAGGTGCAAACTGGAATGGCATGGTGATCAAAAACGATGGACTTAGGCCCAGATCTCTGTACTGGGGTGAATGTATGACATTGTTCTGCATTCTGTCCATCAATTGTTGTTTTTGCATTTGTCACCCCGAGTGGGACGGGTATGCCCAGACGTGGGTCCCGTGCTCTCCATGCCACTGGAGTCAAGCTATCCTGGCTGATGAGGGCTGAAAGCCCGAAACCGGTCCTAGGATGCTTGTTTCCAGTCCAGGGAGGACCTGGCCTCGCAGTTCGGGCTGGACTGTTCCCATTGAGCGCAGGGTCAAGGCTGATTTGCATATGGCTGGGTGCAAACTGGAATGGCATGGTGAGCAAAAAACAATGGATTTAGGCCCAGATCTCTGTACTGGGGTGAATGTATGACATTGTTCTGCATTCTGTCCATCAATTGTTGTTTTTGCATTTGTCACCCCGAGTGGGACGGGTATGACGTGGGTCCCGTGCTCTCCATGCCACTGGAGTCAAGCTATCCTGGCTGATGAGGGCTGAAAGCCCGAAACCTGTCCTAGGATGCTTGTTTCCAGTCCAGGGAGGACCTGGCCTCGCAGTTCGGGCTGGACTGTTCCCATTGAGCGCAGGGTCAAGGCTGATTTGCATATGGCTGGGTGCAAACTGGAATGGCATGGTGAGCAAAAAAACAATGCATTTAGGCCCAGATCTCTGTACTGGGGTGAATGTATGACATTGTTCTGCATTCTGTCCATCAATTGTTGTTTTTGCATTTGTCACCCCGAGTGGGACGGGTATGCCCAGACATGGGTCCCGTGCTCTCCATGCCACTGGAGTCAAGCTATCCTGGCTGATGATGGCTGAAAGCCCGAAACCGGTCCTAGGATGCTTGTTTCCAGTCCAGGGAGGACCTGGCCTCGCAGTTCAGGCTGGACTGTTCCCATTGGGCGCAGGGTCAAGGCTGATTTGCATATAGCTGGGTGCAAACTGGAATGGCATGGTGAACAAAAAAACGATAGATTTAGGCCCAGATCTCTGTACTGGGGTGAATGTATGACATTGTTCTGCATTCTGTCCATCAATTGTTGTTTTTGCATTTGTCACCCCGAGTGGGACGGGTATGTCCAGACGTGGGTCCCGTGCTCTCCATGCCACTGGAGTCAAGCTATCCTGGCTGATGAGGGCTGAAAGCCCGAATCCTGTCCTAGGATGCTTGTTTCCAGTCCAGAGAGGACCTGGCCTCGCAGTTCGGGCTTGACTGTTCCCATTGAGCGCAGGGTCAAGGCTGATTTGCATATGGCTGGGTGCAAACTGGAATGGCATGGTGAGCAAAAAAACAATGGATTTAGGGCCAGATCTCTGTACTGGGGTGAATGTATGACATTGTTCTGCATTCTGTCCATCAATTGTTCTTTTTGCAGAAAATAAAGCTAAACAGGTATAAATAATAAAAGGATAATAAGGTTATCAATGCCCACGAAATCTGTCAATGGTGGTCTGGTTTACAATCCCTTTTAGGATGTTGTCAACCCAAGTACAGAAGTGTGTAGATCCCTTCCAAACATTGTGGAAACTTACCAAATGTAAACCAGAAAGATCTGATGTATCTATCGCAGAATGGCCGTAGGAGGAACATTCTATGGGGAGCCTAAGAAATACACAACTCCTCATAGGCGATCATAACCGAACTCAGCAGATGAATAGAATTTAATTATAGCTGAGCTGTGGGGAGGAGAATATGCAAATACTTGCCTTGGAGACTGTTACTAACTAATTATTTAGAGGCCTACAGATTTCGATTTCTAAAGCTTAGCTATGCAGTTTTTTATTCTATATTTAATGTGCTTTAACATGAGCATATCCTGCATTGTATGAACTAATGGATGCTTTTTTAGAGGAAAATGTGATGTTTGATTGAGGAAAACCAGGAGTTGGTATGCAATTGACAATGAACTTTGGATAGTCATTATGCAACTGAGCAAGGGCGTGGTCACAGATTCATATTTTGAAGGTGGGGAAGCATGACCTGCAGAATTTAATTAAATATTTGACAAATTGCAGACAAGAAACTCAAGAAAGACCCCACAATGCATTTATTGAAAGCCAATTGGAGCAGCCATTCCGAATAGACACAATTGGGTGTTACCTGCTAACATTCTCAAACTTTAGCATTTACAGTATAAGCTATTGATTGGTTCTTTTTTTAATAAAAGGCAGAATTAGCCCAACGAGGATTACAACTTGTGGCTACCTTCACAATAGGCTCTCAGTATTACCAAGGGCTGTCTCCAGTGCTACAAAAGGACAGCCTGCGTGAGGCCTAGGGTAGCCTGGCTTTCCTGCTACACCTTACTGTGTACATTTATTGTAGGATACAGTGCACAGAAGGACATTTGTTTTATCTAAGTAGCAGATGGCATATGAAAGATGTCCTGAAGGCGAATAAAAACCATTTAATAGGGACTTTAGTCTGACAAGCTGACGGACTTAAAAACGAAATTGTATCGTCGATCCCCTCCAGAGGGTAGAAATATTTCTTTAATAGCTGTTGCATACTTTTACCCATGCAGAGTCTGGTTATGGTGTTGTCTTATTGACAATGTGCTTCATCGTGCGCGTTTCAGTTTTCCACAGAGAAACACCTCTGCGGATTTAAATTCACTGCTTTGCATCCTAATAATATTTACCCTCAGGCGCCAAGCCAGGGCAGAGCTGTCAGTTATGTAGTCTGATTTAGGGAATTATGCATCAGCAGAATACTTTTGACACATTAATATCTGCCCCCAGGTCAGTACCCTGTGAGAAATCAGCTGCATTTTAAATATATATATATTCACTGAAAAAACCATAGGTTTCAGGAACGTTATAGTTAGTTGGACATTTCACTCGTACAAAACCAAAGAAATTCCCCCGTTATAGCTATAACTCGCGCCCCCGCAATGCACTGCTGATGACGTCACATATTACATCATTCATGACATGGTCAGTGACATCACTGATGACATCTCAAATGACATCACTGATGACATCACTGATGACATCATCCAGTGACTGTGTGTTTCTCTAAAGTTTAAATATGTTTTATATATATGCCAAGGTGTATTGAAGAATGAGTGGGTGTATAAGTGTCTGGATGGAGGATTTAATATGTGCGTGACTGACTGTATAAGTGAGTGATTAAATGTGTCTAACTGAATGCATGGGTTAGTGACTAAACTGTCTGAATGTGTGTATCAGTATGTCTGTTGTTGTTTAAGCTGCTGCATGTGTTGGTCAGTAGCTACATGAGTGTCTATATGGGTTATTGATTGGTTGCCTGAGTATTTGTATGGGAGACTGAGTGTGTGTGTGGGTGGGTGGGAGGTGTGTGACTCTGTACATAGATGTGTGAGTGGTTGATTCACTGGGTGTATGGGTTCAAGAGTGCATGTGGAAACAGCTGTATGGGCGGGTGAGTGTGTGTATGGGTGTGTTGGTGAGAAATTGGATGTCTCAGTGGTACATGTCCAAGTAAATACATATGTAAAAGGCAGTGTATGTGAGACTTGGAGTATATAAATGACTATACGTGAGAGTCAGTGACTGTGAGAGTGGCTGTATGGATGAGTGTGTACTTGTATCAGTGATTGTATAAGAGAGTAAGTATGTGTTAGTATATGTTTGAATGAGTGAGGTGGTGTGTGTATAACTGTATAGGTGAGGAAATGGGAGTGTGATTGATTCTTTGCATGACTGACTAGGTGTGTGAGTAACTCCATGGATGAGTGGCGGTGTGTGAGTGTCTGTATAGGTGTATGAGTGCATATGATAGTGTTGTATTGATGAGAGACTGTATGTATGAGTGATTGTATGGGTGAATGAGTGGATGTGTACGTAGACCTAGGAATCAGTGAGTGCGTATGTAGTAACTGGTATTGGTGTGTCGATGGTTTCGAAAATGGTAGTCTGTATTTTACAGTGGGTGTATCAAAGATTATATTAGAGTGTGAGGAGGTGCATCAGATTTTGACGTGGATGATGTCATCAGTGATGTCATCAGTGATGTCATTTGAGATGTCATCAGTGATGTCATCAGTGATGTCACTGACCATGTCATGAATGATGTAATATGTGACGTCATCAGCAGTGCATTGCGGGGCGCGAGTTATAGTTAGCTGAACTAACTATAACGGGGAATTTCTATGGTTTTGTACGAGTGAAATGTCCAACTAACTATAACGTCCCTGAAACCTATGGTTTTTTCAGTTAATTTCTAAGGTTTTATAAATGCTAATTTCTAACTATAACGTGCCTGAAACCTATGTTTTTTTCAGTGAATTTCAATGGTTTTTTAAATGCTAATTTCTAACTATAACGTGCCTGAAACCTATGGTTTTTTCAGTGAATTTCAATGGTTTTTTAAACGCTAATTTCTAACTATACCTGCAAAGTTAGGACATGTGAAGAAAGAGGAAGAAAAGCACAGCAAAAAGCAAGACAAATGCAGAAAGAGGCAACAGAAGTCCAGAAAGATGAAGAAAAGTGCAGGAAGAAGCAAGAGATGTGCAGAAAGAACCAACAGAGGAGCAGAAAGTCCTCATGTGCCCCCAACTTTTTAGTGACGGGTACTGGTGGTAACTGACTCTGACTAACCAGGGCCGGAGCCAGTGCTATGCTAAAAGACACTTAGAATACAGTGAAAACACCTACATACACTAGGGAACACTATGCGTTGGGGTACCCCTGTAATGAGCATGACCTCCTCTGTATTTGCCATGAGTTAGTGCCTGGGTCATTGCATGAGTACATGGGTAGTGACTGGATGATTAGAGTGCTGCAAGGACAGTGCATGGTGATTTTATAACTGCTTGGGTTTTGGCAGAGTAATTGGATAAGTACATGATGCTGGATGGGTGATTGGAGGAGTGCATGGATAGTGACAGAGGGATTTCCGGAGTGCATGGGTACAACCTGGGTAATTGGAGGAGTGAATCAGTACTGTGTAGGTGGTTAGAGGTCTGCATGGGTAGTGCACAGGGGATTGTAGCAGTGCATGTGTTAGTGCCTGGGTCACTCCATGAGTACATGGGTACTGACTGGAAGATTAGAGTACTGCAAGGAGAGTGCATGGTGTATTTATAAGTACCTGGGTTTTGGCGGAGTGATTGGATAAGTACATGGTGCTCGCTGGGTGATTGGAGGAGTGCATGGGTAGTGACAGGGCAATGGCTGGACTGCATGGATACTGCTCAGGGTATTGTAGGACTGCATGAGTTAGTGCATGGGTCATTGCATGAGTGCATGGGTAGTGACTGGATGATTAGAGTGCTGCAAGGAGAGTGCATGGTGAATTTATAAGTGCTTGGGTGTTGGTGGAGTGATTGCATAAGTACACACATGTCACATGAGGCCCCGTCCCCTCCCTTCACCACTGTGCAAACGCGCCCCCTGGTGGGTTTTAATTTGGGGGATTAATTCCCCTTGAATCCTGAGGATCCCTGGGGCCAACTAGCCCACCATGTACCTCCAGTAAGCACCGCAGAGCTGCGTTGCAGAGAGGTGGTCCGAGGTCACGCCCCTTTTTACACCTCTCTGCAATGCAACTCTGTGGCACTTACTGGACGTACCTGGTGGGCTAGTTGGCCCCCAGGGACCCTCAGGATTCAAGGGGACTTAATTCCCCAACTTAAAACGCGCCACAGGGCGCGTTTGCACACTTGTCACATCAGGCCACGCCCCCTCCCTGCACCACTGTGCAAACGCACCCCCTGGTGCGTTGTAAATTGGGGGATTAAGTCCCCTTCAATCCTGAGGGTCCCTGGGGCCAACTAGCCCACCAGGTACCTCCAGTAAGCGCCAAAGAGCTGCGTTGCAGAGAGGTGTAAAAAGGGGTGTGGCATCTGAGCACCTCTCTGCAACGCAGCTCCCTGGCGCATACTGGAGGTACCTGGTGGGCTAGTTGGCCCCCAGGGAACCTCAGGATTCAAGGGGACTTAATCCCCCAACTTAAAACGGGCCACAGGGCGCGTTTGCACAGTGGTGCAGGGAGGGGGCGGGGCCTGATGTGACAAGTGTGCAAATGCGCCCTGTGGCGCATTTTAAGTTAGGGGATTAAGTCCCCGGGGCGTGTGGGGGGGCTCGAGCCCCCCCACACAGGTTTCTTCATTTCTTTAAAAAGCCCCGGGGGGTGGTGGTCCCCGGGGCAGCGGGGGGCCGTGTGCCCCCCACAAATAATTAATAAAATCCCCTGGGGGTGGCAGTTCCCGGGGCTTGGGGGGGCCTTGGAGGCCCCCCACACATTTAAAAATTAGCCCCGGGGGGTGGCGGTCCCCGGGGCTGCGGTGGGGCTGCGTGCCACCCCGCAACTCATAAATCAAGCCCCGGGGAGAAGGCGGTCCCCGGGGCAGTGTGGGGGGGATTGGGCCCCCCCACACATTTTTTTCAGTGCCCCCGGGACCTGGCCCACCCGGGGGCTTCAATACAACGAAGCGCGGGAGCCCGCGCTTCGTTTTTTTTTTTCTCGGCCGGATTCGCGACCCCAGCGCGAATTCGGCCGATTTAAGAAAAGAAAAAATGCTTTTTTTGGCCCTGGGGGTCCTTGTGGGACCCCCTGAGCAGGCCTAGTGGGTTAGGGTGTTTCTACCCTGCCCCCTTTTCTTGTTTTTCGTGTTTGTTTCACTGTTTTCTTGTGACTCTACCGAGTCACAAGATGGCTGCCAACACTTCCTGGTTTGGAGTGTTGACAGCCAATTAGAATAAAGCTCGTGGTCGGGAGGGTCCGCGGATCCTCCGTGCCTCTAGATATCGATATTTTTATTTTTTGAATTTCTCAGCAACTACTGAACGGATTTACACCATTTTTAAAAAGGTCGCTTTCTGAGCCAAGAAATACCTTTTTGCCAAATTTTGTGTAATTCCGTTCAGCAGTTCGGGCTGTAGCCTTGGCTAAAGTTTCCTATGGGAAATTGATTTTTTGACTCTTATTTTTTGAATTTCTCAGCAACTAATGAACGGATTTACACCATTTAAAAAAAAGGTCGCTTTCTGAACCAAGCGCTACCTTTTTGCAAAATTTGGTGTAAATCCGTTAAGCAGTTCGGGCTGTAGCCTTGGCAAAATTTCCTATGGAAATTAGCATGGAGAAAACACTTTTTGGGACCCCCCTTTTTTCTCAGCCCCCACTTGACAAATCACCCCCAAACTTTCAGGATAAGAGCTGACCTGGATGAAACATTTTTTGGGAGAATTTTGCGAAGATTCGTCAAACGACGCCAAAGTTATTGGCAAAAAAAAAAAACTAGGTTCTAACTATAACTACCTACTGGCGACCGCCAGTAGGTAATATATATATGTAAGAGGCCCCGTCTGTCAAGTGGCTGTGGCATTTCTGGCATCTGCGTGAGCAGTTTCTTCTTGTACCCGAGGTATCGGATTGCTCCAGCCCACCTCTCCAGTACAGGTCTAGCGGGGTTTGCTGCCAGCCGGCAGCTCGTGACTTCACGAAGAGGTTTGGACATTGTACCAGCCTGCAACTCGGCGGACTTGTGTTGTGGGGGTTATGATATGCGGGGACGCAGGGAAGCCCGAGGACTTAATTTGCTCCAGCAACAGCGCGCCCCGCTCTGCAGTGCATCAATGCCACAAGGATTCCATCGATCCATTCCCCTCGCAGCACCTACCCAGAGATGATGTATTCTGGGAGCTGTAGGACTGATTACACTACAGCAGGTGAGCGATCACATGGCAGGGGAGGTGCTTCCTTTCAATTGTGAGAGGTCTGCAGATGAACTTAAAAGTGGTGGCGTGGGGCTGTTTTCTGGTGCAGCAGTGGCGTCTGAAGAAGATTGAAAAATCGAAATGCATTATGCCTTACCTGCTTGTCCAATAAAGGCTCCTTCCTGAGTTCCCCGCGTGGCCTCTTCCTACAGTTCTGCTGGAGGGTTCGTGGATATTTTAGCATCAGCCAGAGATGCTTTAAGAGGCCCCGTCTGTCAAGTGGCTGTGGCATTTCTGGCGTCTGCGTGAGCAGTTTCTTCTTGTACCCGAGGTATCGGATTGCTCCAGCCCACCTCTCCAGTACAGGTCTAGCGGGGTTTGCTGCCAGCCGGCAGCTCGTGACTTCACGAAGAGGTTTGGACATTGTACCAGCCTGCAACTCGGCGGACTTGTGTTGTGGGGGTTATGACGTATGCGGGGACCCAGGGAAGCCTGAGGACTTAATTTGCTCCAGCAACAGCGCGCCCCGCTCTGCAGTGCATCAATGCCACAAGGATTCCATCGATCCATTCCCCTCGCAGCACCTACCCAGAGATGATGTATTCTGGGAGCTGTAGGACTGATTACACTACAGCAGGTGAGCGATCACATGGCAGGGGAGGTGCTTCCTTTCAATTGTGGGAGGTCTGCAGATGAACTTAAAAGTGGTGGCGTGGGGCTGTTTTCTGGTGCAGCAGTGGCGTCTGAAGAAGATTGAAAAATCGAAATGCATTATGCCTTACCTGCTTGTCCAATAAAGGCTCCTTCCTGAGTTCCCCGCGTGGCCTCTTCCTACAGTTCTGCTGGAGGGTTCGTGGATATTTTAGCATCAGCCAGAGATGCTTTAAGAGGCCCCGTCTGTCAAGTGGCTGTGGCATTTCTGGCGTCTGCGTGAGCAGTTTCTTCTTGTACCCGAGGTATCGGATTGCTCCAGCCCACCTCTCCAGTACAGGTCTAGCGGGGTTTGCTGCCAGCCGGCAGCTCGTGACTTCACGAAGAGGTTTGGACATTGTACCAGCCTGCAACTCGGCGGACTTGTGTTGTGGGGGTTATGACGTATGCGGGGACCCAGGGAAGCCCGAGGACTTAATTTGCTCCAGCAACAGCGCGCCCCGCTCTGCAGTGCATCAATGCCACAAGGATTCCATCTATCCATTCCCCTCGCAGCACCTACCCAGAGATGATGTATTCTGGGAGCTGTAGGACTGATTACACTACAGCAGGTGAGCGATCACATGGCAGGGGAGGTGCTTCCTTTCAATTGTGGGAGGTCTGCAGATGAACTTAAAAGTGGTGGCGTGGGGCTGTTTTCTGGTGCAGCAGTGGCGTCTGAAGAAGATTGAAAAATCGAAATGCATTATGCCTTACCTGCTTGTCCAATAAAGGCTCCTTCCTGAGTTCCCCGCGTGGCCTCTTCCTACAGTTCTGCTGGAGGGTTCGTGGATATTTTAGCATCAGCCAGAGATGCTTTAAGAGGCCCCGTCTGTCAAGTGGCTGTGGCATTTCTGGCGTCTGCGTGAGCAGTTTCTTCTTGTACCCGAGGTATCGGATTGCTCCAGCCCACCTCTCCAGTACAGGTCTAGCGGGGTTTGCTGCCAGCCGGCAGCTCGTGACTTCACGAAGAGGTTTGGATATTGTACCAGCCTGCAACTCGGCGGACTTGTGTTGTGGGGGTTATGACGTATGCGGGGACGCAGGGAAGCCCGAGGACTTAATTTGCTCCAGCAACAGCGCGCCCCGCTCTGCAGTGCATCAATGCCACAAGGATTCCATCTATCCATTCCCCTCGCAGCACCTACCCAGAGATGATGTATTCTGGGAGCTGTAGGACTGATTACACTACAGCAGGTGAGCGATCACATGGCAGGGGAGGTGCTTCCTTTCAATTGTGGGAGGTCTGCAGATGAACTTAAAAGTGGTGGCGTGGGGTTGTTTTCTGGTGCAGCAGTGGCGTCTGAAGAAGATTGAAAAATCGAAATGCATTATGCCTTACCTGCTTGTCCAATAAAGGCTCCTTCCTGAGTTTCCCGCGTGGCCTCTTCCTACAGTTCTGCTGGAGGGTTCGTGGATATTTTAGCATCAGCCAGAGATGCTTTAAGAGGCCCCGTCTGTCAAGTGGCTGTGGCATTTCTGGCGTCTGCGTGAGCAGTTTCTTCTTGTACCCGAGGTATCGGATTGCTCCAGCCCACCTCTCCAGTACAGGTCTAGCGGGGTTTGCTGCCAGCCGGCAGCTCGTAACTTCACGAAGAGGTTTGGACATTGTACCAGCCTGCAACTCGGCGGACTTGTATTGTGGGGGTTGTGACGTATGCGGGGACCCAGGGAAGCCCGAGGACTTAATTTGCTCCAGCAACAGCGCGCCCCGCTCTGCAGTGCATCAATGCCACAAGGATTCCATCGATCCATTCCCCTCGCAGCACCTACCCAGAGATGATGTATTCTGGGAGCTGTAGGACTGATTACACTACAGCAGGTGAGTGATCACATGGCAGAGGAGGTACTTCCTTTCAATTGTGGGAGGTCTTCAGGTGAACTTAAAAGTGGTGGCGTGGGGCTGTTTTCTGGTGCAGCAGTGGCGTCTGAAGAAGATTGAAAAATCGAAATGCATTATGCCTTACCTGCTTGTGCAATAAAGGCTCCTTCCTGAGTTCCCCGCGTGGCCTCTTCCTACAGTTCTGCTGGAGGGTTCGTGGATATTTTAGCATCAGCCAGAGATGCTTTAAGAGGCCCCGTCTGTCAAGTGGCTGTGGCATTTCTGGCGTCTGCGTGAGCAGTTTCTTCTTGTACCCGAGGTATCGGATTGCTCCAGCCCACCTCTCCAGTACAGGTCTAGCGGGGATTGCTGCCAACCGGCAGCTCATGACTTCACGAAGAGGTTTGGACATTGTACCAGACTGCAACTCGGCGGACTTGTGTTGTGGGGGTTATGACATATGCGGGGACCCAGGAAGCCCGTGAACTTAATTTGCTCCAGCAACAGCGCGCCCCGCTCTGCAGTGCATCAATGCCACAAGGATTCCATCGATCCATTCCCCTCGCAGCACCTACCCAGAGATTATATATTCTGGGAGCTGTAGGACTGATTACACTACAGCAGGTGAGCGATCACATGGCAGGGGAGGTGCTTCCTTTCAATTGTGGGAGGTCTGCAGATGAACTTAAAAGTGGTGGCGTGGGGCTGTTTTCTGGTGCAGCAGTGGCGTCTGAAGAAGATTGAAAAATCGAAATGCATTATGCCTTACCTGCTTGTCCAATAAAGGCTCCTTCCTGAGTTCCCCGCGTGGCCTCTTCCTACAGTTCTGCTGGAGGGTTCGTGGATATATATATATATATATATATAATGTATTTTTTATTTCGCATTAAAGCGACATTTATAATAGCTACAAAACAATACTTCGTTTTATTTGAGAGCGTTTGAGTAAAAAAAGAGCGAACATTTGCGTGGTGAAAGCAGCAAAAGTTATTTTGCGTCTCTATCGGACAAATCGTAACTTAAAAACTAGTAAATGTTATTCAATAAGAGATACCGACTCACACTTTTTGTTATCATAGCCTGTTGAAATCAATTTTATTATGAGATGTTGTCCTATATTGCATGTTAATATCAACTGATCATTAATAGTTCGGAATAAGTCATTCAGCTCATATTATTATTTATTTAAAACCATTAAGTACATAAACATTAAAATATTATGGTGCTAGTGGGAACTGTCTATGACTTTGGAAAAGTACTACATAAATATAATTCATTATAGAGGTGACTTAATTCATTGTCGCCAGATATTTATCCTGAAATTTCATGGTTGTGTATTTTTCAAAAAGCCTCTTTAATTTCAAACAAAACAAGTATATGAGAAATAGCATATCTTAAGTTCACTGAAAATTGAGAATGTTTACAAACAATATTTTTAGCTAGAAAAGATGTGTGAGATAAATTGGAGGAAAATATTCATTAGTGCTTTCGAAATATTTTGTCAGTTCTATTAAACCTTATCTTTCGACCCCCCATGAGGGCATGCAGATAATAACATGCAAAAATTAGACATGCAAACTTTTTTCCAGAATTGTAGAAAGTACATGCACAAGTTTACATTTTCAATTTTGCCAGCATATTTATGTCTCGAGTATTTCGATTGTTTGAGTATCTTCTGATTAAATGTTGATATATTCCATGGAATTCCAAAAGGCATCAGATATATTCGAGCGCACAAAGATTTTTTTCTGCGCATCACCAAGTGTGATGAGGGAAAGGACTAGAATCATAATTCAGGCCCTATTCACAAGTAGGACAGTGGGGCAGTGGGTATTTACAAGTACCAGGGCTAGATTTACTAAGGCCTTTGCTTTAAGCAAGGTGACGCAAGGCAACACAAAGCCCTTAACTGGGATTTACTAAACCATGCAAAACCACGTTCCATGGCTCTGCATGCAGTGGCGGCTGCTCCAATTTTGGGGTGGTGTGGCAACACGCAGGGGCTGGGGGTGAGGGGGAAAATATTTTTTTTTAAAGTACCTACTCCTGCACCCGCCGCCTCGATGCTCCTCTTGCGACGCTGATCACGCTGCACAGGCTCCCAGGGAGCACTCACGGCGCTGCTCTCATGCTGGTAATACCAGCATGAGAGCAGCGCCGTGATTGGCCTGAGCAGGCTGACTTGATGCTCACTCAGGCCCAGGGAGTCTGGGGCTTTTCTCCAACCTAGCTGTTGCAACACAACTGGGTTGGAGAAACATGAGTGCACATGTCTGTTTGGCCAGCCAGAGACAGCCGGCCAAACAGACATGCACACTTACAAGTGCAAAACCCTCCTCCTGTAGCGTGACGCTCAGCAGGATGGCCCGGCCCACCCCGCCCTAACCTCAGCTGGGAGTAATGAAAAATAAAATGATAATAAAGTGATTTTATTATCATTTTATTTTTCAGTGGGGCAATGCTCCTCCGCCATAACGGAGGAGCCGCCCCTGTCTGCATGGTTTCCTAAATCCAATGTAACACAAGGCAGCACATTTCGCTACCTCAAGTTACCTTGCAGCAGGGGGGCATTCCATGAGTGGAGTGGGGGCATCGCCATGCATCCACCCAAGGATTTTGACACATTCCCAGATTGACAAAGAGTTGTAAATCTGGGAATAAGTCAAAATAGTACGCCTTCCAGACCCAGGTGTAACAAGGTGAAATAACTTTATTTCTCCTTGTTGCTTTCTATTTCTATGCGTGATGCATTTCGCATGACAAATAGAAAAAGGTGTCCTTTCCTGTACAAAAGCAATCCTGCTCATAACACAGACATTCTTGCACCATGGTTTAAGGGTGCCTGCATTGGTGCTAAACAACACGCAGTGCACCAGCGCAAGAAGGCAGCAGAAATGCACCATATGTTTGTAAATATGGTGCATTTTTCATGTCTCCCTTTCACGCAATGCAGTGCAGCAAGTTGATTTGCTTCATTGCGGTGCATGAATTGTTAGTAAAGCTGCCCTCAGTACACACACTCATTGCAGCGTAAGGTATTTACCATGTCATAACATTTGGCCCTGGAAGTTACCTGAAATTTGTCCAGCTGCATTTTGGCAGCTTTCACCTTCTTTATTGCAGCTGATCATTACAGTTGCAGTAAACTCCACATTACTTGGAAATCTAACCCCTAAGCAAACAGGGGTCAGCACAGGGATAGGAACTTTTTGGAACACTGATCGGGACATTGGTTTTATCATTTTCACATACACGGATTGGGAAAAGAACACATGTTGCCACAGGAAATTCACAAACATACAAATTTGTGTGTGCACAAATTTCAAAGTTTCTGTGTAAAATGAATTGCACTAAGGCAAGTTGGCCATGAGTAAAATCTGTATTTGGAGGTAGTCAGCACGAAGTGGCTAGCTTGGAGTTTCATGCATCGCTCATTTCCAGAGTGAAGGGACATGCTCTTCAGTCTAGTGCATCTTTTATCCTGTGAGTTTAGATCCAACTCCATAATTGGAAGGCTGAAAAGGAGCACAAATTCTCAACGCGAGCACCAGTGGGCAGGATTTCACTTCTATCTTGAATTAGGCTTTATAATAAAATCAGGTATTTTTATCTGCATGGGCTAGTAAAGATAGTGCCCAGCTCAATATACTTACTGACCCACATGGATGAAAAGTCATGGTACTAGCTGATAATAGTAGGCATTTGCCTCTTCCCCTAAATTACTCATGGTAGGAAATGGACATTGAAGTTTACAAATGTTCAGCTATGTGCTTGCAAATCTGGCCTTTAGTTCCGATTCTTTGACTCTTTTATGTGTTGATGATTAACACGTTTGATATATTGAATGAACTAGCATCAGTGGTATATGGAAATGTCTTATCTGTTAATATGGCCACAGTATCTTTAGAAACAATTGCATCGAGTGCTGAATTAATTATCTTATGCAGCTATATTTTCACCTAACTGCACTCTCCTGTAAAATATTGTACCAGAGTAATTTTAAGAGAATAAATGAGTCAATTCCACACAGGATTGCGTTGGGATAAGAATAACAACTGCATGGCAAACAGGCATGCATCCCTACCCTTAGTGCATAAATGCATGTGAAACTGGTATCCTGACTTTTTGTTTGGCTCTGTCAACTCACTAATCTAGTGTGCGAAGAGAGTGTTAAGCCAGTCCCTGTTAATGCAGGTATAGAACCTGTTCTATGACCTTTAGGTGTCCCCAAAGAATCTCCTAATAGCATGCACTGGATTACAGTCAACGCCTAGTGTAACGAACATGAAGTGGTGGCGGTAGTGTGCTGAGTGTTTTGAATCTTTAGTATGACCACACCTTTTTATATCTGCAGCAGTAGAGGGCAAGGGCTGCTGACCCCTCTTGTATAAATTTCCGCTTTGTATGTGAACACCAACTTTTGTGCTGACATTTAACATGCCTGTGGAGTGTGTATATCTGTAATAGGTGTGTGACACGTGTGATAGTATGATTGTGTGTGTGTTAAGAGTCTGAGTATTTGGACCAGTGAGATCAATTTTGTATTGCTTTGGGGTTTAGAATGCCAAACGATTAAGGATGAATACAACTTCCCTGACAGTGTAAGTGCATTGCCCGCATTCTTGTGACTGGAGGATGGAGATCTATACACTCATGTGATGGAGGGGGAGGATGGAGATCTAGACATTCATGTGAGGGAGGGTGGAGAGATGGCTGCCTCTATAAATTCAAAGAGGACTTTGCTAGCAAAGATTTATTGATAAGGCCTACCTGAGCACTACCTTTTGTTAGATAGTAGGGTTGAGGGGTGGGACTCCAGTTTCTTAAGTTCAGGGTGAGGAAGTTTCTTGGCAGGTCCTGCTGTTTTGTCAGTCCCTGATTACTACTTCAGGAAGGATGATCACAGCCAAGTGCAGACATTGCACACTACATTGTGCCCTTATTTTGAATACTCCTGCTTGGAGCCAGAACCATTGTTACCTGCTGTGAGAGCCATCACCTTGTGCAACCGCTCTGTCTGAGGAGCAGCCAGAAAATGACATTTGAAAGAAAACCAACCCAAATCGATTTTGAGACTTAAGACAGTAGAACACATCCCCTGTCAGGAAATTGAGTATAAAAGAGGAATCCAAAAGACCTCTTTTTGTTCCATTACCAACTCCTTTTCCAAGAAAATAAGTACTCTGTAGAGTACCTGAAGGATTGCTGTATCACCAGGGTTTGTGTCTGAATAACAGCTAGCTGTATAGAAGTGAGGAGACATCAACTGAATTCTGCAACTTGCTGAAGAAGCTTAGAGTCTGCTAAAATTCTAGTAGTCTGTCAGCCTGCTCAGAGAAGAAGGGAGAGTGCTTGCAAGAGACTACTGACAGGGAGCAAAGCCAGTACTGACCTGAGATTTGAAGGATCTGACAGTGTCCTGGTACTGTTCCATAAATGAACTGTGTAAGAAACTCTGCAGTGAGACTTCATTGTACTGCTCAACATTTTCACAATTGAGTCCAAAGCTCTTGTGTTGCAGCTGCTACTAAGAGGTGTACATTCTTGTGACTCTGAACGAGCATCTGCCTGCATCTGCTCCAGAGTCTTCATTTGCTGAAGACAAGTGTCCACCTCCATAGGCTCCAACGGCTGCATTTGTCAAACATGAATGCTGTTATGCCCTGCATAGTTATTCTGTTATACATTTCACCTATTCTTCCTGCTGCTCAGCCAGAGTGCATGTTTACTGTAGAATGTTGGGAATGCAGTGATGCACGGAATGTTGGGTGTCTGGTGAGTGAGGAACGACAGTTAGAGAGGGGCTGAGCAGCAGGCAAGCTGCTCCTGGTGGGGTTCTGCTGTGGCATAGGACTAAGAGCTTGACTACTGGCTAATCTACTTATACTTCACCTGTTACCTGGACTACCTGTCTGTTGTACTTACCAACCATCTGGATGTACTTGAACTGACTACAGATTAAAGGTACATGTTAAATCTACATGGCTACCAGCGTCTACTTTCTACCACAGACCACAACATATTTTGGCGACGAGCGAGAGTTGGAGACTTTCCCACGTGCTTAATTTTCTCCACAATTGAACAAGAAAGCAAAAGATGACATCTGTAACCAGTCCACAGGGTGAGAAGGAGCCACAAGCCTTACAGTCAACTATGAAACAACGCTACAATAAGCTTACAAAAGACAACACGTCAAGCAACACAAGAGGAATCATCGTAACAAAAGAATCTGGTACAGCATATCCAGCAACCCCACCAGTGTCCTGTACATCGGACAACCCCAACGAAAGCATGCTGTACTGTGTGTTTGCCGCAAGACCTGCGCAATTCAAGGGAAGAGTGTTCTTTGGTAATGACTTTCAACGTGTACAAACTGTGCTTGGATGCAGCACATGTCAAGATTTTGGAAATGATTTTCAACGTGCACAAAGTGTGCTTGGATGCAGCACATGTCAAGATATCTCCTGCACTAAGTCTGTCTACTGCCAGATGTGGGCGCGAATTTGGAGGCGCCTGCATAATGTCTCTACGTGCTCATTGCATCTACATGATGATTTGTATCTCCGTTGGAGCAGAGTTATCTACAGTTTTGGTTGTGCACTATTACGGACCCGTGTAAGCACAAGTTCAGCTGTGGTCGTTTTGTCTCTGATACTTCAAATGGAGCCGGTCTGATGTGGAGGCCTAATGGTATGGTGTTGTTTCCCGGCCTTCCACGTTACATGTCTAGCTGTGGACGTATGGGGGTAAGTCTACTTTGATTTAATTGTGTCCCCAGCCGCCCCTTGGACTTTTGGCAGTTCAACCGCTCGTCTGCCTTTTGAAATTATGGCACGAGCTGTGCACAGCGCCTACACACTGAGCGAGTGCAGCCTTACCTTCTTCACAGTGTCCAGCGAACTCTTTGTGGATCCCCTGTGACGTCCTCCATTTGTGGATTCTTCGACGTGGTGAAGTCTTCGCGACCTGCGGCTTCTGTGTGGTGCTTTGGTTGTACGAACGTGCCGTGAGCCACCCGGCACGACGTACACAGCGTGCCGCCATTTTGAAGTTGGCTGTGATTTCCTCAGTTTCCTTTGCCAACCACGTGTTTCTCATCTGCGTTCTACAATAAAGTTTTTTTTTTGAAGATAGGAGTCTGACGAGAACGTCGCGTTGAGGAATGTGCCCACTGCATCTTCGCTTCTTGTTGGTGTGCTTTCGATATGTTTTCGTTAGCAAAAGATTTTTCAAGGTACTTTTCTAGATTTTTCAATGTACTTTTCTTCATTTACCCTCATCCTCGTAGGAACGCTTGTGCAGAGTTTGGTGGCAACAGCTGTTTCTCCTTGGACTTTTTCCTGCGCTTTTATTCTATTCATATGCTGTCATTACTGAGAGTTTTGTTTTGACTATGATTTTTCTGACGCTGTCTCAGCTAGTGTTGTGAGTATTTTGTGCCTGGCTATCTTGAAGTACAAACATCTGCTGCAAGAGTTTAGGAGCAATATTATGAATCTTCGTGGAGTCATTCTTGCATCTACTTTGAGCGCCATTTCTTTTGCTCATAGGTGCACGTTATTTGACTGTCTTGCTATTTGAGTTCATTTTCATGTGTCTTTCTCAGACAAGACTTGGGTGCACAAGTTGTGAATGTACGCAGCTCGGGTGAGAAGTCGCTCACCGGCGTAATTACGTGTTTTACTCTTCCCTACAGTAATGGTGTTTCCTTGCTGGTACAAATAGTTTGTATTGTATAGTATTCATGCTTGAGGGTTAAGCTTACAGTTTATATGTGCCAGCTTCCACAGTTTAGGTTTTGTTTCCCAAAGGATGCCCTGATCTAGTTTGTTTTAGTGGGTAGCTGCACTACTATCTCCCTTTCATGAGGGATGGGCATGGGTTTGGGAACGAGTTCCTTTCATATAAAGCGTTACACGCAACCCCTACGCAGGGGTGGGTTGTTTGAGCTCTTTTCTCGTTAAGCGTTAAACGCTGCCTCTACACAGGGGTGAGTTCATGAGTGTGTTTTACAGGTACAGTTATTTGTTTAGTAACCCTGACACGGGGTATGTTTATCGCGTCTCCGCCGATTAACATAACAGGTAACCCTACACTGGGTTGGTTTTAGTCATGGGTACGATTCCCATTTACTGTTGTTTGTTTGGTAACCCCTACGCGGGGTATGTTTTGGGGATTTTTCCAATCAGCATTTCACGTAACCCTTACACGGGGTGGGTTTTGGGTTTATGGGTACGGTTCCCCTACACAGGGTGTATCCCATATTCATGTATAAAGTCTTACTGGACTTTATGGGTCACAGTCCCTAGCGTTAGTACCTCGTATGAGGGGTGGAAGTTTGGTTTTTAGCTCCTCTTTCACAGCAAATGTAAGTTTCCTTACATGAGGAATCTTTACTATTGATTTGTTCCCTTTCAGAAGGGTTTGCAGTTGCGGGTTTGTTTTTGCCCTCTGCAATTTTCAAAGAACTTTGTTCATTATATTTATTGGGAGAGGATGGGTCTTTTTACTCCATTTTTGGTTCGTAAACCATCCATTTTCTCTGTTTTGAATAGCTCTGACCCTCCCGTGATGTTTACTTTATTTCTCATCCCTGGGTTTTTAACTATTTCTTGCATTTGTACATTTTTGTGTATAGTTCTTCTCATGCAGTATTGTTACTCTTTTGTTGTTCATTTTAAAAGGAAAGGGATATGTTATGCCCTGCATAGTTATTCTGTTATACATTTCACCTATTCTTCCTGCTGCTCAGCCAGAGTGCATGTTTACTGTAGAATGTTGGGAATGCAGTGATGCACGGAATGTTGGGTGTCTGGTGAGTGAGGAACGACAGTTAGAGAGGGGCTGAGCAGCAGGCAAACTGCTCCTGGTGGGGTTCTGCTGTGGCATAGGACTAAGGGCTTGACTACTGGCTAATCTACTTATACTTCACCTGTTACCTGGACTACCTGTCTGTTGTACTTACCAACCATCTGGATGTACTTGAACTGACTACAGATTAAAGGTACATGTTAAATCTACATGGCTACCAGCGTCTACTTTCTAACACAGACCACAACAAATGCCTTCCAGGAGTTGGCCCAAAGGAAGGTAAAAGCTGACAAGTCAGCTCAGCACACTTCGACAGACCTGGGAGACACAGAAACACCAGCTACAGGCCACTGTCTCCTATGCTGAATCTGAGGCGGTGCAAACTCGCTGACCACACTGGCTTGCTTTGCTGATTGATCACTCTTCTTGAACTGATAACGAGGGGCTGCACCCACAGGAATTGAGAGACTATATATGTAAAGAGAACGTTTGCTTTTAGGATGCTATTTTTGACAATCCAAACTTGTTAGGCCTAAAAAACTATTGAACTGGCCTACGAGTTGACATTGGAGTAATTAATAAGTAACCTGCACTTATGCCTACCCTCTGCTGTATCCTTATCTTTGCCTTAACTAAGTTAGATGGAGCAGAACACCCCAGAGAGAGACCGAGATCAGAGGAAAGTGGTCACCATTGTGGGAAGTATCATTTTATTAGATCTTGTAGAAAGATTGCAGCCCAGTAATTGAGTCACCTTTGGAGTGTGTAATAGTTTTCTGGTCTAAATAAAGTAATGTCTTGTAGATAATAGATAAGCACTGAGCTGAACAATATATTATCATGGCTATTGTTTTGCTGTACAGTTCTGAGCTCTTGCACTTTCTACTACCTCCCGGAGAAGTTTGTTAATGCATACCTTTGCAACCTGGAGAGTCAAGTGCAGAAAGAGTGCACTTGGTCCAGTTTGCAGAGCCAATAGGATGAATCAATCAATCAATGGGCTTGTAGAGGGCAAACTACTCACCCGGAAGGGTCTCAAGGCGCTGCGGGGTAGGGGGAAGGGGAAGGGGGGGTCCGCAGCAGTCTGGAGGGTCACTGGGTTCCATCAAAGAGCCAGGTCTTGAGGTCCTTTAGGAACTTAGGGAGTGATGTGGTCTGTCGGAGGTGGAGCGGGAGGGAGTTCCATGCCTTGGCTGTGAGGAGGGAGAAGGAGCGACCTCCTGCTCTGGTTTTCTTGATCCGAGGTACCGTCGCGATAGAGAGCTGGGCCGAGCGGAGTGAACGTTGGGGAGTGCGGAATGTGAGGCGGTTGTTTAGGTTGGAGGGTCTGGTGTTGTGGAGGGCCTTGTGTGCGTGGGTGAGAAGCTTGAAGGTGACTCTCTTCTCAACGGGGAGCCAGTGTAGGGTCCGTAGGTGTTGGCTGATGTGGCAGTGGCGTGGTAGGTTGAGGGCTAGTCTGGCGGCGGCGTTCTGGACATTCTGGACGTTCTGGAGTTTGCGGGTGAGGTTCTTGTTGATCCCGGCATAGAGTGCGTTGCCGTAGTCCAGTCTGCTACTGATGAGGGCATATGTGACGGTTTTTCTGTGTTCGTGGGGGATCCAGTTGAAGGTCTTTTGGAGTAGGCGGAGGGTGTGGTAGCAGGAGGAGGTGATGGCATTGACCTGACGGTCCATTTTGAGTTCGGAGTCCAGGGTGATTCCGAGGGTGCGTGCACGGTCTGTGGGGGCGGGCAGGGTCCCGAGGGCGGGGGGACACTAGGTGTAATTTCCAGGCTTCAGGGTGTGGGCCCATGATGAGCACTTCGGTTTTGTCTGTTTTGAGTTGTAGGCAGCTGTTCTTCATCCATCTGGCGACTCCTTCCATTCCGTCTTGAAAGTTGCGTATGGTGGTGTTGGGTTCGTTGGAGAGGGAGAGGATGAGTTGGGTGTCGTCTGCGTATGATCTGATGTTGAGTCTGTGTGCTCTGACGATGGATGCAAGCGGGGCCATGTAGATGTTGAACAGGGTCGGGCTGATGGAGGATCCTTGTGGGACTCCGCAGGTGGTTGGAGTCAGTTCTGAGAGAAATGGAGGGAGTCTGACTCGTTGAGTTCTGCTGGAGAGGAAAGAGAGGATACAGTCTAGGGCCTTGTTCCGAATACCCGCTTCGTGGAGTCTGCGGGCCAAGGTGCGGTGAGAGACAGTGTCGAAAGCCGCAGAGAGGTCTAGGAGGATGAGGGCCACCGTCTCTCCCCTGTCGAGTAGGGAGCGGATGTCGTCTGTTGCCGCGAGGTGAATGGTTTCGGTGCTATGGTTCTTCCTGAAGCCTGATTGGGAGGAGTCGAGGATGTTGTTTTCTTCTATGAAGGCGGCGAGTTGGCTATTGACTGCTTTTTTGATGACTTTGGCTGGCTAAGGGAGCAGGGAGATCAGTCTGAAGTTTTTGAGGTCGGTGGGGTCCGCTGAAGGTTTTTTCAGGAGAGGGTTGATCTCGATGTGTTTCCAGTCATCGGGGAAGGAGGCAGTCTCGAAGGATCAGTTGATGGTTTGTTGAAGCTCGGGGCGATGATGTCTGCGGCTCTGTGATAGACGTGGTGGGGGCAGGGGTCCATGGGGGCCCCGGAGTGGATGGTCTTTATTATCTTCAGAGTGACTTCGATGCTGAGGGCGGTCCAGTTGTCTAGTGTAGGTTGCGTGGTGCTTGAAGCGGTGGGAGGGGGCTCCTCAAGGGGGTTATTGTCATCGAAGTTGTCGTAGATGGTCTTGATTTTGTGATGGAAGAAGGCTCCGAGTCTGTCGCAGAGGTCCTGGGAGGGTGGGATGTCTGTAGACTCGCTGTTGGGCTGGGCGAGCTCTTTGATGATGCTGAAGAGTTCCTTGCTGTTGTGTGCGTTGGTGGAGATTCTGTCCAGAAGCGCTTTCTTCCTTGAGGGTCTGATGAGTTTGTGGTGGGCGGCAGTAGCTGTTTTGAAGTTGTTGAGGTCTGTCGGGGTTTTGGAGGATGGACCACTGGACACTGACCCCAGGACACTGACCCCAGGACCCCAGGATGGACCCCAGGACACTGTGATAAATGACCTCAACCACCATGTATGGTGCCCAGTATCTCCTTTCTACCCTATGGGATCTCAAATGGGATCCAACAGATTTTATAATAGTCATGTTTGGAGGAGGCATATGTCTGCCAGGAGGATTACTGGTAAGGGCTTTGCTGCTGGTGATCCGATGCTGTTCTGATGGCAAACAAAAAGTTCAGGGCCTGTTCACCATGGCATATTCCAGCATATCTGGAAGGACATTTTAAAGATTTATAAAAGGGTTCAGACCTGTACTCTGACCTCTTGCCCTCAGTTTCAATATTTAAAAATAAACTCTCCAAACAAGCAAATGAAGAGAGATTCTCAGTACTTTAGCTGCACCAAGCCAGCCAAAGCAACTCCATGCCAGCCAGAGTACATTACACATGCTATATGTGAGGATGTAGGCAACGCCCAGCAATTTTTGAAAATCACTTACTGTGGTTGCGCAAATCAGCAAAATTGTATTGTCATGCCTGAAAGTTTAGGAGGTAATTGTAGCAAACGGGTCGTGCCCATTTAATATTTCTGGATTTTGTTTTTTGGACTATCCGGTTTTGGATTTTTACTGTGAGTGAGTCTCATGAACTGAGTCTCACAAACTGAGTCTCACTCACGACAAATGCTGTGGAAATGGATTGAATGTTCTAACCCCCAGTGACTGCTTTTTAAGGCCACTGTTGCATAGTTGGGTAAGAGCCTCTGGGCTGATTACACACAAGCATGTGAGCAAAAGAGTGGGTACACATGTGGGCTGAATGAGTGAGACTACCAACTAGCGCATTCTGGTGTCTACATACAGGTAGCCTGTCACAGAAGGGACCCTTCAGGGAATGTCGTTGACCTGGTGTAGGCCTTGTAATGTGGGTGGGCATCATAGTGTAGGTCTGTAGTGCTTATTGAAAAGGCTGTGTGTTCACTGCATTATGACTTAAGGACAAAATCTGTGCTACCCCAGTTTCATCATACTAAGGCTTAGAGGTACTAGTCAGGTATCAATTTTAGGGTAAACATAGAGAGATCCACTGTCCATTTTGCCATAACTGTAATTCCTATGGCACTTTAAGAATCATCATAATTCCCTAGCTCAGCCATAATCAGATTTAAAGCCTTTGCTGCCCCTGCTGAGCCAAGTTAATCAATCTGTTAGCCAATAGGAGGATCAAAGGCCTCCTTACACAATAGAGCCATTTAACAGGGTGAAAAGGGTGGGAAGGAAATCTGAATGTGGTAATTAACTTTTGGCACTGCTCCTGGCCTGTGCAAGCCCAAGCACACAGGCACAAAGAAACAGACCTCTGGAGCCAAACACAAGAGGGGCTCCCCTTTAAAGCTGTGGTGGGAAGGGATCAGGCAGCTGTGACAGTTGGGGCGCTGAGTCTCCCAAGAAAAGTGTTTCCATAGACCTTTTGTAGTCACCATATTGATGTTGAAATGTCCCAGAATGCCCTATAGGAAGATTGGGGTAGGGGTGGAGTGATAATGTGGCACCCGAGGATTTGGCAGAGGAGCCTATCATCCAGAGTGTTCCACCCCTACTGAAAAATGCATTCACAAAGGCAAGAAACTTTAGAAGACATTGGACCTGAGGCTGCAACGCCAGAGTTTAGTGTTTTCCTGTGGTGAATAATGGGGTATATAAATTTGAATATTGTACAGGCTATATAAAATGCTTTCTTAAGAAGACTGTTGGCTGTTCCACATAGTACTAACACTTATATTTGCCATTCTAAATTGGGGGTTACCAATTTGGAGGATATAATCGAATTCCCTCCCATTAGCTTTATGGTTGGCAGTCTGGCTTAAGCCAGCGACAAGTTTTAATTGTTCAGTGATTTGTGATTGTTTGACCTTAGATTATTGACATCAGATTCCTTGGCCACAATTTATTAAACATGTCGTGACTCATTGGATAAACCAGAGTTATTCATGAATTTGAAAGTCATTAAGGCATCAAAGAAAAGTACTATAAAGTCTTTTTGTGTAAATGGTACAGTAATTTAAGGATGACAGATACATTTTGCAAATCATCAATGCAAGCTTATACGTTGCTTTCCATCGCCAAAACTATAAAACCGTATCTTACATATGTAGGTAATACTGAACACAGATTTTGTTAACACATTTCAGGTTAAATATTACTCATGTTCAATCAGTGTTCCATTTTTGTGTGTTCCTACCTAGAAGACAATTCAAAAGGTCAGTTTGTATACTGAAACCCAAGAGACATTTTAAGGCATGGCAAAATGGGCAATTGTCCAAAGCCACCACCTTGCAGGGACCACCCTGGTAAAATGATTGAAGTAGTCACAAGTCTATTTTTCTGTCTCCTTCTCTGTCATTCTCCCATGTCTTCTCTCTTTCTCCCTTTTTCTCTCTCTCCTGTGTCTCTTTCTCTTGCACCACCTCTCTCTGACTCCTATCTATCTTATCTCTCTATCCCTCATGAATCAATGTACACTTTTTTCTCTACCTCATTGCCCTCTCTTCACCTCAACTGTCTCTAACCCACCACTGACAACGTCCTAAATTAGCTGAAAATGAGTAATAAATTAAATATTTTTCAGACCAGGGAGATCCAAAATATATTTTGTATGAGGCCCCCAAGATCCTTAAGATAATACTGTAAAACCCTTAAATATGCCACTTATTTTCTTGTATGCCCTCTCCGATTATCACTCAGCAATTCATATTTTCAAAATCTTCATCTTCAAATTCCTGCCAGTTGCTCAAATCAATGTCTTGCCTCACTGTTGTACATATGTTATGTTTCTACATTTCTATTCTCCATTATCGCTAGTTAGAACATTTTTAATTAGGCTGTGCAATACAATTTCCTTCTCAAATGAACTTACTAGGGGGTGGTTAAACCGCCAGCAAGATGGCCACTAAAGTTTGAAGCTCCTGACCCCTGGAGCCGTCAGTGCACATTTTGGTGCTTTTTTCTCCTCGCTAACGGTCGGAAGCGGAGGGAGGCAGTTCTGAATTCAGAGAGGAGCGGGCGGGTGAGTTTCTAGGCCACTTCGGGGTCTTTAAGGATACTTACTTTGTTGTCAGACCATCGCTGACGCCATTTTGAGCCTCACTGTGCATTTGGAATGTTCAGCACAGAGGCTCCGATATAAATTTCAATTTTACCACCTCTAGGCGAATTGGAGGAGGAAGAATAATGGGTCACTGATGAATTCCTTTTAGACACTTGTGGGGCCCCACAACTTATTTCTTTGACTTTTCATGAGCCAACTGAACTCACTGAACTGACTAATGTCATTTTTGGTTTTATGGAGAAAGGAGAGGAAAAAAGTGGAAAGAAATAGGAACACCTAAAGAAGTATATTACCTTCTCTTGGCCGCATAAATACTTTTGGACAATACTGTTTTGCATATCAGTTTGATGACTGTTGAGACTTGCTAAGTAGAATACTGACTCTTAGCCACTGGACTCTATTACTTTGTTCTAGCTCCCTCCATAAAGACTTATTTTAACGGCTGTTACTGATTTGTATAACATTTTTCTAACTCTATACCATGCATCCCAGTTATTCTAGTCATTGAGTATGTTACTTCCTCCACTCACAAGTCATCTGCCTCACCTACTATGTTGCACTCTTCTGGTAAAGAGTCAGAAGGCCATATAAACAAACGTCAAAAAAAGGAACCAGTATCTTCAACAAAATCTCCTTTACCACTAATTTTGGAAGATTTAATGAACGTACTAAAGAATTTAAAATCATTTGTGGATGAAACAAATACCACATTCCAGAGGATTGAGGAAATATGGCCTAATCTTGACTCTAGAGTATCAGAAATGGAACAACGAATAAACGATGTTCAAGATGTGGTGAATAAAGTTGAATCTATGTTTAAGGACATTTCTGTTAAGCTACAAACAGAAGATTTAGATAATCAAAATCGATGGAATTATCTAAGAATTTATGGAATTCCAGAGAGAACAGTGGGTGAGGACATAGTCTCCTTTCTAAAACCTAATATTCTCTAGATAGGGAGTCTTAAAGAGTGTTCTGAACTAAATATGCAGCAAGCTCATCGTGTGGGTTCAAGACTTTCAACTACATCTCCTTGGGCTAGACCTCACATATTATTGTCCTCTTCCTACAATATTCTGACCGTAAGAAAGCTCTATCAGCCGGTACACAAAGAAAACAAATGTTATGGTCTGGCCAAAGGGTCTTCTTCACCCAGGACTTGACTAGAGCAGCAGAGAAAAGGTGGAAGGAAGTTTTTGCTGTACCTCCAGCTCTAAGATCCATGAGCACTCATTATGCAATTGTCTATCCTTGTTATTTCAATATTTCATACAAAGAGAGATCTATCACTTATAAATCTTCTGACGAGCTAAAAAGGTTTATTCACATACACAAGGGAGAAGAGATGGACCTCGGGAATACCTGAACTTTGATATTACTATGTGCTTGTAGTCTACATCTTCTTTCTGAGTGATGACTTACAGTTTTTTATATGATATCCAGAATTTTTCCTGGGTCCTCATCGGTATCGTTTCTCTGTCTCTACAGGAAAAATGTTTGTTTATCGGTATGTTTTTATGTCCTTCAAGTTGCTGTTCAGTTCATTTTCGTCTCTCAGATGTCACTTAGACTGGTCTCTCCTCTGTTGGTAAGTGTTTTGTTCTCCTTAAGTGACATGTTGGTGATTTTGTTTTTTGTATGTTACAAGACTCTTCTTCTTTTTATCTACTCACATTGCGGCTCTAGGGGGCCCTCTCTGTGGCTGTTTGCTGTCTTTGCGTTTCTCTGCCTCTCAAATTCAGTGTTGTTTTTTTTATCTCCTTTCTTCAGTATTATGGTTAAAGCTCCTTTGCTTTTTACCATCTCATTTGCTTTCATCGCAGTGTGCCATATATTCTTTCCCTTTAATTATTTTCCCAGTATTTATATCTTTGCCTAACTGCTTGATTTCATTAAAGGATGCATGTTTGGTGTGCTTGCTGTTTGTCTCCATGGTCTATGTTTCTCTCTAGTTGCATATTTTTATTCCGTTAATCTTATGCAGATATCACTAAGAATATTCGTATTATCTCCTGGAACTTAAAGGGTTACCTAATCCTATCAAAAACAAAGACTTCTTGTACATCCTTCCAGAATGGACTGTCACATTGCCTTACTACAGGAAGCTCATCTTCTGGACAAAGATCTAAACTCTCTTACAAAACAATGGTTGGGCATGTCTTCTTTGTCTCAGCAAACAATCATAAGAATGGGGTTATTATTTTAATGCATAAATCTCTCAATCCCATAATTGAAAGGAAGTTAAGGCTGAGGAAGGCAAATGGCTTCTCTTCTAACTTACTATAAATAATATAAGATTATCTCTATTAAATGTTTAGGGTCCTACGGGGCTAGAAACTTTGCTTACGCAATGTTTAGATGATAATTTAATTGTTGGAGGACCCTGTAACCAACTTATGGACCCCTTTTTAGATAGAAACTCTATGGTCAAATATGTTCCTAATAAAATGCAGGGGCATATTAGCAAGGGCACTATCGCCGCTTTAGCGGCACTTTTTGCCGCTAAAGCGGCGATATTTATATCGCCCTATCAGCAAACTGTCTCTAACAGCAGTTAGCGACAGTATGCGGGCATTAGCGCCCGTTTGTTTACCGCTTTGCATGTCAGCGATATTTATCGCTAATTACATGCAAAGTGGGCGTTCCCGACGAACAAACCTGGGAAACACTCGCTAACAGGCCTATCGCCTATTAGCAAGGTGGCCATGGCCCCAGTTAGCGACGTGAAAAGTCGCGCTAACCGGGGTCATCGCCATTTATTTAACACCTGCAATTAGCAGGTGTTAGCCATACCTAACATGGGGGGGTGGATTATGCTGATACGACCACAGGGTCGTATCAGCAAGGTGTTCTCCTTCTCCATGCAACATCGCTGGTTTTTCAGCGATGTTGGCCCATTTCCCCGCTATCGCTGGAATATTCATCGCCATAGCGCTAATCGTTGCTAATACAGCGTTAGCGCGGCGATATATTCCAGCGATAGCCGGCGATAAAAAAAATCACGCTAAGCAGGGTTAGCGATGATTATCGCCTCTTCTTACTAATATGCCCCGCAATTTGTTTTTTAAAACACTGTGGGGCATATTAGCAAGGCGATTATCGCCACTTTAGCGGGACTTTTTCCCGGTAAAGCAGCGATAATATTATCGCCTTATCAACAAGCTGTCACTAACTGCTGTTAGCGACAGCTTGTAGGCGATAGCGACCGGGTTGGGTGCCGCTTTGCATGCCAGCGATATTTATCGCTAATGGCATGCAAAGTAGGCGTTCCCCACCTAACAGCGACTGGAAACAGTCGCTGAGGTCGCTAACGCCTATCAGCGAGGCAGGGGCGGTGATTAGCGAACCAGCGCTAAACACGTTTAGCGCTGGTTTGCTAACACCTGGTCCCACCCTGACTTAGCCATGTAATCCAATGAGAGGTGGATTACATGGCTAAGTCCCCCTCGCACTATCAGCAAGCAGAACTGGGGAACAGTGTGAATATCGCCTGTTTTCCGGCGATATTCACACTGTTCTCCAAGGTTTCTATCGCTTTGGAGATTAGCATTGCTGATTGCACGTTAACTCCGCGATAGAAACCGGCGATGCCTGGCGATAATTATCCAAGCGCTAATTGCGCTTTGCGATAATTATCGCCAGGCATTGCTAATATGCCCCTGTATTCTCAACGGAGGTTCACTGATGCATGGAGAACTTTTAACCAATTGGTTTGTAATACACTTTCTATTCAACTGTTCATCATTCCAAATCTAGGATTGATTATGGTTTTGTGACACAACATACTTAGCTCCTTGGTTAAAGCAGATATAGGGCCCATTTTGATTTCAGACTAGGCATAAGTTATAGTAGATTTTGATTTAGTGCCTGCTGTCTCCCAATCAAAAAATAGATGGCATTTCAACAATAGCATGTTCTCTGACAAGATTTTTGTGGAAAAGTTTGACTTGTTTCCAAAAGATTATTTTGATGACAATATTTGCTCAGAAATTGTTTTTTGTACTTTGTGGGATGTTTTGAAGCCAACTGCCAGAGGTTGCATTAGTGACTACATTGCAGTCAAAAATAAGAAGGCTCATACAGAATCCTCCATTTTATTAAATTCTATTAAAAAACGTAAGCATAAATATTACACTTCAAGTCATGATATCACACTTAAACGTTTCATCCAAGCAACACTGGAATACAATAAAAAATCTATTGGAAATGCCTCTCATACTTTGCTAAAAATTAATATAAAATATTATGGTGGTCGTTGCAGAGCTGGCAAACATTTGGCTAACTACTTGGAAGGAAAGAAGCAGAATTAAAAGATGTATATGATTCAGGTTATTCTGAGAGGTCTCACTACAAAGATTCTGAAATGTTGGAGTGTTTTAAGTAGTTTTATCACCAGGTATACACATCGGAGCATTCCCCTCCTGAGGAGGCAATGGATGACTTTTTAAATGTCATTCCTAGACTTCCAGTTGATCTTTCATCATTAGAGGAGGACATTACTGTACCTGAAATTTAAGCTGCTATGTCCAAATTACCAAAGGAAAAGGCTCCTGGCCCAGACAGCTTTTCTGTTGAATTTTATTTACACTATTCACTTATGTTAATTCCGCACCTATTATCATTATTCCAATTTTTTCTCTCTAAAAATGAAGGCTGTGGTTCCTTTATGGAAGCAATGCTCTGCCTTATTCCTAAAAAAGATAAAGATTTAACCAATTGTGGTACTTACAGACCAATTTCTGTTATTAATTTAGACTGTAATATCTTTGCAAAAATTTTAGCTCTATGTCTAAATGACTATATCCCGGATTTCATTGTCATAGAGCAGTCAAGCTTTGTAAAGGGTAGATATATTACTGATAATTCTTCGATATGTTTGGATATTATTCACCTTGCTTCAAAAAGTACTTTTCCCATTGCAGCCATCATTTTCGATGTGAAAAAGGTGTTCGATCATGTAAACTGAAACTTTATTTTATGCGCCTTAAAGTAGCATGGTTTTGACCCTGGTGTCTTCAAACACATTGGTCTGCTTTATGCCTCCCCTACTACTTCTATTTTTGTCAATGGCTTACAATCATAATGTTTTAATTTATATAGAGGAGTCCCTTGTCCCCATTTTTATTTATTTTATCCTTAGAACCATTTTTAGAAACTTTTTGTAGATCCTCTTTCTTTTGGGCTATAAAAATGGGGAAATAGAAGTTAGATTTACCGCATAGGCTGATGAAATTTTACTATATGTTTCAGAGCCCAACACCTTCATTTCAGCTTTATTTAAGCTACTTAAGAATATTTCATGGTTTCTGGATATAAATTAAATATTGATAAGTCAGAAATCATGCCATTAAATAAATATTGTTTTAAAGACATGTTTAGTGATTCTTTATTTATATGGAACTCAAAGGGCATCAAATATTTAGAGATTCACTATTCCAATTCTATAAAGTATACAATTCATCTTAATTCAGTTGCTGTCCAAAACAAAATATCCACCTTGTCTGAGCAAAGGTCACCCTTATTTCAATATCGGTGGGACAGATTGGACACTATTAAAATGATGATGTTATGAATCATCAATTTGTATCTTTCAGTGCTCTCAGTCAAACTTACTGAGCAGTTTTTAAAACCATAAACAGGTTGCTCAAAAGATGCTTATGGAATTAAAAAAAGGGCACATATCTCTCTCTCAGAATTAAGGAAACCTCAGGTGGGGTAAATTTTCCTGACTTTTTCAAATATCATTTTGCTTTTGCACTGAAACAAATGTAGCCTTTGTTGTTATCTCATGATGATGGTGCTCCTTTCACAGTTTGGCGCCTTTTGGAAGCGTTGTCAATCTCTCAGTTTACTATTCGACAGGCAGTCTTCATATCACAACAAGCCAAATATTTCCCTTCTCCTGCTCTCCATAATTCAATTGCTTTAATCAAACCCATTCTTGCCAACTCTTTTCCACCAATGCAGGTATTTTTAGAATCCCCTCTCTGGCACAAAAAACATATGAAACTATCCAATCGACAGTTATCTAGGGCAACTGGATTGCTGAGGGAATTATATGTGTGCATCAATTACTATCTTTGAAAGACTTCTTCTCTTTCATTGAACTTCAAACTAAATATAATATATCTATTGATCAGAAGCCTAAATTTGAGTTGCTAAAGCACGTCATCACACTCAATCCTTCTGATACTCCTATCTCAATTACTTCTCCTAGTGTTTCTCCAATATCTATAATGCCTCTTACATTTATAAACAATTGAATATTCTTCATGCATCACGTTCTAAAACCAAAATATAGATACAATGGGAACAAGATTTAAACTGTGTGTTTTCATACCAGAACTGTACACTATTTGGTCTAAAATCCATAACACTTCATGCTCAGCCAGCACCACTCAAACATTGTATTACTTCGATAAAAGGTTATTTTTGACCCCTGTTTCTCTTCATAAATACAATAGGGATGTAAATGATTACTGCTGGTGTAGTGGCTCTGAAAAATCTGATTTTATGCACATGTTTTTCAATTGTACACAAGTTCACACTTTTTGGTTGCAAGTTTGGGATACAATTTCACAAATATGTTCTATTTTATTTCGATTTGATATACTGTATATTTTCTTTGGTAGTTCTGATGGAGCAAGGACTCGTAAATGAGACTTGCTCGGAAGCAATCCTTTTGTTTTAACTCATTAACGAATTACTAACTATGTGTTTGTAATTAATAATTCGCATTTTAGAAAGACACGCGGGACAATGAAGCTTGCATATGTGTTTACTAACTATAACAAAATGAACGAAGGACTAAAACGCACTCTAACAAGGGATCTTTACTGCGCATGCGTCTACTGCATCTACGTAGTATGACGTCTCAACGCTTGGAGGGAAAATCTTGCGCATGCGCAAAAGGCATTAAAATGGCAGCTTGAAAGTTCACATGCATGGCACCTGCTTGGCTGAATAGAAACTACGTTTTATACTAACGCAAATGCAGAAAAGGGTAATATTAATTAAAATGGGTTAGAGTAGAGGTTGGTGGTATACAGTGAAACCATTTATTTTTGAGAATAACATTTCTTCTTTTGACTTTATTATTAGTGCGCATTTGGGCCTTCCACACTTGTCTGAATTGAGCTGACTGACTTGACCTCGCACATGCGCACAAGAGAAAGAATAAGGAAGGATGAGTAAGGATTTGTCACGCGTCCAAGGCCAGAGGAGATGTGCCCTGGGAACATGAGGGTGAAGAGTTCATATGAAGAAGCTTTATTCATGAAATTGAAACATTTTGTATTAATAAAGTTTGGAGATGTATGGGAAAGGAAATGATTTAATAAAGTTTAAGGGGATGGGTTTGAAAACTATGGTTCAATGAAATAAGTGAAATGTAAGCATGGTGTGATGATCATCCCCCTCGCCTGACCAATCAGAGTTAGTATTTTATGAAATTGAAACATTAATGGGTGGTACATGAATATTGAAAGGTATAACTAAGGTAGTTTTAGTTAGTTAGTTAGCAGACACTGGAGCAGAAGCAGCAGAAGTCGCTGACACAATCACAGAAGCAGAGCTCGGGATGCTGTTGGTGCTGGGGGTGGTGCTGATGCTGTGAGGCGCTGATGAAGAAACTGAATGCAGAGACCTCCATATTAACTTAATTGGGTTAGAAGATCGCGGAAGAATCACGTGGAGGAAGAGAGTGTCAGAGAGGGGTGCGACGCAGTCGTCGGTATTTAGAGAGGTGAAGTATCCTGTTCTGATTCCTGTCCTGAAGTCTTTGTCTTCTGATCTATCCTGGGGGACCCTTACCAGCCCTTTGGCCAGGGGGTTGGTCTTCACACCATTCTTGGTAAATATAAATTAATTGTATTGATAGATGTTCTTCTCTCTCTGTCCTCTCCTTTCTGAGCATAGTTATTGTGTGAGTCTGAAATATTTTTGCTTATTGATTATTGATTGAGTTGACACTCTTGCGAATGAGGGTGTTTGTACTGAAACTTTGAGATGGTTCACATTCAATTTATTTTGATAAAGATTTTAAAACTTCCCGAGTCTGTGATTATTTTATTAAAGAATGTTTAATAAGTTAAGTTAATTAATCAGCATCAACTAGTTCAACTAATGGTCCATTGACCAGAGGAAAGAACTAATTGATCAGTGAAAGGTTTTAGTTAGGAAAAAGAGATAACTAAATCCTGAAAATTATGGAATCTATAAACAACAAGCTCCAGCGGTCTACTTGGTATTAGTGGAAGAAGTTATATGGGCCCAGGTGAGTATATGGTAGTGGAGTATCTGTTGTTAGTACACTGCTGGATCAGTTTTCTGGTAGCAGATTTATGGTTATTATTGACTAGTTTGGTGATAAGTTTTGATTATTGATTTATGTTTTAACAAAAGAGTTAGCGTTTTCTGTTTTATGTTGTCTGGAAAATTCCCGGGGAATGAATAGCGGGTGGTGATAGAAACCACACTGCAGTGAGGTTACTCGTCTGTTGGAATAACACTGAGAAGCTAGGTAGGGCTGGCAGTGTTAAAGTAGGGACTATTTTCTGCGTAAAAGTGAGAGTGATTGATAGCAAAGAGTTCGCTAGTAAAACTTTAGGCGTTATATCACCTAGAAAGGGTAACCCTGAAGGAGTAGCAGGTTCTACCAAGCTAGATTGACAGCAAAAGGAGTTCGCTGGTAAAACTTTGGTCTCAAATTTCCCAAAAGGGGTGACACCGGAGGAGTAGCGGGTTCTCTGGAGCTTGAATGAAGGGTAAGCGGAAGGGTTTTACTCGCAATATATGAAGAGTAAGCGGAAGGTTTTACTCGCAGTGGAAAGAAATAAACTATCCTTTGATTTAGTGGAACAGACAGAGTAGCGAATGTTTTTATGTCTTTAATAACAAAGAATTTTAAAGAAAATATTGAGAAATAAGTTTTTGTATTACCTTGTGAAGGGAGGGTCAGTTGCTGGAGTTGTACTGACGTCACAGTGAGCCACGCTGGGATTGGTAGAAACAGCGGGCGTGTGACAGGAGCAGCCTTGTAAAGGAGGGGTCAGTAGAAAGGAGCAGAACTGACGTCAGAAAAAGGCTGCGCTGGCATTGGTCAGATCATGAGCGTGAGCCTGATTTTAATTGGATAGCTAGTTAAAAGCCGCGTTAGGATTGGTGGAGAGAGAGATTGTATGCGGGATTTTGATTTGACTATTAGTGCAAGGCGTACAAGTAGAGGATTTCAAGGGTTTGCAGAATACAATTTTATACATCGTTCCTCAAGGATGTATGGAGAAAAAGAAAGATTTCATTTATAAAGAAAATTAAGAATTTCTTTATAAAAGATAAGCCTGTGTTGACCAGAGAGGGAATTCGTATTCCGCCACCGAAAACACCAGCATCTTTCATGATGATGGAAAGAGGATATCATACTTGCGTATGGTTGGAAAACTGGATAGAATATACGAAGGATGATGGGGTGCTAGCTTTTCCTAAAAATGGTACGTTTAATGGGAGGATTCTTCAGAATTTGAGATTGAAAATGAATGATTTAGAACCTAGACCTAGGTTAACTCAATATGAGGCTTTGGAAGAATGGGAGACTGAGTCATATGAACGAGAGAAATGCCATTGACCCCACAGATTTTACATGATATATCATATAACAGAGTGTTGCAGGATAATGAAAGAGATGTTTTAAACAAAACTAGAGAAGAACTAGTTCAGAAGATAAGTCAATTAAATTTGAATACTGAAGCTTTGACAGTGTCACTGACCATTGGTCCAGTAATCCCATTGTATGGAGATAAAAAGATTTGCCAGAAACCACAACCTGTGACAATTCCATTAAATAGTTCCAGGAAAGAAATAATAATTACACATGATCAGGTTAGTGAAAGTGAGTCAGTTATTTCATTAATGGATCTCCCAAATGTAGAATCTTCAACTGAAACTCCGAAGAGAAATACACCTATGAATTTGAGAGAAAAGAGATTTTTAGTACCTATAAGAACTGAAGGTGCAACAGTAGTTACCCCTGAAGAAATAGGAGAGATGGGCACAGGCAATAGATAATTGAAATCCACCACCAAAGATTTTAGACATCAGCAGATTGAAAGTGGAATTAGAAGAAATGATAGCAGGAAGCGTGGGCACAGAAAGATTGAATGCTTACAATGAAGAAGAATTATTATTTTTATGTAAGAGCATAACCCGGAGAGCAAGGGTATTTCATGAGAGATTGACTGAAATTGCTTCAGAGATTGGAATAGACATAGGGAAATCAAAGTTGTTACAGAAACCATATCGAGTGGACTTTACTGATAAAGATTTAGAAAGTGTAAATGCAAGTGTAAATGCTTCTGGAAAGAGACTACAGATAAAGGAATTAATGAGCATTTTGCGAAAATGGGGAGACATTGATAAATGGAGAATTAGATGGATAAGGAAGAAAGAGGAAGTACAAGCGAGAGAAGCAGCAGCTGCATTTCCAGTAAGAGAAACAAGCAAAAAGGAAAAATTGTGTCCAATGAGAGAGGTTCCCGGAGGTGGATATGTTCATGTTCCTTGGAGTAGACAAGATACTTTGTCATTTACAAATGATTTTCCAAAGCTGAGAGAAAAACCAGTTGAATGGTATAAACAGGTAGAGAGATTTGTGAAAGTTTCAAAGGTTTTATTGAAAGATTTGGATGGTCTATTTAATATAGTGGTACCTGCTGATTTATGGACGGAATGTAAAATTACAATTGACTGGTCAAATGAGAAATATGCTAGAGACTCGAAGACAGGAGCACCCTCGGAGGAGGTGATGAAAAAGTATCACCAAGTGATTACATATTTGAAAGGGAAATTTCCTCCTAAAGAAACAGACTGGGTAAAAATAGATAGAACAACTCAAGAACCAAATGAATCTGTACATGCATATTATGAGAGGTTATTACAGGTGTTTAAGCAGTATAGTGGTTTTGAGAATATCGGTTATAAGGATATGGGACATTTTGTGTACCGGTTTGTATACGGTTTGAAACCAGAGATTAGTCAGATGATACAGCAGCACATGCTGCGTTGGCAAAGCAAGGCAGTGGATGAGATTTTAAAGTACGTGAAATATTGCGGAGATGACATTGAGGCCAGGCGTAGAAAGCTAAAGGAGAAAATGATGTGGGCACAAGTAAAATTGGCAGAACAACAAGAGGAGAAAACAAATGCCCAAAATAATAATCAAGCGAAAGAGAAGAGTCAGAATGATCAAGGAGCGAATGGTAATAAATATAGGGGACAAATGGACAGAGAAGAAGCGAAAAAGAAGTTTCCTTGTCATGCGTGCAGAAAGCTTGGACATTGGAAGAACGAGTGTAAGAGTACTCAGAATAATAAGAGTAATAATGGGCCAAATCAAAATTTAATCCCACAGATGCAGAATGAAGTACTTATGAATCAACAGCAGTAGGTAGTTACTCCACAATATCAGGTGCCACCGGCTCCTATGCCAAGTTTTGTGAATCATCAAAGTTTCAGTGCGAACACCGGATTTCAAGGAGAAAGTGGTAAGAATAATAGAACAATTACACAATATTTGTTGCAGAATGATGAGGAAAATTCAGATTTCGCACAATGACGTTGCCTGAGGGGGGAGGAAGAGGAGTGCGTGCTTGGCGCATTCTTGCCGGTAGATCAGTCAGGTCCTTTTGTTGATGGGAAAGTAGAAGGTAAAGACATTACTTTCCGATTGGATACTGGTGCTACCAGGTCTACTGTGAGAACAGCAGACATCCCAAACCTACCCCTCTCGGGAGAATCAATCCAAGTTGTAGGCGTGTCTAACCAACAGATTAGAACCCCAATCACAAAACCAATGGAGGTGCACATTAGAAGCTTTAAAGAAATGCATCGGTTTGTAGTTGCAATTCCAGTCCTGTAAATCTGTTGGGAAGAGATCTATTGTGCAAGATGAACTGCACAATCTATTGTACACCAGATGGTGTCGCTTTCCAAACCCCTGATGAAGATGTTGTATATAAGATGATGTTAGCCAAACAGGGAACGGAAGTAGATGAAATGTTTTCACTAATGACTGAAAATGAATTACCAGAAGAGTTGAGAGCCACAGTTAATCCAGAAGTGTGGGATTTTACAGGAAAAAACATTGGGTTAATGACAAATATAGACCCAGTTAAAGTGACAGTGAAAGAAGGTGCAGTGTATCCAAATACCCGACAGTACAAGATGAGTCCCGAAGTAAAAGCAGGAGTTATTCCAGAAATTGAACGAATGGTTAAACAAGGTATTTTAAAAGAAGTGATGGGTAGTCCTTGTAATTCGCCAATAATGGGACTAAAGAAGCCCAGCGGAAAGTATAGAATAGTGCAGGATTTACGAAAAATAAATAAAATTGTAGTTCCCTGTTGTCCAATAGTGCCAAATCCAGCAGTGATACCCTTGGAATGCAGGCTGGTTTACAGTAATTGATTTATGCCAAGCATTCTTTTCTATTCCTTTGCACCCATACAGCCAGTATCTTTTTACGTTTAAGTTTGAGGATCGTATTTACGCATGGTGTCGAGTTCCTCAAGGGTACACAGAGAGTCCCTCAATTTTTAATCAGATTTTGAAAAAGTGTCTAGAATCATTGATTATGCCTGGAAAATCTGTTCTGGTCCAGGATATTGATGACCTACTGGTGGCATCAAAAACACAAGAAGATTCTGTCACAGACACAATTGCATTTCTGAACCATTTGGCTGAAGGTGGACACAAGGTGTCTCCAGAAAAATTACAGTTCTGTCGACAAGAAGTTAGATATTTAGGGCATAAAATAGAAAGAGGAGTTAGAAAAGTGACACCGGAAAGAATAAAAATAATCAAAGAAATGCAATTGCCACAGACTCAGAGAGAAATGAGAATGTTTCTGGGAGTGGTTGGGTACTGTAGGCAATGGATTAATGGTTTTTCTATGTTAGAGAAACCATTAATACAAATGACCCGGAAAAGAGCAAAAGATCCAATTGATTGGAATGATGACTGCATAGAGGCATTTGTGAAATTGCAAAATTGTTTGTGTGAGGCTCCTGCCTTGGGCATGCCTGATTATTCAAAAGACTTTGCATTGTTTTGTTGTAAGAGAGAAAATTGTGCACTTTCAGTCTTAACACAGAGACATGGATTGAGTCGACGTCTCGTGGCATATTTTTCAGCTACATTGGATCCAGTGGCTTCAGCATTACCTGGCTGCTTAAAAGCAGTAGCTGCTACTTGTATGAGTCTGGAGCAAAGTGAGTCGATAGTGATGGGACATCCGGTAAAGGTTTATGTTCCACACTCAGTTGAGATTCTTTTGACAAGAACAAGAACACAACATCTCACCCCTAGTCGATTGACTAAGTATGAAAGAGTGATTTTGGGAGCTGAGAACGTAACAGTGATAAGGTGTACGATCATGAACCCAGCTACCCTACTGCCAGACCCATGCAATGAAGAAGTGAGAGATGAGAGTGATCATGATTGTTTGGACGTAACTGAATTATGTACTAAGCCCCGTCCGGACATAAAGGAGACACCTTTGAAAGAGGCTGACCATGAGTTATTTGTAGATGGGTCTTGCCTCAGGACACAAGATGGAGGATTAAGTGCTGCATATGCTGTTTGTAAGATATCTGGGGTAATTGAAGCATCCTGTTTACCGGGAGTCAAATCTGCACAAGTAGCCGAATTGGTAGCCCTAACCATGACATGCAAAAAGGGGAAAAATTGGAGAGTAACCATATTTACGGACAGTCAATATGGGTTCGGGGTTGTGCACGATTTTGGCCAGCTCTGGATGCAGAGGGATTTCTGACTTCTTCAGGATCTCCTATTAGAAACAGCAAAAATGTGAAGGATTTGCTGGAAGCATTACAATTGCCAAAAGAGATAACAGTTGAAAAATGCGCTGCACATCAGTCAGGAAATGACTATGTGGCTGCTGGCAATAGATATGCTGATCAAGTGGCTCAATACTGTGCAAAAAATACAGTGGCAATAAACAGAAAAATTGAAACGGGTGAAACCAGATGCCAACTTATGTTTTTCTCAGTACCAGAAACATGGGATGAGATTAGACATTTGCAGGAAGAAGTTGAGGAAAAGGAAAAGGAAATTTGGATAAAGGCAGCTTGTACAAAGAGACCACACAATGAGGTATGAGTGTATCTAGATGGAAGACCAGTCATGCCAGATTGTTTGCTTTCAAAAATGGCAAGAGTGTATCATGGAGCAACACACATAGGGAGAGACTCAATGATCAGGCTATTAAGACAGAGTTGGTACAATCCGAAATTCAGGGTAGTCGCAGAGAGCCTTTGCCAAAGATGCCTAACCTGTCAGCAGCAAAATCCAGGTAGGAAGACAGTAGTTAGCTGGGGAAAGATTGGAAAGGCAGAAGGACCCTTCACCAGATTACAGTTGGATTTTATTGAGTTGCCCCCATGCAATGGACTGAAATATATACTTGTCATAGTATGCCTCTTCTCAAGATGGGTGGAAGCATATCCCACTCGAAGAAATTACAATCTTACAGTTGCAAAATTGTTGTTGAGGGAGTTGGTTCCACGTTTTGGTTTTCCAGTCACTTTGGAATCAGATAGAGGCCCTCATTTTAATAATGAAATCATTTGATTAATCTGTGCTGCATTTAACATAGAACAAAAACTGCACTGTGCTTATAGTCCAGAGGCTTCTGGAATAGTTGAACAGCTAAATGGCACAATCAAGTCAAGTTTAGGGAAGGTGTGTGCATCCACAATGCTGAAATGGCCAGATGCATTACCTCTTGTATTGATGGGTCTCAGAAGTATTCCAGACAGAAAAACAGGAATGAGCCCACATGAAGTTCTCATGGGAAGAGCAATGAGACAAGCATTTATTCCTGGAAATAAATTTATGAATATAACTGATGATCTGGTATTGGACTATTGCAAAGGATTGGCTGAAATGGTGCGTTCTGTCTCTCACCAGGTTGGAGAAGACGCAGTTGAAAGACAGCCAGACCAAGCACATGATCTGAATCCTGGAGATTGGGTGCTAGTGAAGAAACACGCAAGAAAGTCGTGCCTAGCACCAAGGTGGGATAAACCGCGTCAAGTCATACTAGTCACTACCACAGCAGTGAAGTGTGCAGGTTTGCCCAATTGGATTCATGCCAGTCATACCAGAAGAGTTCTGAGCCCATCAGAACAACAAGAGCAACCACTGACTGAACAGGCTGAAGCGTCAGGAGTTGTAAGCTGTGAAATTGAAGAATCTAGAGCAAAAGATTCTGAAAGACAACCATATGACGAACAGCCAAGTACAAGTCAGGAAGAGTGGCTACCAGTGATTGAAGTAATTGATGATGCTATTGAAACAAGAAGAAGAACAGAACTGAAAAGACAGGAAAGTAGTCAGGAAGAGACAGGGAAAGAAGAACACACTCAGGTGGAAATAGAAAAAGACTTTCAGGAACCTGAGGAGGGAATATTAGAAGAACACGTTCAGGCAGAAGAAAAAAGTTTGAAATAAGACCTGAACAGGATCAGATAGAGTTAGAAGAACAAGTTCAGGCAGAAAAGAACAGTTTGAAGTAAGACCTGAACAGGGTCAGATAAAATCAGAAGAACAAGCTCAGGAAAAAGAAGAACAAAGTACGATAAAACCTGAGCAGGTGGAAGCAAAAGAAGGTTCAAGCACAGAAAACAGAGAACGAGAACAGATTGTGCCTAGATTAAGTGAAACTAAAAGAACTTTAAAAGGAGATAAAGAAGGTGAAAGTGCAGTACAGATCAAAAGAATCAGAAAGGGAGACAATTGGCCAACTGGAATAAAGAAATTAAGATATCATTTGAGAAAATCAGAAAGGAGACCAGAACAAGTAAATGAAGTCACAAGTCAAACACAATCTAAACAAACCTTAGCTAAAATAACTCGAAGAAGTCCAAGATTGAGAAATTTAAATAGAAGGTACAAGGCCCCTGAATGGACCTATGTCATACTCGAAGAATTTGAATCCCTAGATCTAAGTGATGAAACAGAAAAAGTTCATGTTTCACAGATTAATGAAAGCAAATTGACGCCTCCTTAAGAACAAAAAGAGAGTTAAATTGACAAAGAAAGGATAAGAGAAAAGAAATGTTCTCAGAGTAAAATGGTAGAAATTGAAGTTACCGAAAGACCAAAACGAGGATTGAAAAGAAAATGTTTTAGATTTTGTTTTTGTAGTATTTTATTACTAGTATTAGTATGGTTATTCCTAACAGTAGGAGTACCTTTGTTAATGAAAACAAGTGAAAAGAATAATACAGATACTAATGAGAAGATAGATAGAATAAAAGGAACTTAAATAGAAATAGATGTAGATGATGAAGCAAACTATCATAATGAATCAGACTATAATACGTCTTCAAATGTGTTTATTAAATTGTTATTTCAGTATGTTAATACTATGGAGATTAGTAATTGTTATGTGTGTATGAAGTTACCCACATCAGTATCAGAAGGGGTAACGTATCAACATATACCTTTAACATATGGTGTGTCATGTAGTATTTTATCAAGTTTATTTTATGCTACAGGGAGACTTCAATATTTTTATTCAGACATAGATATAGTATTTCCAGAATTACCTATTAGAAAGAATATGAATCCAGTAGTTAGTAGTAAAAATGCACAGTTTATGGGTGAATTTTTCTTAACATTAACAATGAGTTTAATAGATTTAGTTCAGGTACATAAAGATAATCTAACATGTACATTGAGAAAAGAAGAAAAAGATTTTTTGGATTTAGTAGAAGAAAGGAGACAGGATTTAATAAAGAAAGTGACTGAACAGAAAACCCATGTACCTCCATGGGCTGGGAATGAGGGAATCTATGCAAATGGCAAGGCTCATGCTGCGATGTCCCTGGATTTTGTTAAAAGGGGAAAATTCTGCCTCCATAGATTAAAGACAGATTATAACGATAATTACATTGGTTCCAGTGAATGTGAACACAACTTCCTAATTTTAGGAGGGTGGGGACTAAAAGGGGGAACTGATCCTGTATTTCCAGGAGTTTATTATGTTTGCGGGAACAATGCATATTATAGATTACCTGCAAGATGGTACGAAAGCTGTTACTTTGGAATCGTTTTTCCAAAATTTATCATGTGGACAGAATCAGTGGAACCAATGGAAATTCTAATGGACTAACATGTAGAAGAAGAGCTAGTTTTTCTGAAATTGTAGGAGATATTTTTAGTGCATTGATACCCTCAGTTGGAGTCAGTCAGTCAAAATCAACTTTATTCGGCTGGTTAGAGCCATGAAAGTACACCGAAAAACATAGTATAAAGCATCATATGAACCAATAAAAAGTTCATGTCCTAATGATCTTAAAAACCATTAAAAATTTAAACAAAGAAAACAATGTTCCGCCTTTTTGACAGTTATAAACAGAGATGTTACAAAAAAGTCAAATAAACAGTTACTCCATGGCATAGTGGGATAATCGATCTAAAATTCATATCAACACGAAATTCATAAACAACACATCGCTTTTGAGAAGAAAAAAAAAACCAGCCGGTTAAAATACAGACCGTCATAAAAAGGGACGAGACATTCAGTTTAAGAAAAACATCATTGTGAGATTCTTACGAGAAGTATTCATAAAAAAAGGTCAGCCCTTTATGACACACTTCATCCTAGTGGTAAAAATTACAACATTACATGGTAAAAATAGCCCTACGTTAGCTTTCCATGGTGGCAGGTAAATTAAAAGCAATCATATTAATAATAAAGCAGGATACTGGGAGCGAGTATATGGTCTCATTAAGATTATATTACATTATTTAGGAAATAAACATATTTATGCTGCCACGGTATCCACAAAGGCTAGCTCGACGACAACCTATTCCTATGTCTAATAGCCCCAATGAAAAAACTTGCCACCCCGACACAGACTATAGGAGAGGCTAGCATTTGTAAATAAGTCAGCGCCGGCCTTACTTGCACAAAATGACGGCCTCTTAGCAGGGGGAGAATGAACTTCCTGCGCAAGGAGTCGTAATGAGCGCAGAAAAACATTATATGAAGAGTGTCTTGCTCAGAGAAGTTGTCACAAGGACAAGGGTTTGTTGAGTCCGGTTTAGAATAGCCTTTAGGAAAGGCCAGTAACCAGGGAACCATATTCAATCGGAATCTCGTCAGAACAAAGAGATGGTAAGCTTTGTTTACATATGATAAATATGGTTGCATCTGCTGGCCCAGGCTCAGTGTGACAAACTTTCTCACCGAGGGTTTGATTAGTTCTTTTTCCTCCCTTAGGCCTTGTCGTCTGTCTAAAAACTGCTGTTTAAAAGCTCTAATAGCGGACTTGCCCAATGGAGTAGGGATCAAAAACAGATCGGGGCAGCCAAGATTCTCAGTCTGATCCTTAATATATTTCAGCCAGGGAATATTTAAAGCCTTCTCTAGGGCTAAGCAGTCTAGGATAATGAGTTGATTTAGATTTGGGGTTGGTTGAGCCCAAATTCTCAACCAACGTAGGAGCGGCGGAGCCGCAATCAGGTCTGAAATATAACCCACTCCCAGTTCCTCATGTAAATTAAAAATTGGGGTGGATACAGGGACCGAGAGAAGTTTGCGCATAAAATTGTTCTCGGCCCTTGGATTTCTTTCACGTCTTTATAACCCCAAATGTCACTGCCATAGGTGGTCATAGGAATACACTTCGCGTTATAGACCTTCAAGAGCGCAGGAAACGGCTTCGACCCTATTCTTTTCGCAAAATCTAATGTAGCCCCCGCTGCTCTGGCTAAAACGTTCTTTTTAAGTGCGCGTTGAGCGCACCATGAACGTTGGTCATCGAAAAGTACCCCTAGGTATGGGAAGGTGGACACTTTTGATAGCTCGGCCCCCTTACAGTAGAATTTGGCCTTTGCCGCCCTCCTAGAGCCTATGGTCATGGCGTGCAATTTTTTAAAATTGGTAATTAAATCCAAAGAGTCCATGAAGTCTATAAAACAATTTAAAAGTAGTTGCAGCCCCCTAGCTTTTCTGGACACTAAAACCGCATCATCGGCGTACAGAAGTGCGGGAATCATTTTGGTGCCAGCTCTTGGTATATCTTTACAACAGGTTATTAAAGAATCCCCTAGTTTGATGATGTAGAGGGTGAACAGCAGAGGAGCCAATATGCATCCCTGCCGAACCCCTCTTTTTACTGCCCAGGAGTCAGTCAAGCTCCCATCTTCATTAAAGCATACTGCAGCCGTTGTGTTGTCATGGACGGTAGCCAGGAAGGAGATCAGATCAGCATCTAGCCCCATATCACGAAGGATCAACCACAGCTTAGACCTATTGACAAGGTCGAAGGCTGAGGTTAAGTCCATGAAAGCCAGATGTAGGCCCCCTCCCTTGGCGACAGTATACTTCCCTATCACCAAGTGAAGGTTAAGGCATTGATCCAGAGTCCCTTTCCCCTGCCTAAAACCATATTGGAGGTCAGAGATGATGTTCGCATGATCAAGCCAAGCTGTTAGGCGCTCCAAGACTACTTTTCCCATGATTTTGGCCGCAGAATCAAGGAGCGAGATGGGCCTATAACATGCCGGGTCATCCCTTGCGCCCTTTTTAAAAATGGGGATGATAACCGCCTTTGCCCATGATAAGGGAAAACCAGACACACAGGCTGCATTAAAGACATGTGTTAAGATCTTAGCCCAGACGTTTGGGTCTGCCTTGTAAAGGTCAGCCGGTACTCCATCAGGGCCGGGTGCTTTTCCCCCTGAAGTTGTGATAATGGCTTTATGGACCTCGTCCGTGTTAAAAATAAGAGGGGAACCTGCTAATCCGGGAACAGTTTTTCCCACGGAGTCCCCGAAGTTGTTATCACTGTAAATTTTGCCAAAGTGCTGGACCCACTTCTCTGCGGGAACTAAACAATCTCTGCTGGAATTTGGTGTCTCGTCAAAGAGAGGACTGTTAACAACAGACCAAAATTTGGAGCTGTTGGCCAGCACACTGGCTTGGCTAAGCTCCTCCCAGGCCATCTCCCTTAATTGTTTTTCCTGCTCTGAACTGCAAGTTTATATGCCTTTCTGCTGTTTTTGACTAATGATGCCACCCTCGGTTTTTGCTTGAGAGCCTGCATGAGCTCCTTATGGGTAGCCATGCAGGTATCATCAAACCACCTTTTTAGTTTTGGACACCTTACTCTGGTCGTGGTAGATAGATTAGAGGCAACCTGTTTCGCAATTAATTCCTGGTCTAGACACACCTTAAACTCCGTGGCACAAATAGTAAACAGATTATCAATAAAGCTTTCGGGGGTGATCCTTTCCCACCTCACTCTGCGTGCTTGGTCTTTAAGATTAATATTTATGTTAGTAACTTGACTAGTGATCCTGCCCTTGAAGACAGCTTGAAGGTGAAGATCCAATGTCAAAGGGTGGTGGTCACTAAAACAATTCTGGGTAACAGTTAGAGTTCCTATGGCCGATATCAACGTGGAGGATACCAGAATATGGTCAATTATACTTTGACAGCCGTGACCAACGTAGGTAGGTACAGATGCGGACCTATCTGATTGTTGTAAGCAATTCAGGTTTTGAGCTGATAGGATGCCTTCTAAGAAGGTGCCAGACGGAGAATGTTCAAAGTGATTTTGCTCCTGCAGGCCATCTTCCTCCTCCAGCATTGCTAAACAATTAATGGGGCAAATACGAGTATTAAAATCTCCCAAATTAGTGTATCATAATAGGCTTCTGTTCTTTCACGATAACTTACCAAGAAGCCCTCTAGTGCCATTAGGTGCTCGGTCTCGTGGGTTCTGGTGAAAGAATTATAAAAATTAACCACTAGCAGAGTTGGTAAGTTCTTCCCTGACAATTCTACAGCTAGCACATAGGGCGAACAGGAGTCAATCAGCTTGATATTATAAGAAAGTTTAAGACTAAACATTAAAAGAAGACCCCCCCTAGCTCTACCCATGTTTGACGGTATAGCAAGTTTACAGAATGATATGAAACCATCCAAATAAAAATGGTCAGTGGGCTCCCATGTTTCTTGTAGAGCAATAATGTGATGAGTGGCAAGGAAGTGTTCCCAGGAGATATCACCCTTTTTTGACCTTAGCCCAGCTATGTTCCATGAAAGAACTTTCCTCCTAGCTTCATCAGTTATAGTCAGAGTGGGACCAGATTTTACTAGGTTAGCCCGCAGTGATTGAGTTGGAGGGCAAAATGCAATGGAATTAAAGTGACTAGTGTCAGAAACAAGCATTTCTGCATCCATTGAATGGGGAAGGCTATCTGTAGGGGCAAGTGCTACCGCAAGAGAAGGTAGTCAATCTTGCATATCCAGACATGAAAGAGCCTGAAACCTATTCACGGTGTGGACAGGAGGAGTCACGTTGGAACAAGGCCCTTGGTTTGGTTTATAAAAATAACCAAGAGGTAATGAGCAAATGTTAGTACTCCTAAAGGTTTCAAGCTCACAAGGCCTCAGTAGGTATCTCACCAAGGCTGGCCTGCGAAAATTAATTACGATACAGTCCCCTTCGATATTTTTTAGGGATGCGCCAACCCACCCAACTCTGCGTACCATGATGATATCCTTCAACTCAGATACTTGAAACCTTCTATGCCTTGACAGCCAATCAACACATTTGTTGCGCAGTTGAGCCCATGTCTCGTGCTGGTCCTTTTTTAGTGTTGGTACCCCTGCCAAGACCAGCACATAGGGACATGCAGCAGGCGGCAGACTCAAGATGTCTTGATTAGCTGCCAGGGGATTGCTATTTGTGGGGGATAAAACATTGCTACTCGAGCTGCCAGTCAATGGGTTCTGAGCTGCTCCCTTGGATCTACTGGGGCCGCTTACATTCTCCTGTCTGCGATGGGTGCGTGTGATAGTGGCTTGATTGCTGATGGGTTCCATGCCAATGCCCTGTCTGCCTAAGTTTAAGTCGGGGCAGGACAAAGTTTGATCAAGTGACACGCATGGCTTACTTACAGAAGTGATAACACTAGCAGTGGAGGGTTGATTTCCAAGTGAGGTGAGAGTCGATGTACTCGGTATGCTTGTTGTTACACCCTTAAAGCCCCCCCTCCTCCCTTGGTAGTAGTGGGCATTTGTACATTCCCTACTGAGTGACCGGCCCCCCCTATAATTACAGCCAGGTTATCTATACAAGCCTTAAGTAAGGCAAATTTTTCCTCCAAAAGTACATTAATTTGTTTGTTCACTAGGGCGGCAATAGTATCCCCACTGCTCTCAAAACAGGGTGATGGCTCAGTCTGTGTGCCGATTGAGCAATTCAGCCTCGTAGTCAATGTTGTCGATGATGCCGCTGGAGCATCAGAGACTTCAGGAGTTATCAATAACATTAATTAAAGATGGTTGTATCCAGGCAGAGAGACAGGTTCGTGCGGGGGTGGTGCGAGTGGGCTGTTTCCTTTTGGTACTGATGGGTTTCCCAGCCTTTCTCTTCTGTTTGACCGCAGGGATTCCAACAGGCGTGGTAATGTTATTGACTGAGTGTAACTCGGCTGACTCAGTTATGTCCGGTCCACTAGTGCTCCTATTTGTAGTAGGGGATATGTCAGGTTCAAACCCGCGGGATAGGGAGGTAAATCTGGAGTACAGTCTGGAGTACAGTCTGCTAGAGCACCTCTGAGATGTGAGACAGCCGCTCGCCCTTCCATATCCAGGGACAAGCGCCTTTCTGTGAGTTCCATTTCACCTGAGACAATACTAACCGCCCTCTCGAGCATACTGTCAATACTAGCTGTAATCGGGCGTACTGGCGGTAGCGTGGTGCGTTTTCCCATAGTAGCTAGTCTTTGTGGGCTTACGTAGGTATCAAAACAAGATGAACTCAATAGAGTTGTGGTTAATTGATGGGGCACTCACCCGTCTTATCCCAATACTGCTTCGAAGAGGGGTGGCCCAGCCCAGCCTCGACCGGTCTCGGACGGGCGCAGACGAGCCCGCCCGCACGCGTCCCGCGCTGCGGGAGCACGCTATGGTTTAAATGGGCGCCTCCGGGCAGGGATCACGTGCAAAGTTGGTGGCGTCAGCAAGCCACAGGGAGCCTGGGACCTGTGGTCCTGGGTCCGCTCCCCCCTCCTCACAGACAGCAACAGTGGCGGCAACAGGACGGGCTTCCCGCGCTGCGGGAGCCCGCTGGAGTTTAAATGGGCGCCTCCGGGCGGGGATCACGTGCAGCGTTGGTGGCGTCAGCAAGCCACAGGGAGCCTGGGACCTGTGGTCCTGGGTCCGCTCCCCCCTCCTCACGGACAGCAACAGTGGCGGCAATAGGACAGGCAGTACCATTTGAAATGCTGCAAAACTTTGTATTCATGGTTCAATTTCGCTGACCTAAATTCAAGACCCCTTCGCTCTCCCATCACCGCTCATTACGGACATTTCTGTTCAAGTGTGCTGGAAAGGTTTTAGAAGGACCTCAACAGAAACTACTTTAACAAGCCTCACCCCGAGTCGTTCGCCGGCCCCAGCCAGCTTTGTGTTCGCAGGAGAAGCTTTTGACACCTCGCCGAGAAGAGAGCACCGCAAATAAGAAAGCGATCAGCCCCATCCACTGTTAAAGTCATTCTTAATTCACAGAAAATGTGTAAGTTATCAACCATAGTTGATCGTCTTTCTACAGACACTGCAGGAGTATTCTTAATGATTAACACAGAGATGGTTGCAATCAGGTCTATGGTTTTACAGAACCGTCTTGCTCTTGATGCATTGTTAGCAAAAGAAGGTGGAGTTTGTGACATGTTGAAAATTCAACATTGTTGCACTTACATTCCAGACAAGAGCAGAGAAATTAAAGGATATATTGAAAACATTACAAGAATGCATAAAGACTTGACCCAACTGGAGGTTGACAGTGTGTGGGGAAGACTAACAAAAGGTATAACATCAATAGGGAAATGGTTTACTGATTTTGGAAAAAGTTTTCTAGGTCAAATAATAATACCATTAGTTATGATAATAACCGTAGTAATGATAATAATGATTATATATAAGTGTTGTAGAAAAGGAAGGAAAGGAAAAATACATTTTGAAAGAGAAGGAAAGGAAAGAAACGAAAAAGAAAATATGATGAAATACAGTTGGAAGAAATGAAAGGCAAATTATATAAGAAAATGAAGGATTTAGAAGGAAATGAGTTGATTGATGGAAAATTGAGAGGAGAAATAGAGAACTGAGATGTGCTAAAGTTGGTATCTGAGATGGGATGGGTAATTTTGTGATGGCTTAAAATGCCATCAGACAGGGGATTGATGGAGCAAGGACTCGTAAATGAGACTTGCTCGTAAGCAATCCTTTCGTTTTAACTCATTAACGAATTACTAACTATGTGTTTGTAATTAATAATTCGCATTTTAGAAAGACACGCGGGACATTGAAGCTTGCGTATGTGTTTACTAACTATAACAAAATGAACGAAGGACTAAAACGCACTCTAACAAGGGATCTTTACTGCGCATGCGTCTACTGCATCTACGTAGTATGATGTCTCAACGCTTGGAGGGAAAATCTTGCGCATGCGCAAAAGGCATTAAAATGGCAGCTTGAAAGTTCACATGCATGGCACCTGCTTGGCTGAATAGAAAATAAGTTTTATACTAACGCAAATGCAGAAAAGGGTAATTATAATTAAAATGGGTTAGAGTAGAGGTTGGTGGTATACAGTGAAACCATTTATTTTTGAGAATAACATTTCTCTTTTGACTTTATTATTAGTGCGCATTTGGGCCTTCCACACTTGTCTGAATTGAGCTGACTGACTTGACCTCGCACATGCGCACAAGAGAAAGAATAAGGAAGGATGAGTAAGGATTTGTCATGCGTCCAAGGCCAGAGGAGATGTGCCCTGGGAACATGAGGGTGAAGAGTTCATATGAAGAAGCTTTATTCATGAAATTGAAACATTTTGTATTAATAAGGTTTGGAGATGTATGGGAAAGGAAATGATTTAATAAAGTTTAAGGGGATGGGTTTGAAAACAATGGTTCAATGAAATAAGTGAAATGTAAGCATGGTGTGATGATCATCCCCCCCTCGCCTGACCAATCAGAGTTAGTATTTTATTAAATTGAAACATTAATGGGTGGTACATGAATATTGAAAGGTATAACTAAGGTAGTTTTAGTTAGTTAGTTAGCAGACACGGGAGCAGAAGCAGCAGAAGTCGCTGACACAATCACAGAAGCAGAGCTCGGGATGCTGTTGGTGCTGGGGGTGGTGCTGATGCTGTGAGGCGCTGATGAAGAAACTGAATGCAGAGACCTCCATCTTAACTTAATTGGGTTAGAAAGAACATCGCGGAAGAATCACGAGGAGGAAGAGAGTGTCAGAGAGGGGTGCGACGCGGTCGTCGGTAATTAGAGAGGTGAAGTATCCTGTCCTAATTCCTGTCCTGAAGTCTTTGTCTTCTGATCTATCCTGGGGGACCCTTACCAGCCCTTTGGCCAGCGAGTTGGTCTTCACACCATTCTTGGTAAATATAAATTCATTGTATTGATAGATGTTCTTCTCTCTCTGTCCTCTCCTTTCTGAGCATAGTTATTGTGTGAGTCTGAAATATTTTTGCTTATTGATTATTGATTGAGTTGACACTCTTGCGAATGAGGGTGTTTGTACTGAAACTTTGAGATGGTTCACATTCAATTAATTTAGATAAAGATTTTAAAACTTCCTGAGTCTGTGATTATTTTATTAAAGAATGTTTAATAAGTTAAGTTAATTAATCACCATCAACTAGTTCAACTAATGGTCCATTGACCAGAGGAAAGAACTAATTGATCAGTGAAAGGTTTTAGTTAGGAAAAAGAGATAACTAAATCCTGAAAATTATGGAATCTATAAACAACAAGCTCCAGCGGTCTACTTGGTATTAGTGGAAGAGGTTATATGGGCCCAGGTGAGTATATGGTAGTGGAGTATCTGTTGTTAGTACACCGCTGGATGAGTTCTTCACCTATTTGGAAACATAAATTTATGGATGGAAAATGTGTCAATTTACTTATTGCCATTGCCATACAAATAATTACATTTATCAGGAAAGATGTCACAACAGTCTCCTTCTCTAGTTGGTGGAACATGCTTTGCCACAATCATAACTCCATAGAGCAAGCACTATATCAACTCAGAATTTAATTAATAAAGACTTACTTTGGTTACCATTCACTACATATTTATCTAATCACATTCCAGACTCAGAGCAAATGTTATTTTCCGGCTTCCTTGATTCCTAAAGTTTCTTGTTCATCCAGCTGATATTTGCATTGCAATGTTAATATATGGCAAAGATTTCTGTCATCTCATGATAACGGTCTTTTTTGTTTTGTTTTTTAAGGCTCTATATATAAAACTCTTATCTTTGTTATCTTAGGTATTTCCTCTGTCTTTTCCTTTCACTTCTGCATTTGTTTTATTTTCTCTACTTTTTTCCTTTTTTCTTTAAACCCCCCCCACAATACACATACAAACACTATGGGGGAGATAACGATATGCCTTGAAAGGCTCTGAGCCTTTATGGGCCGCATCTCAGTGTACTTTTTGACCGCTGCATTACAATGCTGGTGGGCAGAAACTAAACCGGCCGGTCGTTCCGGGTGGCTTCCGACGGGCTCCAGTCAGAGGCCGGCTCGTAATCCCAAAGGGCGGTCTTTCCGCATTTGGGATTACGATACTGGGTCTCAGGCAGGCTATCCATGTCGGTCTTTTCGACATGAAAAACCTGTCGGAGAGCAAGTATGGGGGCCCCTAGCAGGGCCCTCTTATGCGTGCAGCCTCCGGTTGGGGGCCGAGGGGGCACCTATGGTGCCCCCCTGTTAATCCCTGCACCCCATGGCAGGCACCTTGTGGTGCCTACCACGGGGTGCAGGGATTAACACCGCCTCTCATTTCCCCATGGGAGCATGTACTACGGCTGGTTTACGGCCGTAATACATGCTCCCATAGGGAAATGTCGGAATGCGACCGAACAGTCTTCGGTGGCACCCTAATCAGGATGTCAGGACTGGCGTGACTTTAAATGCATGCCTCTGTTTTTTTTCTTAAAAGTATTTGTGATAGATTTACTTACAAGTTAGGTAATTTCTATAATAATGCTATTTTTAGTGTTATTATTACTGTTAATGTTTTCTTTAATATGGTGATTATGTTATCATAATATTTCAATAAAGTGTTTTTCAAAATTATAAATGAACTTACTGAATGCAAAACACCAAATTATTGAATGTACTGATTGCTGCACAAGTTCGACATCTCTTGCAAAATTACAAAAGTGCAAAAATATTTATTTGCTCAAAGTGAACAGTGAAAAGTGCTTAAGCACAAAAATGTAAAGAACTGGTGGAATCCCCTCTCCAGGAAATGTTTCACAATTGGCTGTGGGATTTGTCAATTTTATGTTTTCCTTACCAATAAAATGATTTTTCTTATTGCTGAAATATTAGATTATTTTGCATTTTTCACTGTACATCATAGTTTGTAATTGTACTGTACAATTAAAACATCTGATATTTTTTTGCCAACTAAATAACATCATGTACATATTCTCTCAGTACTAGAGTAAAAAATAGATCTGCTAGAAAAGTAACGATAGGGAATTGTCTCAATACCTTCATGTGTGCTATGAGCTCTCCTAACACTGTTGCTCGAAGTTTCCACAAAAGCAAGCTAAGCAACGTTTTTAATGATTTCAGTTGCACAATTTAGTCGCATGAGCCTAGATTAAGGTTTAAAATGTAAGGTGTGCATGAAGCAAAAAGTGAAGCAGCAAATACAAATAACAGAATAGGAGAATACATCATTAAATTCAAGATCTAAATTAAGCTCATAAGCAGTATAAATATATTACCAATGCCTCTTACACAGATGGTGACTGCAGGCAAAAGTCAAATGAATGTTCGCTTCCCAGGAAGATGATTTTTAGAATCCTCTGCGAAGAGGATTGATAAAAATTATCTAAGAAGGGCTGGTGTCAACCGTGCCTTAAATGTGGTAATACCTTGCAGATCAACTTAAAACTTTGACCTCTATGAGTCTTCTACAGAGGTAGAATATGATTCAGTCAGCCAGAGGTGCAGGAAACCCCATGATTAAGTATTTTCTTCAGCATTGCTACCTTAGCCAGAGCGATGACTGCCTGCCGGAGTTTATGTCATACTTGAGCGTTATCTGGAAAAAACATAATAGAGTGAAAAACTCTCAGAGATGGAGCAGACTATTAAGCTCATGTATAGCGCTCCATTTCCTTTTGTACAGGTTGGCACTATGCAAATATATGTAAGTATATGTGTTGTGAGAAGTTGGCCTGGCATATGCTGTCCACTAGTTATAGTGGGCACCTTGCACCAGTCCAAACGACCCTTATTGATGATAGGTTTAAAGACAACCTTTATTGAAAGCTATCCTAGTGGTAGCTATGGAGAGCAGCCTTCAGGCTAAGTCTTGAAGGAGTGTAAAGCAGCTTGGTTTACTAGATTATAACCTCTTGAATGACCAAATGAAAGGAGAACCACACCAGGTATATATATAAAATATATGTATTTATTTCTAAACACTCACTACTAATCTCTTTATGAGATTAGAGTCCAAAATACACAATATCACAGTATTAAAATGACAGTAAATAGCACAATATACAATGGGCCCCAGGGAGGACCAAACCATATATTAAGAAAGTGGTATAAGAACCACGACTTGACTAGACACAGTGCCTAGAGCATGTAGAATCGCTGGGACCCCAAGGAACCACCCAAGGTAGTGACACAGGAGACCCACGGGGGACGTGTGCAGTGTGCAGAACACAGACGCGAGCGCCGTAGGATTCTATGAGGAAAGTCGCGGTTGGAATTTTAAAGATAAAGGACACTTAGGAGAGGACTTTGAGCAAAACCCCTTTAGACTTAAGGGGTTCTAGGGCCAACACCCATGGGAGCACCGGAGTACTCGAGTTACCTCACCCAGGGAAGCCGGGTGCATAGGTGTCAAAGGGTGTCGGGAATCGTCATCGTTTTCAATGGCGATCTGCTGCAAAGTGCTGCTGCCGTGAAGAAGAAAAGTGTCCGGGATGATCCAAGCCTGGATCGAAGATGTGAAGAACCTGAAAGCAGAGGGGACAGAGTCTGGGTCACTAGCCATTGACCAGGAGCGGAGCAATCGAATGCCCACCGATGTCGGGTGCTTCAGGTGCGAAGAGGTGAAGGTTGACTCTGCAGTCACAGGGTCCAGGAGATGTTGAGGACAACCAGGAGCCGGATTCGAGCTGTCCCACAAAGGATGTCGAGTGCTGGGGTGTCGGTGCTCGGATTGAACACAACAAGCCTTGGCAACAGCAACCCACACAGGAAAAGAAAAGATGCTTCTGTGAGGACCAGCAAGGTTCTGGGGACTCCCCAAGCAATGGAGAGTCAGGGCACATCTGGAGTAACCAGGGAAGCCCAATTAAAGTTAAAGTTGCCTTCTTGGGGACCCACAGGTCAACGGACCAGGGATCGCAAAGGGACCTCAAGAGGAATCACAAAATGGCGGCCCACGGAACACTCGTTGAGTGTAGGCCAGCAATCTTCAGTTTAATTACTGCTCGGGGTCAGAGTTACAAGTAACCCAAAGCTCAGCCTCAGGGGTCACCGGAAAGCTGATGCTTTTGCAAATGGACGCAGTACTCAGGGGTTCGGGTTGCACGGTCACCACGAGGGATACGAGCCTCAGAGTTGCTGTGGGCACAGATCAACCTCAGAGACCTTGGGAACCCACCTCCTGTGTGGCAATATTCTTTGGAGTCCTCAGGAGCTGCGGAGATGCCAACCGTTCAGTTGCATTAAAGGTGCCTGCCTTGCAGGGGAGTAACTCCTTTACTCCAAGGGAGATTCTTCAGTCATCCAACGTAGTGCAGATCGTCGAAGTACTTGGTTTCTGTGTCAGAGTTTAGTCCAGGTGTAATCTAAAGTCCTGTAGTCAGGGGTTCCTACTTTATACCCAAGGAAGGGGTGGGACAAACTCTGGGGACCCACCTATGGGAGGGTCAGGAAAGAGGGGTGGCTACACCCATTTCCTTTGTCCAGTTTCGTGCCAGAGCAGGGGCTGGTAGCCCCTGCAACCGGTTTGAGCTGGACTATGCACAGGGACACCAAATGTGCCCCCAGTGCAGACTTCAAAGCACTCTTGGAGTGCATCCACCCAGCCCCAATACACTAAAGCCTGTCTGGGAGGTGGTCACACCTCCCTGTGACAGGAAACCTATTGTCCAGGCCTCCCCTACCGGAGTTTCGTCCAGCAGCAGGAGGGCAGACTCGTGTCTGTGGCTGCAGCATCCATTTTGTGATGCCAGGGTTCGGTTAAGCTGGTACCGGGTGTACCGGTGGTGCCATGTTTCTCCCTCTAGTAGGGTGGAATCATACCTCCCACACCAGTTACTGGGGTGGAGGTATGATTCCAAGGTGTTTGACACCAAACACGACATATTTCCATGCAGCCATTCTCAAGTTAGCATTTACCGCGAGGTTATAATGCACTTAAGAGTATGTGGTTGGCTGCATCACAAACAACCCCGGAATGAAGATTCCGAAAGCTGCAGAGGGGTTCTGCTCATGCATGGGCACCCTCTCACATGAAACCCAGCACCCTGCCTTCAGGATTGTTAAGGCCTGCCATAGGGGTGACTGATAGGTTTACACGTGCAGTGATATGGAGAGATATAGGGAACCTATATCTCAGTAAGGGTGGATACACCACCTTACACAGGTTGCTGTAGCAGACCTGTTGTGTCATTTTGGGTGGCCTCTCAGGGGTGGCATAACACATGCTGCAGCACCTGGGAGGCCTCTGGGGTACCTATGCCCTGGGTACATAGTATACCATATACTAGGGACTTATAAGGGTACCCCAGAATCCAATCTGGAGTGTACCTAAAGTACATACAATCAATTTAAGGGGAAAGCAGATAGGCTGGGGTCCTGAATAGCAGGATCCCAGCCAAACTAAGTCGAAAACCAGCAAAACACCAGGAAAAAAGTGGGGGCAACCATGCAGTCAGATTCCACCTTCCTACATGTGTTATTTATAGTTCAAAACGAGCTGAAAATCAATGAACACTGTACAATTTCAAAGGCAAGGACGCAGTTAACATGTGATAGGAGAAGTAGCTCTTTCTAAAATTATATTAGGTGTTGATGCTGTCCTGATCTATACTGGAATATCATTCCAGAAACTTGGTGCGTAGGTGGAGAAGGCCTGGTGACTTGTTTTTCTTTGTTTTCACTTCTCCATTGTATTATTGGCCTCTTGGCCGTAGCTCTGTTGAGAGCCAAATAAGATGGTTACCTCATTAGCCAGGTTGTCTGGTGCACTGGTTTTCCTTGTTGTGGTGTGAGGTAAATACCACATACAGAGACAGTGATTGAAGAGAATGGAAACAAGGGTCAGAGTGTAATGTGTTGTGGTGATTTCATTGCAGATCAGGATGCAAATTTAGAGGATGTGTGTGCCAGACAGAAGGTCACAGGCAGAAACGCATGAAGATGAATGCCGTGGCAAGCACAATGTTGTATGAGAGTAAGATTGAGAGGCTGGGAAATGCAAGAAAGGCTTCCAGTGTTAGTGGCTGGGGATACCCACCAGTTCCACCTGAATACTCAGTCAAGAAGTGATGCAATGTTTCGTCATGGATTACTTGGAAACATTTACTCCAGCCTGGAGCCCTGGGAACATTGAAGGTTATTTTTGGAGGGAAATCTTATGTTTCTCCACAGAGGGAGACGACGCCAACTTAGGGGGCAAAGCACCAAAGGACAAGCAACCGATTTTAAGTGACCCTGATGGTGAGCAGAGAGAGTTCTGTCTTCATTGCTTGAGGTCTCTTGTTAGTCACACTCACTCTGACACAGTATATTACACACTACAGCTATTGCAGAGATATATTGATTTTGTGTGCTTCTCACCAATTTCTGGCACTTTTTCTTCTCCTTTCCTTTTGCTCTTTTACTGTTTGCCCTGCTTTTCCATCAGCATCTCTGACCTGGGTTACCCTATACATCTTTCCTAGTCTAATTACAAGGTTGTTTTGTTAAGTTAGTGCACTGTGGGTCTTATTTAAGACCGTTGGGACAACAGTGATTTGCTATTGAGGTTTTACAGCACCTGCACGCGGTGGGGCACTGAGTGTTGCATCTCTTTTAATTTTGTGCTCACAATGAGCTAAATGGAGTTTATGTTTGTGAATGTTAATAAAAAAGAGCGAGCTGTGATTTGTTCAATTGAGCTATCTGTTCCTCACCAACAGCACGATAATTGCAAAGTGAACTGACGTGAAATGTGAATTCTCTCTATTTCCCATGTTTTCTGCCATTGCATGCACTTTGTGTCTAGCCTAATGCAAATGAATAGACGATTCATTAAGAAATGTATACATTCATATGTTGATGGCAGCACATACCTTTTAATTGAAATTTAAGGGGTACATGACAATTTGAATAAACCTTAACACATTTCCTATTTAATTTGCACTATATTGCATATTTACCTTTATAAAGTATCCAGGCATTCCTCAGTCAATATATAAATCACAATCTAGGACATGCCTTAGCTTTCCTGAAATGGGACATACAAAAGCAATGCTGTTGCCGTGATTCTTTGAGCTTTCTTGGAAACTCTCTAGGGAGTTTCACCTTTGCTTTTTTCAGGATGGCTTCTTCACTCAACCAACTGGATTAACATTAGCCCTCTTTCGTCTTCAGTGATAATGGGCTTTCACCGATTATTCCAAGCACATCATGCCTCCCGTTCTACACTGCTTTACCATAGAGGAATTCTATAATATATGGGAGAATAAGAACAGGGGCATTTGAGCAAATGAATAAAGTCTGAATTGTTTGCCTGAACTGCCAAAAATCACACTAGATTTTAGTAACCTCAAGCAATTCTAACATATGCTCTGCCAATAGAATTTCAGTTCACAGAGAGTTGTAGGTGCTCATTGAATTTTGTAGCAGTCCTGGGTATCAAATATTTCTACCTATTTGTCTGATGCCATCCATGAAAAATGCCCAGAGCAGCTTTTCAAATTTTACTTGAGCCAGTGCATTACTTTGCCTGCTAATTGTTGACATGTTTGCTGTTACAGACTCAAGGACCTACCTGGAAGTCTGTGTGCTTTGGTCCCTTTGGAATCCAGTTCAGACAGGAAACTTAAAGATTGCAGCAAACCCACTCTTAAAGACATAGGACCAGTATGGAACTTGTCACTCATCTCCATGGATTGAGGAATACTGGATGAACTTGTTTCAGGATATTTCTGATTATTTTGTAGAGTTTGCAAAGCTTCAAGCAAAACACAAAATCGAACAAATGTATAACTTCCATAGGCTGCAGAGAGTGAAGGGCTTCCATTTCTCAAACAAAGAGACCACGTTGCCGGCCTTCTCCAACTCTATTTCCAAGTCTTTTCTGTACTATGAAACATACATGCTGTGAGCTCCCACTAGCTCTGTTTGAGCTAATCACACCAATCCCAGCCTCAGATTACCAAACCACAATGCTAAATACTTACCGTTCATAAAACAAAAAAACAAAAAAAGGATCTCTGATACCCAGAAGTGACACTCTGCAACAAACGTTTGTGCATCAAGCACCAGCCATCGAGGAATACCTTCTGCAACGTGGATCATTTTTTCCATTTCATATACTTTATTTTCGGTCCGTGAACCATAAAAGTGCATGTACAACATACTTACCATGCAAAAAACTGTTAGAAAAAGATACAAAGCATCTAATAACAGTCTAAAATTGTATAGGACAAAACACAGATAAAAGAATCAATCAATATTAAATCCACTAGTTAATTTCTAGAAACGACTTGCGTACCCACCACATAGAGGTTAAAAAATGCGAGACAGCAAATACAATTGGGAGTTGAGTGTTATATTTCATTAATCTATAGGTCTCTTCACAGCACCTTGAGCCTAAGTTACTACACAGTTGTACCAACCATCTTTGCCTAGCTTTTTTGTAACCAGAACAGAAAATTAATACATGGAGTTCAGTCTCCTCTTCACTACTGCATGCAGGACACCGTAAGAGGGAACTACCAGTCCATTTGTTAGAAGATGCACGCAGGGGAAGAGACCCATGCCTAAACTGCATGTATAATTTCCTAGCTAATGCTGGTTGTATTTCATCCAGGCAGGCCTCTAGGTTATAGTTATCCTTTACTTTTAGAAAATTAACTGTTAGTGTGCCAATGGCTGAGGTCTCACGTAATTGGGCAAGTTTGCCCTCCCTGTAGCACCTAACTAGTTGATTACGGGATATTGCAGGGCAGGCTACCTCTGGGTTGCGCCATAGGCTCTCACTACCTATACCACGAAAGCCTTCCTTGATGCAAGCAAACCATGACACCTTTCCTATACCCGGAAGTCCCAGTAGCTCTTTTAGCCCTGTCCTAAATTCAGCCAGTTCTGGATTCGCCCACAGTCACCGCCAGAATATTAAGGGTCTACAGCCAATTTCCTCCACAATCGGTCTTACCCCTAGGTCCAAGCGCAGTGGGGTGAGAGGGGAGCTCAATGGGAGGGCAAAAAGCTGCCTGATAAAGTTGTTCTCTACCTTGAGGATATTTTTGGGGTGGAAGTGGCCCCACAGTTCAGCCCCATACATAACAGCACCCCTTAGTTAGGTTTTGTAAACCTCCATGACTGGTCCCAAAGGCTTATGAAATGAATTCCTATATAGCTTGGCCAGCCCTCCTGCTGTCTGCGCAAGCTTGAGGCTTGATCTATCTATTTGTGGCCCCCAGTCCATTTTTTTTAGTTAGGGTGAGACCTAGGTAATCAAAGACCGGAGCCTCTCCAGTTGGTTGCCATTCATAGACGGATTGGGACAGGACAAACTAGCCGGATTAAAGACCATATATTTTGTCTTCTGTATATTAATCTCCAGCCCCCTATTTTTACAAAAAGTTCCAAAGCCATCAACAATCCGCTGGATACCCATCGGAGACTTGGAAAGCAGAAGAGTGTAATCGGCAAACATCATTGCTGACACTTTTCTGTGCGCTAGCTTCGGGGCGTCTATGTCTTTCAACTCATTCAATACATCAACCAATGTGTTAATGTATAAGCAGAAGAAAGTAGGGGCTAGCACACAACCTTGCCTGACACCTCTGTTGACTGGGATTGGTGCAGTGAGTTCCTCACACTTCCCATATCTAATTTTCTTCATGTAGCCTCTTTAACATGTTCAGAAGATAGTGTGGGACTCCAAGATCACTTAGACCCACCCAAAGTACATCCCTTGGCACCAGATCGAAAGCGGTTTTTAAATCCACAAAGACCAAAGAAAGACTACCACCCTCCAAGTACACCGTTTTCCAATAGAGGAGTTGTAGCCTAAATATTTGGTCGATAGCGGATGTTTTTTTTCCTGAAAACAGCTTGGAGTGGGCTCATAATTTTTTGTTCTTCCATCCACATCTGCAGGCGATCCAACAATACCCAGGCAAAAACATTCTGGGTTACATCAATTAGACTGATAGGTCTATAGTTAATGGACAAGAGTGGGGACCCTTTTTTATAGACTGGGAAAATCTCGGCTTCAGCCCATGTTACAGGGATGGCCATCCCTTGCAATATGGCATTAAATAGCACCCATAAATACAGCCCTCAGATTTTTGGCTCAGGTAGGAAAAAGGTCGCCTGGCACCTTGTCCAATCCTGGGCTTTGCAGGGGCTAGTTTGCTTATGGCACTGGTTACTTCAGTCAAAGTCTACACGGAGTCCTGTATATAAGAGTTTTGTGGTGACTTTAACACTGGTGCCACAGTGTTGGCCACAGCCTCCTGCAGGGAGTATAGGGCCTGAAAATGTTTTTTCCAGCTATCAGCCGCTATATTAGGCTCTACAGCCTTCTTCCCATCTATACAGCCTGTGCTAATTATGTTCCAAAAGGCTTTCATGTCTTTGGCTGATAAAGCCTGTTTCAGGGAAGCCTATTGATCCATTTCCCAGGTTTTTTTGCGAAGATGGTATTATCTCTATGGGATGCCCTCTTTTTTTATTGTACTTGGGTTCTATTCTTGGTTTTTATGGCCACTATCAGAGCCCTCTTGGCCTCCCGACAGCTACTACCAAACCAGGACCGCTTTGTCATTACCCCCCCCCCCCCCTTGGAGCCTGCCGGCCAAAATATATCCACCAGATTGGCTGACAAAACCTCATGTATCTTGGCAACTTCAGTTGAAGAGTTTGCTGTGCCATCAGCAGTTGAAATCTTTACTATCTGCAGTAGACTCAGTATAATGATTTCATACAGGGAAGCCTATCTTTCAGGGGATTGGTCAATTGCCGACCATCTTATTTTCCTCCTATTGTTGGTTTGTAGTAGTCTATCATCTGCTAATATGTTGGAATCGGTATTTTCCCCTGCAACAGGCAGCTCCAACTCAACCGTCAGAGTGTTGTGATCGCTGTTGCGTTGGGGCAAGACAGCGAAATCAACAACCCTACCCCACATCTTGGTTTCCATCAGGATGTAGTCTAAAATGGAGGAGTACCCAGCCCTATTAAAAGTATGCTTCCCAGGGGAGTCAGATTTGATTCGGCCATTACAAGCTCTTAGAGAATAGTTTAGGGTTAATGACTTAATCTGTAAAGCCAGCGCAGTCCATGCCTTGATTGGGGGGATATTCGAATCAGGAATTGCCCACAACAGATCTTCTTCAGAGGGTGTTGTTTCATTAAAGTCAATAAGGCGCTCGAATTGACAGTTGAAATCGCCCCCTATGACCACCTGAACATTTTTAGTGAGGGTGGGAATAAAGCGGCCTTGTTGGTCAAGAGTCAAAGACTCTTGACTGGGCCTCACAGGTCTTGAGTAGACATAAACCAGTGCTAGTTTGATAGTTGGTGTAAAAGTAAGTAACGTGCACTGTATGTCATCAGAAGAGGACTCCAGCTGTTTGACCGTGCAGCCCAAATAGGAGCCTACCCATATGCATAACCCCCAGAGGGCCTACCCTTCCCCCTTGAAATGGCAGCTATTCTATGTGCCGCAAACCCCATACGCGACACCTCCTCCATTGCCCAGGTTTCCTGGAACATACATACATCAAAAAGATTTACAAAAGCCCTCCAGTCAGGCCAACTCAATTTACTTTTGAGGCCCGCGACATTCCAGGATAATATCCTCAGTTTGGTAACTAAATTTTGTCTTGCTGGGATACCAGCAGAGATATCATTAACGGGTAATGGTTCGTCCCTGGAATAATCATTAGGGCACATCCCCATCTGTCTAGTAGGAACTCCCTTCCGAGTCACCCTATTGAAAGCATGGCTTGGGGTTTCTGATGTTTCTAATAATTTGGGTTTGTCATAGGGATCATGGAAACTGGGAGGTGCACTTGTGTAGTTTTCACTAGGGTTTAACCTCATAGCCCTTGACCCTTCCATTGTGGGTACCTTATCCCGGTTACATGATGTCTTTTCTACTTGCATCTTACCACATTGCCTCCATACCCTAGATGTAATGCCCATATTGGGGCACCTGATCAGACATATTTTTTATTATGAGTCAATCTACCTATTCCAAAACCCCAAATCTATTTGCCACTGGTAAATAAAAAAAAAGTGGTCTCTGTTGTTGGTGCCACTGTCCCAAATTGGGTGGGTTGAAGTACCGCTCACTCTACGCTAAACTTCTCTCTACCCTAGTTTGAACCATTGGGCTTGATGGATAAAAATACATGAGGGGGAAGGGTCTAATCATCATGTGTGTATCTTGAGCATAATAATTCATACTCAAAAGATGCTGCACAACCATGGGATTTTTAAAATAAATTACTATATAATCCCCAGGGACATCTTTGGGTCTGCTGCCCACCCAACTAACCCTATGGGTCATGATGATTTCACCTGCTTTCTCATAGAGAAATTGGCGATTTCAGGCTAGCCAGAACAAACATTTAGGGGCAGATTTACAAGCCCCTGCGCCACCAGTATGTCACTTTTTGTGACGTACTGGAAGCGCATTCCACTTCTCCATATTTACAAAGAGAGGAAAAGCCACCCTGCGTGACTTTTCCTCTCCTTGTAAATATGGCCCCTTCACACGCAGCACTTTGCGTGGAAGGGGCGTTCCATGGGTGTTGCTGTGTTGATGTGTGTGTTCCCACGCAACACCCATGGAACGAGACACATTTCCAGATTTACGAGGAATCGTAAATCTGGAAATGCGTGTGAATGCTATGCCTCCCCAGGGGAGGCGTAGCGAGGCGCAACAAGGAGAAATGTATTCATTTCTCCTCATTTTTGTTTCCTGTTTCTATGCGTGCTGCATTCTGCAGCACACATTGAAAGAGGAAATCACCTCTAATGATTGTTTTTGTTCAGGAAGGGAACCCACATAGGGAGCACACATAGAAGTTGAAAAACGGCATTTCCGATTGTTTTTGTTCAGGAAGGGAACCCTTCCTGAACAAAAACAATGTCCCCACGACGCAGGCATCCTTGCACCATGGTGCAAGGGTGCCTGCGTCGGCGCATGGCAGCAGTTTGTGCGCCAGCGCAGGGGGAAGCACAGAGATGCGACATATCTTTGTAAATATGTCGCATTGCTGGGCTTTCCAAACTAACGCAGCACAGCACAGCAAAATGACTTGCTGCGCCGTGCTGCGTTAGTTTATTGTAAATCTGCCTCTTATTTTTTAGTTCTAGCTTGGTTTCCCTTTGCCCCGCTCTGATCTCAGGTACGCCTACCAGTACAATGACGTATTCGGGGATGATGCTGGAGGGAGATTTATCATTGGCAGTTCACCCCATGAGGCCCTGTCCCTAAAAATGTTCCCATAGCCAACCCCATCCCCTTTGATCTGAGTCCCGTCATTGTCCGTGCTGTCCTTCATGGCGACCTTAACTAAAGGTGCCGAATCCCCCCGTATTGCATCACGGATCGTTCTGGCTTCGACCAGAGCCCCTATATGTGCGTTGGGCCTTTCAGTGGCGATTACACCGACAGTATCAGTCTGATAAAAAGAGTCAATTCCTCTAACTCTTGCCGAGACTGTCCTTTCATCGTCTTTTCTAGCCCTCTTATCAGAGATGTTAACCATCTTTTCCAAGCGGGCTACCAGCAGGGCGAATTTATCCCTCACAATGATTTTAATCTGATCCCTTAAATCCTCCATCAGGGAAGCCATCTAAGGAGTAAATGATGAACCCATTTGTGAGCTACATCCATTGTCCAAAACATGATCGATCAATGGCTCCGACCTTATTGGTGTTCCATCGTTGGATTTTTTACTTTTTACCCCTACCCTTGTTGTATGCTTGGGCTTAGTGGTCTTGAGAAGGCCTTTACTCTCGCCTCCCTTCTGCGTATGTGGGCTGGTTACAGATCTCATTTCCAAGCCAGCAGCTTATGGGGGCAACAAGGGCATAATTTCCAGGGCAGAACTGACTATGGGTGTGGACGGGGCTAAGCCGGTCTGAGAACATCGTAAATCTGGGGTCAAGGACAGCCGTCTTTCTGTGAGTTCTATCTCGGTAGCCACCACACCTATAGCCCGCTGTAGCATCCGATCAATTGAAGTTTGTGGTAAGGGTGGGGGAAATATCTGGGGCTGTGCTTGCTGTTGATCAGGATTAGGTCGCTTCCCCATTCTGGTTCTTCAACTGCAAATGGAGCAATAGGGCCCTCCTCCTATGGTGACCACCAAAAAGACAAACTGCAAGGGTTTAGATACAAAGTAGCAAATCAAATAAAAATTAAAATAAAGTGGCCACTTACTGTCCGGCGTTAATGCCTTTTCACACGAATACTGCCAGGTAGAGATCTTAATATGGTCTTGGATGCGTAGTGTTGTCCCTGTTGTAACTGGTGTGAAAAAAGGGCCCAAATATCAAAACCAAGAGGGGTGGCCACCTCTTCCAGGCTCTGACGGCTAAGACGGGCCCGTCTTGGCCCGGTCTTCGCCCGGGCGCGACCTGCACGCGTCCCGCGCAGCGGGAGCCCCTGTCCAGTAATGAAGGCGCCTCCTGGCAGAATAGCAGCTGCGGCGTACTGGCCCCTGATGGTGCTGGGCCGTGTAGTCCTGCCCCTGCTCCTGCTGCTGAATTAACATCCCGCGCAGCAGGAGCCCCTGTCCAGTAATGAAGGCGCCTCCTGGCACGGAATAGCAGCTGCGACGTCACAGGCCCCTGGTGGTGCTGGGCCGTGTAGTCCTGCCCCTCCTCCTGATGCTCAATTGGCGTCATTTTTACTTTGTTTTTTTCTTATCTTCAGTGGCCCAGTGAATGTATCTGACCTGTATCTGTTATTCGAGGTGTGTTTGGAACCTATCCAGCTCGTGAGTTTTTGAGAAAAAAAGTGCCAAAAGTTAAATGGGAACTGAAAATCCTGTTTCATGGATGAAACCTTAAGTTCACCTCTGTAATATTATGCCACAAGTCAGTAGACATCTAACAATTAGAAAAAGGGTGCTCCAACGTGACATTTACCTCCACTACCACCTTCATCTTCATCTCCACCATAGAAAATTCCTCTGTGTTTTCTGGTGGCGGTGGAGGATTGCCAGTGAGCTGACAGGAAGGAGTGTTGCCCTTCAATTATTATAACAGGACCTAGCATCTCAAAGTGTTTAGCAGACAGTGGTCCTCTTAAGGAATGTATCACTGAGAGGAAGAAGTAAATGCTCTACAAAGGCCAGAATAAGTTCCTCCAGCTGAACACAAGAGTGCAGTTCAAACTGTTTTTGCGACCTACATCAGGTCACAAAGTAAGAAAGTGCAACAGTGAGGGAGGACATGACTGATGCCATTCAAATGATAGCACAAAGTGATTTGGAGCATTGCCACAATCCAGAATGGAAATAACATCAACTGAGCTGCATACTACATGTGTAAGAGTATATGCATGGAACTACTGACAAACATGCTCCAATGGCAGAAGCAGGCACTGCAGCAAGTAATTCTTTAGGGTCAGGATGCGGAACCATATTCCATTTTGGATCAGTGGTGTAACATGAGCCCCCGCAGCCACCGCAGTGCAAGGGGCCCGGAGCTCCAGTGGGCCCTCTTCGGGACTGTGCACAGGCCCCTGACCTGAGAGCTCCTTACTGTGTCCGGAGCGTGTGGGCCCCCTCTATGTAGTTTTCAACGGGGGGCCCTCAAGCTTCATCTAGCCTTTCCACTCTTGAAAAAGTGGAAGACTAACCCCAAGCTGCCTAATGCCACTCACTTTAAAATTACACACAGCAATAAGCATAAGCAATGACAGCCCAGTGCCAATGTCATTTAGTGCAACAATTAAGGTTCCTACCCACACTGTTGGTAGGATATTCTTTCGCTGGACAAAGAGTGTGAGGCACCTCTACTGGCTTGTCAAATGTTTTGAGACAAGGCCACAGACATTTATCCACAAGCCATTGTATATTTGACATGTGTTATTTTTTGTTTGGAGAATAATTATAGAACATCACTATGGCCTCTGTGATACTTCACTTTGCCTTCTTTCCAGGGGAGATCTAAAGCTGAACATATGTTTATATAGCTGGAGTTCCACCTTGATAATGTCCTCCACAATCTTTTCCAACTCACTGCCTGTGCACTTAAGTGTTTTCCTGTGCTGTGAAATAGTTTGGTATTTTATGGTGAGTGTAAGAAATTGTCTTGTTGAATGAGGGACATGATAACCCTACTTAAGCAACAACCACAGACCTTGTCAGGGCGAACCACAAAAGTCACTAAATTAAATTGTGCTTAATCCTCTAATAGCTTAACACAAAAGAAGACAGGCTTAACTTAGAGGCGCTATGTAAATTATTTATGCAGCACACAAACTTTAATAAAGAGAAAACACAACACAAGGAAAATCCCACAACAATTTGGAAAAAAGAGAAAATTTAAATAAATAGAATTTCACCAAAAATAATTAAATCCAACAGTGAAACCAGAGCTATGCAGTTTCGAAGTTGTGGGTAGATATAGTGCCTAAAAGCACAAAGTGCCACCCTCAGTCATCTGTTTGTGCAAGACCAGGGGAAAGTCACAAGGGGAGCGTGGCTGAATACAGATACCAGGGTAGTCCCACTGAAAAAGTTACCTTCTAGAAAGTCCAGCATGAAGAATCCAGTTTGCGGTGGAGGAGGCTGTGGGGAGGAGGGAGAGTGTTGCAGATCGTCGTCACTGTAGCACGAAGAGCAGGCCAGGGGTCACAGGTGGTTGTTGTGGATGGTCGTCGCTGTGTTGCGAAGATCTGGTTGGGCTTCGAGAGTGGTCATTGCTGGGAGCATCGCATTGGCAGTCACTGTGGTCTGTTGTTGCAGAGCGAAGCTCAGATCCCACATTGCCAACCGTCGCTGGCAGTCACTGTAATACAAAGAGTCGGGCTCACTGGAGCTTTGTGCTCACGGTCGTCACGGGCGGCAGAGTCTTGGCACAAACTGGCCTGTTTGTCATCACAAAGAGCCAAAAAATTAGAGTCACTCATGTAGTCCTGGGTTCAAGGAGATGGTCCTCTTTCCTTCAAGCAGCAAGGTAGGGCTCAAGCAGCAAGGCAGCCTTCTGAAGAACAAGGCAGACCATAAACAGCAGGACAGTTCTCTGGTAGAGCAGGACAGTCCTCCAAGGTACAAGGCAGGCCTCAAGCAGCAGGCCACCCTCTGGAGTGCAAGACAGTCCTTCTGAAGTCTTTTACAGAACCAGGAGTGTACTGAAGATGTGGTTCAGGAGATCCAATATTTATACGTGTGCCAGGCTATGAAGTGGGGGATACAAACTGCCTGCCCTCACATTTGGTGCCAGAAAGTTCTTCTCTTCCCCTGCCAAGGCTCCAAGTAGTCTGGGGTGACAAAAGACTGGTGTCAGGCTCCTTTGTGTGGGTGCTGGAGGCAGTCCTTCAAAATGTAAGTTGGGCAGGGAACAGCTTCGCACCACCCATAATGGCAGGCTGGCCCTCTCCCAGCTACACCCAGGTCCTATTGTTCCCTGTCTGGGTACAATACAGATTCTTAATGGGGAGCCATTAACAGGCCCAGGCAACTGGATGTTCCTAGAAGATCTGGGAAAATGGTGGTCAGGAAAATGACAACTTTCTTAAAGAGCCATTTTCAAAATTGTAATTTGAAATCCAAATTTACCTTTCTGGAGGATTATAAATTACAATTCATTTGAGTCTCAACATGACATTCCTACCTACTTCCAATCAAACGTTAACACTTAAATGTAATAAGGTAACCCAATGTTATCACATGGGAGAGGTAGGCCTAACAGTAGTAAAAACATGCAAATCTTAAAAACATATGTCCTACTTTTAAAATAAAATACACCCTCCCCAATTGGCTTTTGGGGCCTACCTTAGGGGTGCCTTGCATGTATTAAAAAGGAAGGTCTAGACCTAGCAAAAGGTTTTTTGCCAGGTCAAATTGGCAATTTAAAACTGTTCTACTGGCTGCAATGGAAGGCCTGTAACATGTATAAAGTGCTACCTGAGAGGGTGGCACAATGAGTGCTGCAGGCCCACTCGTAGCATTTAATGTACAGGCCCTGGATACATGTAGTACTCTGTACTAGGGCCGTTTAAGTAAATTAAATGTGGCAATAATATTTAGGGAAATTGTATCATGTTTTAAGGAGAGAGCACAAACACTTTAGCACTGGGTAACAGTGTTAAAGTGCACAGAGTCATAATGCCAACAAAAATTAATCCAGAAAAAAGGAGGATTGAAAGCAAAAGGTTTGAGGGTGACCCTGCAGAGAGGGCCAAGCCCAACAGTGAGCATCACATCCACTTAATACAAATATAAATAATTGTTTGCAGCCAATCCACCTCATTGCCTGCTGTTAAACCTCACATTCTATGCTTGTAGGGCTTAAGTTTTTCTTCATCATTATACATCTTTGATGCATGAATATTTGGTGACAGGGCATTATGTAGTCGTTTGTTGGGGATAGTGTACATACTGACCGTTTTACAGACCCCAAAACAGGCATCCATGAAGGCATTAGCATCCCTTGAATGCTGTGAATTCTATATTGCTTTGGGTTTTTCCATTGATGCAACCAGTATCTATTGTTGACAGTCTCAGGTGGGGGATTCATTTGCTTTAATGTAGTGTCGGGGCATTCCGCTTGCATGTTACATACTGCAATCTATGCCACATTTGCACACAAATAAGCAAAACAGTGTATGCATCACTCAGCTATACAGTAACCTTTCAACCTACTTTAAAACCTACTAAAAATTCACTGTGTGCATCTTTCCATAGTCAGCAGCAATATGCTATAGTAGGTGGTGCGCAGCAAGAGTAGGCGAGCCTCTCTGATAGAGTCTTGTTAGAATAAGTTACTGTATGTCGAGTCAAGAGTCATTTGGTCAAATATGGCTGAACCAGTCTATGGCTTTATAGATGCCCCATCATTACATCTAATTTAGTGAGATGGGTTTCTACACGAAATTGATTGTCATTACCATGGCCAGATTGTACAGGGAATGATGGCACCACATCACGTTCGAAAGCAAAAAGCATTGCCTATTTTCCTAACTTAGTCAAAACTAGCTCCCAGGAGTTAGGAGCAGAGGCAATCTAAGCATTTACCACACAAGGGTCCTTACTCTAAACATGTCAGATGAAAAAGTCTTGCAAGCGAATTAACTGGACCAGGTGACCACATTTTACATTGCCAGAGACTTAAAGAAACACAGCTCAGAAACAGCAAGGCAGCATGCCACCACTTGTGGAGGTACTGTCGGGTGTACTTCCATGCAAGTGACTCTTTCAGTGTACTTTACGACTAACAAATAGATTTAATAACTAGCATTGCAGTTATCTACAAAGAAATATTGGACACTGTGCTCAAGAAATGACAACATTAAATATCTTCCCTGCTTCAAAAGTCCACCACCTATAAACTCAAGGCTGATTTTGAGCTGTTGTATGTCGTTTTCTTTGCGGTGGGTGCCATTAACTATTGAAATATGGCCACCTTTGTCCAGAGGGCACTTGAGCGCGCTCTGAAGGACCACAGGCAATTACGGAGCATGAACCAAATTCATATTGCAAGAAAACATATTCTTCAAGAGAGATGAATACTAATTTAAGTGAGGAGATTTTTTGACATAACATTTATAGACAATGACACATGTTCTCTTTCCGAGTAACATTCAAGAGACATACCAGACATCTGGAATGGTGTTCACTTTGAATCTTGGCAAGTTGTGGAAAATTCCTCCTTTATTGCGATAATTTCCAAAGCTATTTATGAACATTTCTTTACATTTAGGACATAATGTTTTGAAATTCTAATACGTATTTGAGATTCAGTGATGCCTGTGGATTTTCAATTTTTTTCATGACATGGATCTGATATGCATTTTGCTATATTTCCCCCTATATGCAGTGGTGGAATGTCAAATTACAGTTAGATGAAATGAAAATTATATCCTTAAGCAAACAATTGAGAGTCTGCCAGTGTGACCTTAGGGTCAATCACCTCATTAGCAGGCAGCTTTTTACAACTGCTTGTTATTTATAGGCAAAAGACTTACAAGCTGTTAAACTAAACAGCAAATTAAATTGTCTGTGAGGCCTTGTCATCCGAGGGAAGTGTCCCACGGGTGACAAGTTGAAGAATTTTACTGGCAATTTTTATACAGCGAAATTCGTTTTAGCAGCAGAACATTTTTAGGAAACCATCATTAGGAGGAAACAAAATGCTGCTGTGGCTCTAAAAAGCTTCAGTTGCACAACTGAAATTCCACAGCCAACAGCATCAATTTAATGACTGCTCACAGGCATGCTTCTGCTAATTAGCTTTATCCAAACCTCAACTTCAAGTACGGAAAGGAAAGGAATGATTTATTTACTTGTGGTTGGATTGTAGCAGCACTTTAGAGTGAATGCCCAACGCCAATGAAGAAGGTAGGGAAAAAAAAGTAACAGATGGATTTTGTAATAGGTACACATATGGCTGAACAGTAACTAACAGTCCTACAGACATAATTATCTCTAGAAACACATTGTGAAAACTGATATTGTTTTAATACAAATACATAGCATTAAAAACTGATAACGCCATGTTTATACTTCTCCAGTTATATTCTCTGTCAATTGACAGATACTGCCTTATCTGCGTGCACTAGTAGTTTACGTTATGTTTACATATTTTCTCCCCCACTCCCCCCCCGCCGGGTTTTCTTTCTTTTCTTCTTATTTTTCCCTACTGTCTGTAATTGCTAAAAATCTAATAAAGTGCTGAAAATACACACCGTTGTCAGTATAATACATGACGCCCCTTTACAGTTGTCCTTCAATTCAGTGGGAGTCCTTTATAGCTGTCATGAATAACCCTATCAACCTTACCTAACAATGGTACTAACTAAATTCACTCCTAATTCAGTTTATAAAATATATATTTTCCTAATCAACCACATTTGACCGTCCATTCAATTCCTTGATGGTGAATCAGTGAAATAGGGCAACATCAGATATCCTCAACCCAACTTCACACAAGTGCAAAATGTCGTGCTTATCTGACAATAGCATAAAAATACAACCATATCTACTTCAGTGCCATGAAAATCTAAACAGAGATGCTCACAAAATAGATGTCAACGCTCTACATTTTTTAGACTTTCAAGAGGGACCACTTGGAATGGAAAATGGAAAATTGTACCGGTGATTGCTGCTGGTGGCACACACACTTATTTTTGGGGACCAGCACTTATTTTTCCATTTGAGATATTTACCGAGTGCAAGAGAGGAAAAAAAACACAGATTGGAAAGATGGAGGAAGAAAAACGAAACCATCACAAACAGAAAGCAGGACCCTGCAAGAGCGAGATAAAGGGTCAGGAAGTGTCTGGTAGTGGAAAGCCTACCGGCCTTGGTATTTGGTGCTCCGACATTTAACTGCTCTGGCTGCCGGCTTCTGAGCAGAGCATCGGATATCGGCACTCTTTCTTTCACAAATTAGGCACTGGAAAGTAGGTGTACCAGAATCAACAATTCTCTTAGTCATGACACACCATGAAAACACACACTGGGCATCCCTACAAAAATAACCATGAGTAACCAGTCCAGGATGTCAAAACATTGGTTTCGTTTTCAGCCAAGGAATATCACACCTTTGTTCCTCCCAGTGCTTTCATTGCAGAACGTTCCTCTGACTCTTCTCTTGGCCTTACTGTAAATGCCATACCATCAGTGACTTCTCCTCACTGCTAGCTGAGTGACATGGAGCTTGCGTTCCAGCCAAGAGTGAATGAGCATGAAAAGTAAAAAGGGTGGAGGCATGAGCTGGTGGGTATTGTAAAGGGACATGAGCATGTTACATATTTAAAAACATACAGAAGAGTGTTAGAGATGGATAGAATAGAGGGAATGGCAAAGCCAAAAAGGAAAAAGGTGTACGTAAGAAGTGCAGTGTGCCAAGGGTTCATTATATGTGATGATGGTGCTATGATACCTGAAAATTGTAATCAAAATATAGTCTGACAGAAAATTTGTGTACTCTAAATCCGATGTACAAAAACATAATCCGATTGGAGTTAATAATAGAAAATCTACACTCAATCGGACAATATCTTTGTAAATGATATTCAGAACATGATATTACTTTCAGACAACATTTTTTTGCTATTGATATTCTGACATACAACTGATGTCAGAAGATGATGCCCCAGATGAATTTAAGTTTTGGGGTTACAATTATGGCTCTGTCAATCGGTGCATGTTAGGAAAGAAAGGGCAAAGCAAACATCTTATGAAAAGAATAGAGTAGATATTCTTCTCCAACCAGTGTTGAATATTCACTGCGTGAGAGGGAGAGAGGACGAAAGTGCCATATCTACAGAGATATTGCACTAGCCTCCCCTCCCCCCAGTGCCGGCACACAATCAGGCTGCCGAGAGCCACACACACACCTTTGCACCATAGTGCAAGAGTAGCTATGTGAATCTAGCATAGGTTTTTTACTGAAAGGGTACCCTTCCAGAACAAAATATTATGCTTAGACTGATTTTAAAACTTTTCCTACTTTGTATGTGTGCTGTAGAGTGCATCACACATGCAAAGTCGGAAAAGAAAGGAGATATGAAAGTATTCCTCGTTTTAATGACTGGTTCGAAGTGGTGTATTTTTTTGGCACAATACACTGTCAATTATTGTCAGTAGATAGGGTTTTGCATCAAAAAGCATGGTTGGTACACACGAATGCCAATGTACCACCCATGTAACGCTGCTCTGACAGAGTAACACAAAGCAGTGCTTTGAACGCTTTTCCTGTTAGGAAATTTTCCAGCGAAAGTAAATGCAACAAAAAACGCTTTGCGCAGGTATGTGTCACTTCTGTGATGCTAGCGCAGCACAAATAGTTTGCAAATCTGGCACCCAGTGTCAGGGTCATTACTTTATTAAATGTTTTCCATACATTTAGTGCAATATTGTAGCGGCAATGTATAGACTGAATCACTTTCAATAGTATCTGTTGCTTCTTTGTTGATATCAAGCACTGGGAAAGTATCATAATAAACACCTCGAAGATTTGCAGTAACAAGCATAACTTGGGAAAGAATCTGTACTGCATGCACACTTTATCTGTGTAGTCAGGTATGACAAATATTTTATTAATTTTATGAAACAGTAAAAATAAAAGATAGTGTGAGCATTCAGAGATCTGATTATATGTGTTGCAATAAATGCATAAAACAATAAAAAATGGTATGCTGATAGTTCTTATTCACCTGTTTGGCAGCACATTCGATCCTTCCTTGGGAAGTTGTGCATGTGTACCTCTGGGCCCATAGTTCCTGCGTTTATACTGTGCTGAGGGTGTGGTTCAAACCCCTTGGGGGCATATTATCAAGAAACAGCGTTAAAATTATCGCCGCTTTAGCGGCAGAAAACTGCCGCTAAAGCGGCGATAATGGGCTTGATAATATGCCCTTGAGAATTCCAATAGAAGCCCATGTTGACACCAGAACATGGGCTTCTATTGGAATTCTCAAGGGCATATTATCAAGCCCATTATCACCGCTTTAGCAGCAGTTTTCTGCCGCTAAAGCGGCGATGATTTTAACGCCGTTTCTTGATAATATGCTCCCAAGTCTTAAAGTGGCAATATAGCTCAAACATTGCCATTTGGATGAAAAGTTTTCTGTCAGTAAATCCGTTCCAATTATCCACAAGGTTAACCTTCACACATGTTTACCGTCATGCTGGGCACGCAGTTCAAATCTTCATCAGGATAGAGGGTGAAGGTAGTATGCTATATTGGATATCATGGGGAGCCATTTTAATCTTTGCTCACCCCTTCTGTGTGCTGGTGCTATGCTAGTATGGTATTGCTCCAGAGTGTAAATATTCTGTCAGCCATCCTTGCTTGGTCCCCAGTGATCACTTGTTATCAGTTTTTCTGGACAGGGTATTCCTCGTGAGTGGGTTTTTAAACATAATTTACCTTAATGCATTAATACATCAGCTGCATAGAGCACTGTGTAACATGTACAATGGTTACAATTTCTTTGAACCACCAAACATATTCTTTCGTGACCTGTAGAAGTGATTGCTGCTGGTTGGTCCTTAATCCTTTGGACTGCATTCAGAAACACATTAGTTGATCATGACAGGTGGCTGATGATCAGAGCTATGACAGCTATGCCTTAATGTTTCTCACCTGTCATACTTTTTAACACAATCATGTGACCTTATGACCTCCAATCAAAGTATGCTGCATAGATGACATTTGCTTCCACCTTTGTATGGTAGATTCTCAGAGTTCACTCCAACTGCATTTGGAGGGGCATTTAATTCTGGTCTACTGCCTTCCTGAAACAATTACACATTAATTAAGAGGCATCTCGTCTAGGGTGTATGCAGCAATTTGAAGTTAAATTTATATAATCTGGGTTTAAACAATTTTGGATCCACCACACCCTCAGATAGTCTTTCAATGTGACTTGAATTCTGTATTTCTTAAAGCAAGCATCAGACAAGCTTCTGGGGCCTTTTTTTACTTCAGTCCCAAACTTGTATGTGGCGCTGAATTCACTGTAGACAGTTACACGTGTAAAGAATGTCTTCATGATATTTTTTTTTTTAAACTTTATTTACCAGTTTCTCAAGTATAACATTGAATATGTTAATACACGGTGCGTAATACATAACACTGATTGGAAAGCAAATATAAGGAGAGTAAATCACCAGTATCATACAGACTTGACAACAATTGCAGATTGGAATAAAAAGATCAGTTCTTCTCCGACCTTCCTACCCGCCCAGCTGAGCACACCCTACAGACTGCATTAGTTCTGGCAGAGTATCCATTTGTCTAAGGTTTTACATTTATTATTGTATCTACCGGCAATAGGTTAGACATCTCAATCAGCCCACCTCCGTTGGGACAATCCCATGTTCCTGTTGTGAAGCAGCTAATGAGCGTGAGGCTGCTACATAACCTTTCAGGGGGCCCCAAATGTCTTTTGGACGGGACGACCTGGGCAAGGTGCTGATGTACAGCTCGCTATTAGTGTTACAATAGGTTAGGCTGTTTAACCAGCTCTTTAATGTTGGTGCAGTTTTTTTCCCCATTTAATTGCAATCTCTCTCTTGGCCAACAAGAACACCATGGCAATAAATTCCGAATCCCCCTTGGGAAGTTAACCACATAGCAGCCCATCAGTGCAACTTCCGGAGTAGGTGTAATGTCCATCTCTACCAATTCTCCCAGCGTTCGAATGATTTCTGCCCAGAATGTTTTAATTTTACCACTATTCCAAGTGAGGTGCGCAGTCTGCATGCGGAGCCCCGCATTTCAAACAAAAGTGGGGTCTGTCCGGGTCTATCTTATGAGTTTTCTCTGGGTGATATAGTCTCCGTAGAAATTTGAAATGTAGCAATTTATGACGGCTGTTAAGGGAGATTTCTTTTGTCTGCATACAGCAAGCAGTCCATTGGTCATCTAGGATCGGGTGTCCCAGATCGGCCTCCCAGGCCTCCAGAATTTTGATGTCGTCCACTGGGATAGTGTCTGCACATGCTCTATACAATTTGGAAGTGAGATGTTCCCCCCCAGTGCACTCAATAACCGTGGTGAGTGGTACAAATGGCTCCGGTTCCAGCGGGAATCCCGGTAGTAGCGGCCTCAACACCGAACGTACCCTATTAAGAAAGAACTTATCCATAAACGTAGCCTCATTAAATTTCTCCTCCTCTGAGATAGAGAAAACCTGCCCTCCTGTGAACACGTCCCCGAGTTTACCTATGTCGTATTTGGAAAGCGTTCTTTGCCCAATTTTTTCACTGGTGATTGGGATCCAGTGATTGTTAATAAACGGGAGACCCGGAGAGTATAGTATGAGGGCCCTCATAATTCTAATCAGCTTTTTCCAAGCCCAACTGGTGGTCGAGACAGTTTATATGTCATTGGGGTCTCGGGGGATGCCCCGAGGCAGGACAGTGTTGAGGGAGCAGGGAAGGACTAAATCTGCCTCTGGTCGTAGGTACGGGATTTTGGCGTCTGGGTGGAACCAGGAGTGCGCGTAGCTGCACTGTGCAACTAAATAATATAACTGAAGATTAGGCACCCCAAATCCACCTCTACTGTAAGGTAATGTCATAACCTCCCAAAGGGCCCTGGGCCTCTTGCCTCCCCAGGTAAGTCTAATGAGATGAGTGCGCAATGTCGAAAAGAAGCTGTTCGGCAGCGGTATAGGGATATTATAAAACAAGTACAGAAATTTGGGGAGAATAATCATTTTTATCAAAGCGACTCGGCCTGCGATCGAGAGGGGGAGTCGCAGCCATTTTTCCACCTGTGTCTTGAGCTTGTGTACAGCCTGGCCATAATTTAGTCGGATTATTTGGGAGTGGATGTGTATTCCTAGATATTTCGTCGAGGCCTCACACCACTCCCGCGGAAATTCGCAGTTCCATTGTTTAGTGCTTGTAGTAAGGGGAAATGTTACTGATTTGTGGCAATTGATCCCCATGCCCGAAAATCGACCAAACCGGAGAATTTCCCTTATCAGGGGTTCGAGGTTTACCTGCGGTTCCTGAACGTACAGAATGACGTCGTCCGCGTATAAAGAGACTAGAAGGGGACCCATGCGAAACTGAAGCCCTCTCTGCAGGTGCCGCTCTTGAAAATGCCTGACGAGGGGGTCCATTGCAAGTATAAACAGAAGCGGCGATAGAGGGCGATAGGGCCTGTCTAGTGCCCTGTGAAAGAGTGAAGGAGCGAGACACAGTGCCATTTAGGCGTATCCTGGCAGTCGGGCCACGGTATAGGAGTGCAGTAATGTTAATGAATCCCTTGGGCATTCCCATCCTGCGCATAACAGAAAGAAAAAAGGGCCACTCCAGGGAGTCAAAGGCCTTCTCGGTGTCTAGTAGGATTGCTGCAGCTGGAGTACCCGGATTAATTCTGTGCAACACTGCAAACAGGGTTCTTAAATTTAGGGAGGTGGACCTATGGGGCACGAACCCTGACTGGGCGGGGGAGATTATTCTGTCTAGTAATAAAGAGAGCCGCAATGCTATCATCTTCGCTAGAATTTTGTAATCTAAACTTAACAGTGAAAGCGGTCTGTACGATCCGCAGAGCAATGGGTCCTTCCCGGGTTTGGGGAGTAATACAATCACTGCTTCTCGAAGGGAAGGCGGCAACTCATTCTGTTCTAGTGGCTCGCTGAAACCTCAAGCAAACGGGGAGCCAGCAATTCCTTATAGGATTTGTAAAAGTCACCAGTGAAGCCATCAAGACCTGGTGCAGTGGAGCCGTTCAGCGCCTCAATCGCGCTGATAATCTCATCTGATGAGAAGGGTTCCGTCAGAAAGTCTTGCATGAATTTTTCTAAGTATACCAGGGCTATTTCGGCCAAGTAATCTTCCTGTTCGGTGCGGCTATGTGAGATTTTAGATGTGTAAAGTGTGTCATAGTATGCTAAGAATTAATCGCGGATTCCAGCAGTGTCGGTGAGGAGCTGTCCTGACATAGATCTGAGTTCTGTGATATAAGATTTCCCATAAGGGGGTCTCAACAGTCGCGCCAATGTGCATCCTGGTCTCTCACCCTCGCCATAACGACGGGCAGTTGCGTATTTACTCAGGAAATGAGTTTCCCTCTCAGCTGCCTCCCTGAACTCAGTAAGTAACGATAGACGTTGCCCAACACCATCCGGTTTTGGGGAGTGAAATTGCTCGCGGTCTAAAGTGTCCAATTGCTGCTCAAGGCGGGTCAACGTCGCCCTGAGATCTTTCAACACACCGGCATGTTTGGCTATGCTAACTCCCCTGATGTAGGCCTTAAAGGCCTCCCAAAGTACTGCCCAGGTATCTACCGATCCAGTGTTTAATGCGAAATATTCTTCTATTGCCTCTTTGATCTTGGTGTGAAACATGTCGTCGTTCAGGGCCCTACCTGGGAATCTCCATTGTCGTTCATGCCCTTCTGGCCTGGGGACGCTGACTTTTAACACAACTAGAGAGTGATCTGAATATGTCCTAGGAAGCGTTGTGGCAGTCTTGTACCATGTGTTCAAGCACGGGGAGCTAAGCCAGTAGTCCAACCTGGTCCATGTATCGTATTGGGCTGAGTAGTGCGTGTAAGTGTTAGGTGTCGAATTGCGTCTTCTCCAGTTGTCAGACAGATTCAGTGAGTCACACATTTCTACAAGAGCACGTCGTCAGCGTGGTTTAGTATCTGAGGAGGCGGAGGAGCTGTCTAATGTGTGGTTAAGCAATAGATATAATCCCGCCCATTAATATTAGATCTGTGCCCAGACGAAGAACCAAAGAGTGTAGCTCGTGAAAATATTCAGGGCTATCAATGTTAGGGGCATACAGGCATACCAATGTAACGTTATGGCCCATCAGCTTTCCTATCCCTATGGTGTGGCGGCCTTCTCCATCGCAGTGAGCTTTGTGTAAGTGAAAGGGGAGTCGCTTATGAATCAGTATCGCTGTGCCCCGGGCGTAAGAACTGTAATTGGAAAAATAGCGATGCGGGCCCCAGCTAGCTTCAAAATGGGTGTTGTTGGTTTTAGGAAGGTGGGTTTCCTGTTAAAACGCCGCATCTATGGGATGTCTTTGTAGGTATTGGAGTACGTGTTTCCCTTTTCTGGTGTTATTTAGGCCCCTAACATTCCAGGTAATCAAAGACAGGCAAGATCGGTCAGGTAACTTAGGTAACGTTGTCATTCAAACAGTCTATCTGAAAAAAACAGTATGTTCTTAGTGGTGAGATACATTTCAATGTAGCAGTGAGCATACTGATAAATATATTCCGAGAAACAAATCTGCCATTATTCCCCCCCCACCCCCCACCGAGCCTCACGCCTGTAGACGTTAGGAACCAACTCCCTCAAACGATAACCAAATGCATCCAGTAAACATCCTAGTTGTAAATGCAAATGTACAGTATGATGCATTATTATCAAGAATACCGGCAACGTGATATATACACTGGGGAGTGGCAACGCCCAGACATCTCCCAGCATTGTAGAGCATTGAAATGTGATACTTATTCTGTCTTAGCATCTATGAAAAAACTTCTAATCTGAGAAGAAAAAAAAAATAAAGAACAAAAACCTGCGGCACTGAACATAGTAACAGAGTTATTCCGTGGAGAAGAGTTCGACACTGGCAACCGAGCCGCTGTGAGGTGGGGAAGAGCCAGACCTGGCCCCTTTCTGCTGAATGTTGCTGTTCTTTTAGGATCTACAGAATTCCTGCACCGCAGTAGGGGTGTCGAAAATGCGGGATCGACCATCGATATCGACACGTAGGCGAGCCGGATATAACAGTCCGTATTTAAGGCCTAAGTTCTGAAGAGTGGTCTTTACGCCGTTGTACTTTCGCCGTGCTTCTTGCACCATCGCAGTGAAGTCTGGGTATAGTGCAACTGTTGATCCCTGCCAGATGGTCTCGCCACGCTCCCTGGCGAGGCGGAGTGCAGTGTCCCTGTCTCGGAAGTTCATTATTAGTGCAATAATGGGTCTCGGAGGGCAGCCAGGGTTGGGACGCGGGCCCAAGGAGCGGTGAGCGCGTTCTGCAACAAAGCACGGGGTGAAAGCGTCTTTCCCAAAGAGGTCAGTAAGCAACGTTTCTACAAAAAGGTCAATTCGGCCAGTGTTGGTAGATTCGGGTATCCCAAGAATGCGTAGATTGTTGCGCCTACTGCGCGCTTCTAAATCTTCGTTTTTAATTGCAATGTCCTTAAGGATTTTTCCATACTATCCACGCGTTTGGTAGATTGGGCAGCTCCGTCTTCAAGATCGGATACTCTCCCCTCCACTGTGTCCAGTCGTCTATCATGAACGTCTGTTTTGGCCCCCAAGGTATCCAGATGTTTTTCAAGCATGTCAAACCTGCCATCTAGTGCTCTAAATCCGGCTCTCAATTCTACCAAAAGGGAAGACTGGGTTGTAGCCGGGTCATCAGTGGGGACTGTGTCTTGGCCACCTTCTGCCATGTTGGCGTTGGATTCTTGTGCTTTCTCAGCAGGTTTCCCGAATGTCAGCAATCTTTGTTTAGGGTCCTTCCGGCCCATACCGTCCTGCATGTATGTAATGGGGAGTCGACGCAGGTATTTGCAGCGTAACTGACAGAGCAGATGGACCAAAGACTCCCCTCGAGTGCCAAAGACAGTGTGGCCGCACAATAAGAGTACCCAGGAGCAGTAAGTTAAGAAGAAGTGCTCCTTTTCAGTGGCAGTGTGGTGGAGGCGAAAGAGCAGCCAAACTGTGCAATGCCAGGACCGGGCACCACTGATCCTGTGTTTTCCCAGCAAGGCTGGTAAATCAGATCAGCCAGTTAGCTCTCCAGGGCCAAATCAAATGGGTGGGGGACGCTGCAGTCCCAGCTAATCCCCTACTTTGCCTGGCGTCTTTAAAATGGCGGCCGTTCAATTCGTCCCTTCCGATACAATAATGGGCATTCTGTTCGTCCCGCACCTCTCTTTAATGCATATTTGAGCCGTGCTAGAAGGGCTGGCCAGTCGAAGCGCTGTTGCGAGGGATGCCGGCGGCAGGCCTCAGGGCGCCACGTCCCCCCTGACAGAATTATGTACGCAGCCGGGTGGCTGCCTCCTAGGCTCACCTGCGGTCCCTATCACCGCGGGGCCTTGGGGAGTGGTACCGGCCTCACACGCGCACTCTGATCCCAGCTTGGAACCGAGGCGTGCCGAGGCTGTAGCAGTGGGCATGAACAGGGGGGAAGGCTCACCCAGCGCCGCACTCACCTGTTCAGCGTCGCGGGCAGAAGCTCCGTAGACTCTGTCTTCGCGGCCACAGGGTCGTACTTTAGGCCGGGGATGCACCGGCCGGTCTCAAGGCCGCGCTGCGTAGACGAGTGCAGCCCCGCCTTCCAGCCGGATCAGGGCTCAATGCAAGCGGGTTGCTGGTGGTTCAAGGAGTCATCGACGGCTCCGAGTCTTCTCTGCAGTATGGGGGTGACAGGATCTCGCTCAGGTGCCGGCAGCAGTGGTTTATTAGGTGACAGAAAGCATTTTTCTAGGTTCTTATGGCAGAGCTTCAGTGCTGCACGGCCATCACGGTCGGCAGTCTGCCCACGCCCCCTCCTTCATGATATTTAGGGGCATATGTACCAAATTTACAAGGCAGCGTTAAGCCACTTAATATGGCTTAACGCTGCCTTGTAAATAAGGCCCCTTTTCAAGCTATGCTTAGCGTGAAAGGGGAGGGCAAGGGGTTTTGCGGTGGGCGTTCCACTGCAACACCCATTGATTTTGATGCTGCCCCCTATTTACAAGGGCAGCGTAAATAGGGGGCAGCACCAAAATTAAGACCAGGGAAAGCCTAGTCTTAAATTGTCAAAATGAGGAGAAATGCTTTATTTCTCCTCGTTTTTGCTTTTTCCATGTGTGCTGCCGTGTGCAGCACACATGGAAAAAGCAAAACACCTTGGATTGTTTATGTTTAGGAAGGTGACCCTTCCTGCACATAAACAATATTTAAAAAAAATGATATTTTGTAACTTCCACGTGTGCTGCATTAAGCAGCACACATAGAAGTGACAAAATGGCATTTCAAGATTGTTTATGTGCAGGAAGGGGGACCTTCCTATGCATAAACAATCTTCCCCTGCATGCAGACACCCTTGCACTATGGTGCAAGGGTGCCTGCATTGGCGCTACACTGCTAAGTGTAGCGCCAGCGCAGGGGGAAACCCAGGGCTGCACCATATTCTTGTAAATATGGTGCCGCCTTGCGTTTCTGAAGTGGCGGAGTGAGGCGTTAAGCCGTAACGGCTAATGCCTCACTCCGCCACTTCTTTGTAAATGTCCCCCTTAGTTTGTTTAAGTGGAAAAAAGGCAAAGGTGATGTTTGAAGAAGGTTGCAAGGCCTCGGAAGAGTTTGCCATTGTTTCAGAGATTATTTAATAACACATGCATGGTTGTTTCTTGAGTCTTTTTTGAAAAAAGGCCTGGGCCCAGATTTGATATCCTTTATGCAAGTAAGTGCTACATCAAACATTGTAGTACTGTGTTACTCAAAGGATACAACGTGAGGCATCAGATTTGGCTAGAGCTGCCCCCTAATGACATACTCAGCAGCGCTTGCACTAAAAACGGCTTTTCTCAGTGATGCTCAGCCTTGTGCTTTGGCAAAAAAGTAACAAAGGAATGTCTAGCATAAAAAGAGCAGTTTAGAACACTCTCCAGTACAAATTTCTTCATGTAGATAACTGCACAGTTGTCTGAAGTTTAAAGTGTACGTTTTCATCGCCATGTGGTATGCAGAGGTATATCGAATAATATCCCACTTAAACACTTGATTACCCTGGTTTCACTTGGAATCAGAATTTGTTACTCAGTATATATCTGGATTTGAACTAAAATATATGATGTGCATGCTGTTCTTGCCCATACACTCTCATTTTTCAATTATGCAGGGGGTAGGCAGAAGCAAAGAATAGCTTTTTTCACATGAAATTTGATTATCACTGGCCTTCGCACTTCTTTGTACCCCGTCACATCGTCTGTGCAAACCTTTGGGAATTCTTGGTGCAGGCAATGTTCATGGTTGCTATCCAGTTCTTCTTCTGCATTGATATATTGCAAAGTTGTGTGGACAGAAGCAAGTCCAAGGAGGCTGACAATTTCCACTTCTGTTTTCATGTAAGGACCTACACTAGAGCATAGAGATGCTGTAGTTTCTAGGTTTTTCATGCTTACTTATTAGATACTTTGCGTAAACAATTAAGTCAGATTAATAATTTGGTTTTACATGTGGAACTTATGGTTTTCATTTCATTGACGGCAGGGGCCTGACTTCACAGGAGGAGAACGGCAAGCAAAGAGGCGGCTTCTTCAGGTGGTTAAATTCTGTCTGTGGGCTTGGGTAGTGTCAATCTTAACTTGTGACCTAAAGAAATGGGGAGAGGACCAGCGGAGCTGATGCGGCTATAGGGTGGAGGAAATCTAGGACTGATAAGGAAGTCTATGACTTGGAGTAAGCAATATATTTGGAGCTGAAGCCCTGGGGGAACTCGCAAGAGCCGCAACAGCAGTCCAGCGCCAGTGGGCACTTCTTAACCCCTTGCGTGCACCGGACGGCCCCCGGCCATCTGACGTCAGGGTGGGCGTGTGCGGAGGACGGCCGGGGGCCGTCCGAACCGCGCACGCGTGGAATTCCTCCGCACAGCGGGGGAATTCCGGCCGCAGGGAAGCGGTTAAGGCTGCATCTGCTCCGGCAGCGCAGGAAAGTCAAATCTTTGGAGCTGAGGGCCCAGGGAAACCAACACGAGCCGCAAGAGCAGTCCAGCGCTGGTGGGTGCTTCTTAGGTAATCAGAGAGAAGGGGCAGTTCATTGCCCTGGGCACACCTCTGTGTGGGCATACAGGCTCTGCACAAGGGGAGAAGGGTTTCCTCACTTTAAATTTTGAGAATAAGCTTCACTGTGTGGTTGTTTGCTGTATGGCAAACAGGAACTGTTGCAAATTCTGGTAGGGTTGCCCGTAGGAGTCACCCCATCCAATAACTCTTACCAGGCATAAATGTGTCACCCCAAGCTACCTCCTCAGAAACCTTTATTGACCTGTCAAATAACAAAAGAAGGACTGATCCTGCTGTTTGAGGCCTGTGATGAGCCCTGAGGGCCTGGACCTGTCCTACTTGTTCCCAGGACAAGACGTGGACTGCAAAGGTCAGTTGGCTGACCTCCTGTGTGGCTAGAGTAACACAATAATCTGCAAGAGATATTTTTCCTGATGTGCTCAGCTGACCAGTAGGAACTGGACTTGACCCTGCTATTGGCCTCTGCCTGGCACCATGAGAGTTTCAAAGTACCTCTCTGAGGTCCTGATATTCTTAGAAGTGTACTCCTGTGGTTGTTTGGGTACCAGACAAAGGTTTGGAAACGTTTGACAACTTTTCCTTCAGAGCTGCAGCACTTCAGTGGAACCTGCCGGGAAAAGTATCCCACCGCCAATTCCATAGCATCAGATTGAATTTCATCTTTGACCCACTCAGAGATCTCTTAATCTCAAAAAAATTTGTTGAGACATAGGATATTTTTAGCAGGAAATCACCAAAGCTCCAGAGAGGCAGCTAGATCAACCTGTTTCAGGTAACTGGCCTATAGTTCCACAGCAGCGGCTACAGTTTCAGCGGCGAGCCTCAAGCGGAGGATTTTTCTTCTCAAAAAGTGATGAAGTCCTATTCTGCATTGGGTCTTAAAGGAAATGTCAATGTTTTTCTCCCATGAAGTCACAAAGTCCCTTTCTGAAGTGGGATAGGAATTTTTTTTTACTGTTTTACTTCCAACCTTTCACTGAGACCAATGCAGTAGTTGTACTAAACACAGGCTCCATTATCATCTCCCTGAAATTGCACCTTGGTCCTGGTCTACTGTGACCATTGACTTATATTGAGCCCTTTATTTTTCTTCACACTTTTTCCACTTACATAATTAAAAAGTCATATATCTGGTTCCCCTTGTTGGATTTTTGTCATTTTGGTGTACTTTTGCTTATTAAATATTTTAAATTGGTTGGGATTTGTATTGTGTTGTATATTTGACTTGTCATTGTTGTGGTACTTCCAAATACTTCACAGATTTTCTATAAGTTAATCCTGTCTGCCCCGTGACTTACCTACTAGTGGAAGTGCTCATATTTCGATTATTGAAACCTTTGATTGAACCTAACAGATTGATTACTTTATTATTTGTGCTAAACTACTATCCACCCGGATTAAAAATTCACTTTCTTACAACCTTTGGTATACTTTAAAAGTTACGAGTAATCTAGACGAGAATGTATAATAGATTCTGCTCTTTTACTGTAGGTAGATTGTCATTTTACCTGAAACACATGAGACTCATTAAAAATACTTAAAGCATAAACCATTATCTGGTATCAAATGAGTATTGAGAGAGAAAGTGAGCAAAAACTCTGGGTGTCTGAAAAGAAAACTTGATTCTTCAATACAAGTCACTCACCAGACCTTTCCCTGCATGAGTCAGAGTATGTGATGGGCTTTGTTGCGTTTGTACAATGCCTGTCAAACAGCTGCACTGTTCAGTGAATATTTAAAAAAATTATTTTGTAATTTCAATTGTTCCCCACAACGTTTTCCTTTATACCACTGAGAAAAAAACTATGTTACATAAAATTTGAATACTGAAGGCCTTTATTTTTTATTTATGGAAACTATTTTATCAGACATGTTCACATTCTATATTTTTTGAAGACCTTGTGGGTGTACTTCAAAGAATAGCGAATTACTGTTATCTTCGTCATTTTTCAGGTCTCTAGTAACCTCTACAGTAACAGTCTGCTTCAACCGTTTTTATTACATTTCTTGAAATGTCATGTGAAACATATTCTTATTTGTGATTGACAGGGTCAATGTGTATTACTGACCTTGATGTATGTTAACGTTGTCCATGTTTCTCCATTGAGTCATGTATTTAATGTACTCACGCCTAATATAAGCAACAAGGCCTGCACAAGCCTTAAACAAATCTGATTTTTTTTGTTTTATTTTGTGATGGCTGAAAGAATGTTTTGTGTGTGCAAAATTACCACAGGTCTTCTGATCCACATTGCTTCAGATAGACGTTCATTTTCAATGTCTTACTACATTTTAGCAGCATTCTTGCAGCAGCTGCAGGGAGTAACTTCTGTACCAGCTAACTAAGGACCCTGTAGTCTACAGGTATGCGGCGGTGTTACATGAATTGTAAATAATTCCAATAAAAATATGAAGCTGTAAGGAAGGGAGGGGGTTTTAGACTAACAGGTTAGGGATGTGTGATGAACAATGCTTTGGGTATATAGTGCATTCACTTTAATGATATCTGTTCAGTCAGACACGTGATTTACACAACACACGCCCATAGTGATTAATATTTATTATATAATACTAGGGTTTCCCTTTGCACAAAATCTGTGGGCTCCAGGTGGGATCCCTTATCTATAACCTGCAAGAATAAGAGATTCTATGAGAGGTCTATCACATTTTATACACCCTCTTACTTCTTTAACTAGAACTCAGAAGAGGGGGGGAAATGCCAGCTTATTGTCTTTTTTCTCACCAGAGGACTCATTTTAGAGGTTAAGGAAATCTACGGGGTGTGAGTTCTGAAATGATGGGGGTTTCATGTCTGAAATAACTTTAACAATAGTGTGCAGGTTTTCTTTTCTCAATAAGGTAGGTCAGTGAGTTAGTGGTTTTCAATTTGAGATCACTATTTAACATGCTGGGTAAAGGGTTGAAACCTGGAATGTTCAACTCATATTTCACTCTTTTAACAATTCCAAAATGAGTACCATACAAGTCATGTTCTGTAGATCACTATGAAATGGTAGAAGCGGAATGGCAAACGCTATATGTCTTCCAATGTGTATAATATGATTATTATTATTATTGTCATTTTTGTTGTTATCATTATTATTATTATTAGTAGTGGTGGTAGTAGTAGTGGTACTAGTAGTGTAGTAGGGGCAGTAGTAGTCATATTATTATTGGTACTATTGTTATCGCTGCATTATTAGGGATTCGTTTAAAGTGGGTTGGTTGCACGTGTATGTGTTCCTATATTTTGTCCCTGTAGGCAGAGAAAAATTGCATGAAATAACGAAGCTCGACATGCCCCAGTTCTTTGCATGAATTACAGTGGAAATCAGTGTATCTCACAGTCATGTGCCCTCATGGGCCTGTTTGTCACATGGCCACAGTATAATTAGGGGTTTGCAATATGACTAATGGAACTTCACATCTGGTGAATGGGATACAGGTTTGTGCCCAGTAAATGATGTAGGAAATGAGATACACTGATTTCCTACATCATTCACTGGGCACAAAACCTGTATCCCATTCACCAGATGTGAGTTCCATTAGTCATATTGCAAACCCCTAATTATACTGTGGCCATGTGACAAACAGGCCCATGAGGGCCATGAGGGCACATGACTGTGAGATACACTGATTTAGGAATCAGTGGTGGTCAGAGAAACGTTTACCTGTAAAATAGGGTTGGTTAAAAATGGGTGCACTAGCTTAAGATGTTACTGAAATATACTACTACTGCTAATACCGCTGCCACCATCACTACTATTTCTACTACTACTGCCACCATCACTACTACTACTGCCGTCATCACTACTACTAATACTATTATTAGTAGTAGTAGTGGTAGTAGTAGCAGCAGCAGCAGCAGTAGTATCAGTATGTTAATATTTAATACCAGGCTGTTTACTGTGGACAGATGGATAGTTTAGTTACAATGATGGTACTTTTTCACATTTAACCATCTTTCCGAGCTCTCCCTCGCATCCGACTTTGTGAATTATTAGAGAAAAATACTAAGTTATTTGTTTGTTTTATTTAGACATAAATTAGCAATCTGCAAATATGGAGTACATGTCCTTGCAGAAAGAGCATCTAACTCCCGACAACTAGGATGTCATATGCCACAAAGGAAGCTCCCTTTTCATCTAAAGACCTGTTGTGCCTGTTTTGCTCTAGGGTACCACTGCGATCATCTAGGGTATCACTGTGATGCTCTAGGGTACCACTGTGATGCTCTAGGGTACCACTGTTGTGCTCTAGGGTAATGCTGTTATGCTCTAGGGTACCACTGTGGTGTTCTAGGATACCACTGTGATGATTTAGGGTACCACTGTGGTGCTCTAGGGTACCACTGTAATAATCTAGGATACCACTGTGATGCTCTAGGGTACCACTGTGGTGCTCTAGGGTACCGCTGTTATGCTCGAGGGTACCACTGTGGTTTTCTAAGATACCACTGCGATGCTCTAGGGTACCACTGTTGTGCTCTAGGGTACCACTGTGATGTTCTAGGGTACTACTGTGATGCCCTAGAGTACCACTGCAATGTTCTAGGGTACCACTGCGATGCTCTAGGGTACCCCTGTGGTGCTCTAGGATACCACTGTGGTGCTCTAGGGTACCACTGTGGTGCTCCAGGGTACCACTGTGGTGCTCTAGGGTACCACTGTGATGCTCTAGGGTACCACTGTGATGCACTAGGGTACCACTGTGATGTGCTAGGGTACCACTGTGGTTCTAGCGTACCACTGGTATGCTCTAGGGTACCACCAGGATGCTCTAGGGTACCACTGTTGTGCTCTAGGGTACCACTGTGATGTTCTAGGGTACTACTGTGATGCCCTAGAGTACCACTGCAATGTTCTAGGGTACCACTGCGATGCTCTAGAGTACCACTGTGATGCTCTAGAGTGCCACTGTGATGCTGTAGGGCACCACTGTGAAGCTCTAGAGTACCACTGTGATGCTCTAATGTACCACTGTGATGCTCTAGGGTACCACTGTGATGCACTAGGGTACCACTGCGGTGCTCTAGGGTTCCACTGTGATGCTGCTCTAGGTTGCCATTTCGGTGCTCTAGGGTACCACTGTGATGCTCTAGATTACCACTGTGGTGCTCTAGGGTACCACTGCAAGTGCTCTTGGGTATCACTGTGATGCTCTAGGGTACCACTGTGATGTCTCTAGAGTACCACTGTGGTGCTCTAGGAACCACTGTGGTGCTCTAGGGTAACACTGTGATGCTCTAGGGTACCACTGTGGTGCTCTAGAGTACCACTGTGGTGCTCTAGGTACCACTGTGGTGCTCTATGGTACCACTGTGATGCTCTAGGGTTCCACTGCAGTGCTCCAGGGTATCACTGTGATGCTCTAGGGTGCCACTGCGGTGCTCTAGGGTGCCACTGCGGTGCTCTAGGGTATCACTGTGATGCTCTAGGGTACCACTGTGATGCTCTAGAGTACTACTGTGGCGCTCTAGGGTACCACTGTGATGCTCTAGGGTTCCACTGCAGTGCTCCAGGGTATCACTGTGATGCTCTAGGGTTCCACTGCAGTGCTCCAGGGGATCACTGTGATGCTCTAGGGTGCCACTGCGGTGCTCTAGGGTATCACTGTGGTGCTCTAGGTACCACCGTGATGCTCTAGGGTGCCACTGCGGTGCTCTAGGGTGCCACTGCGGTGCTCTAGGGTATCACTGTGATGCTCTAGGGTTCCACTGCAGTGCTCCAGGGTATCACTGTGATGCTCTGAGGGTGCCACTGCGGTGCTCTAGGGTGCCACTGCGGTGCTCTAGGGTATCACCAGTGATGCTGTAGGGTACCACTGTGGTGCTCTATGGTACCACTGTGATGCTCTAGGGTTCCACTGCAGTGTTCTCAGATTACCACTGTGGTGCTCTAGGGTACCACTGCGGTGCTCTTGGGTATCACTGTGATGCTCTAGGGTACCACTGTGATGCTTAGAGTACCACTGTGGTGCTCTAGGAACCACTGTGGTGCTCTAGGGTAACACTGTGATGCTCTCAGGGTACCACTGTGGTGCTCTAGAGGTACCACTGTGGTGCTCTAGGGTACCACTGTGGTGCTCTATGGTACCACTGTGATGCTCTAGGTTCCACTGCAGTGCTCCAGGGTATCACTGTGATGCTCTAGGGTGCCACTGCGGTGCTCTAGGGTGCCACTGCGGTGCTCTAGGGTATCACTGTGATGCTCTAAGGTACCACTGTGATGCTCTAGAGTACTACTGTGGCACTCTAGGGTACCACTGTGATGCTCTAGGGTTCCACTGCAGTGCTCCAGGGTATCACTGTGATGCTCTAGGGTTCCACTGCAGTGCTCCAGGGTATCACTGTGATGCTCTAGGGTGCCACTGCGGTGCTCTAGGGTATCACTGTGGTGCTCTAGGGTACCACTGTGATGCTCTAGGGTGCCACTGCGGTGCTCTAGGGTGCCACTCGCGGTGCCTCTAGGGTATCACTGTGATGCTCTAGGGTTCCACTGCAGTGCTCCAGGGTATCACTGTGATGCTCTAGAGTGCCACTGCGGTGCTCTAGGGTGCCACTGCGGTGCTCTAGGGTATCACAGTGATGCTGTAGGGTACCACTGTGGTGCTCTATGGTACCACTGTGATGCTCTAGGGTTCCACTGCAGTGCTCCAGGGTATCACTGTGATGCTCTAGGGTGCCACTGCGGTGCTCTAGGTGCCACTGCGGTGCTCTAGGGTATCACTGTTATGCTGTAGGTACCACTGTGGTGCTCTATGGTACCACTGTGATGCTCTAGGGTTCCACTGCAGTGCTCCAGGGTATCACTGTGATGCTCTAGGGTGCCACTGCGGTGCTCTAGGGTATCACTGTGGTGCTCTAGGGTACCACTGTGATGCTCTAAGGTGCCACTGAGGTGCTCTAGGGTGCCACTGCGGTGCTCTAGGGTATCACTGTGATGCTCTAGGGTTCCACTGCAGTGCTCCAGGGTATCACTGTGATGCTCTAGAGTGCCACTGTGATGCTGTAGGGCACCACTGTGAAGCTCTAGAGTACCACTGTGATGCTCTAATGTACCACTGTGATGCTCTAGGGTACCACTGTGATGCACTAGGGTACCACTGCGGTGCTCTAGGGTTCCACTGTGATGCTGCTCTAGGTTGCCATTTCAGTGCTCTAGGGTACCACTGTGATGCTCTAGATTACCACTGTGGTGCTCTAGGGTACCACTGCAGTGCTCTTGGGTATCACTGTGATGCTCTAGGGTACCACTGTGATGCTCTAGAGTACCACTGTGGTGCTCTAGGGAACCACTGTGGTGCTCTAGGGTAACACTGTGATGCTCTAGGGTACCACTGTGGTGCTCTAGAGTACCACTGTGGTGCTCTAGGGTACCACTGTGGTGCTCTATGGTACCACTGTGATGCTCTAGGGTTCCACTGCAGTGCTCCAGGGTATCACTGTGATGCTCTAGGGTGCCACTGCGGTGCTCTAGGGTGCCACTGCGGTGCTCTAGGGTATCACTGTGATGCTCTAGGGTACCACTGTGATGCTCTAGAGTACTACTGTGGCGCTCTAGGGTACCACTGTGATGCTCTAGGGTTCCACTGCAGTGCTCCAGGGTATCACTGTGATGCTCTAGGGTTCCACTGCAGTGCTCCAGGGTATCACTGTGATGCTCTAGGTTGCCACTGCGGTGCTCTAGGGTATCACTGTGGTGCTCTAGGGTACCACTGTGATGCTCTAGGGTGCCACTGCGGTGCTCTAGGGTGCCACTTCGGTGCTCTAGGGTATCACTGTGATGCTCTAGGGTTCCACTGCAGTGCTCCAGGGTATCACTGTGATGCTCTAGGGTGCCACTGCGGTGCTCTAGGGTGCCACTGCGGTGCTCTAGGGTATCACAGTGATGCTGTAGGGTACCACTGTGGTGCTCTATGGTACCACTGTGATGCTCTAGGGTTCCACTGCAGTGCTCTAGATTACCACTGTGGTGCTCTAGGGTACCACTGCAGTACTCTTGGGTATCACTGTGATGCTCTAGGGTACCACTGTGATGCTCTAGAGTACCACTGTGGTGCTCTAGGGAACCACTGTGGTGCTCTAGGGTAACACTGTGATGCTCTAGGGTACTACTGTGGCGCTCTAGGGTACCACTGTGATGCTCTAGGGTTCCACTGCAGTGCTCCAGGGTATCACTGTGATGCTCTAGGGTTCCACTGCAGTGCTCCAGGGTATCACTGTGATGCTCTAGGGTGCCACTGCGGTGCTCTAGGGTATCACTGTGGTGCTCTAGGGTACCACTGTGATGCTCTAGGGTGCCACTGCGGTGCTCTAGGGTGCCACTGCGGTGCTCTAGGGTATCACTGTGATGCTCTAGGGTTCCACTGCAGTGCTCCAGGGTATCACTGTGATGCTCTAGGGTGCCACTGCGGTGCTCTAGGGTGCCACTGCGGTGCTCTAGGGTATCACAGTGATGCTGTAGGGTACCACTGTGGTGCTCTATGGTACCACTGTGATGCTCTAGGGTTCCACTGCAGTGCTCTAGATTACCACTGCGGTGCTCTAGGGTACCACTGCAGTGCTCTTGGGTATCACTGTGATGCTCTAGGGTACCACTGTGATGCTCTAGAGTACCACTGTGGTGCTCTAGGGAACCACTGTGGTGCTCTAGGGTAACACTGTGATGCTCTAGGGGTACCACTGTGGTGCTCTAGAGTACCACTGTGGTGCTCTAGGTACCACTGTGGTGCTCTATGGTACCACTGTGATGCTCTAGGGTTCCACTGCAGTGCTCCAGGGTATCACTGTGATGCTCTAGGGTGCCACTGCGGTGCTCTAGGGTGCCACTGCGGTGCTCTAGGGCATCACTGTGATGCTCTAGGGTACCACTGTGATGCTCTAGAGTACTACTGTGGCGCTCTAGGGTACCACTGTGATGCTCTAGGGTTCCACTGCAGTGCTCCAGGGTATCACTGTGATGCTCTAGGGTTCCACTGCAGTGCTCCAGGGTATCACTGTGATGCTCTAGGGTGCCACTGCGGTGCTCTAGGGTATCACTGTGGTGCTCTAGGGTACCACTGTGATGCTCTAGGGTGCCACTGCGGTGCTCTAGGGTGCCACTGCGGTGCTCTAGGGTATCACTGTGATGCTCTAGGGTTCCACTGCAGTGCTCCAGGGTATCACTGTGATGCTCTAGGGTGCCACTGCGGTGCTCTAGGGTGCCACTGCGGTGCTCTAGGGTATCACAGTGATGCTGTAGGGTACCACTGTGGTGCTCTATGGTACCACTGTGATGCTCTAGGGTTCCACTGCAGTGCTCCAGGGTATCACTGTGATGCTCTAGGGTGCCACTGCGGTGCTCTAGGGTGCCACTGCGGTGCTCTAGGGTGCCACTGCGGTGCTCTAGGGTATCACTGTTATGCTGTAGGGTACCACTGTGGTGCTCTATGGTACCACTGTGATGCTCTAAGGTTCCACTGCAGTGCTCCAGGGTATCACTGTGATGCTCTAGGGTGCCACTGCGGTGCTCTAGGGTATCACTGTGGTGCTCTAGGGTACCACTGTGATGCTCTAGGGTGCCACTGCGGTGCTCTAGGGTGCCACTGCGGTGCTCTAGGGTATCACTGTGATGCTCTAGGGTTCCACTGCAGTGCTCCAGGGTATCACTGTGATGCTCTAGGGTGCCACTGCGGTGCTCTAGGGTGCCACTGCGGTGCTCTAGGGTATCACTGTGATGCTGTAGGGTACCACTGTGGTGCTCTATGGTACCACTGTGATGCTCTAGGGTTCCACTGCAGTGCTCCAGGGTATCACTGTGATGCTCTAGGGTGCCACTGCGGTGCTCTAGGGTGCCACTGCGGTGCTCTAGGGTATCACTGTGATGCTCTAGGGTTCCACTGCCGTGCTCCAGGGTATCACTGTGATGCTCTAGGGTGCCACTGCGGTGCTCTAGGGTGCCACTGCGGTGCTCTAGGGTATCACTGTGATGCTGTAGGGTACCACTGTGATGCTCTAGAGTACCACTGTGACGGTCCAGTGTATCACAGTCAGAGACATTGAGCACAGTCTTCTCTGCACATCGTGAAATCAGAACATATAAGCCCCTGTGGCTAGTAGATTGCTGAGACAAACGATCTATTTTCATGTTATTAAAAAAACTAAAATAAGATGGTGAAGCATTGCTGATTTCCCAGAGAACGGAGCAATGCAGGGTGAAAATCTGCTGCCATTTTGACAGTCTTGTCTCTCTTTCGACAGAGAGATACTTGCACACTCAGAAGAAAGGTACTCATACGCTCTCATACTGCTTCAAAAACCTTTGTTCTGAATGTTGAAAATGTGTCGAAAAAATGATGCGCTGGACACTTTCCCCTCCACTAAAAAGAACTCATGTCTCGCAGAATATCCATGTCAAGGGGAGTCCGGCCTTCTTCATCTCTGCTGGAGGCTGACATGTGAGAGGCAGCTCTCGAATGCAAAAGAGAAGACACAGTCAGGATACTTAAAACCCTACTGCGACGCAAGAGCTTAGTTATTTTGTTCTGATAGGTAGTAAGGGGAACAAAATAGAAGAACGTTAAAACTAGAATAGGACTGTCTTTTGAGATAGACAATCGGAATTTCAACAGCAGCAGCTGAATTTTCAAGTGGGATTTCATTTTTATCTTTAGCAGGGCAGAGAAAATGGAAACAATGCGTTTTTTCCAGCCAGATACCTAGAGAACGTGTGGCTTAGAGCTGCAGAATTTCAAACTACGGAGCCAGGTTTGCGTCCCAGCGTTGGCTCAACATCCTGTGATTCTGGGCAAATCACTGCATCTCCTACCTACCTCATGCCTAGAAAGAAAAACAACAATCAGACTTTGTGTAATGTAACTGTAGTGCTTAATTGGAGCCGGTGCGTACCAGAATTGATTTTCTACACCAGACATTTACTGAGAATACGAAAGCAGGACCCTGAAAGAGTTAAAGGAAGGGACAGGAAGAGTCTAGCAGTGGATTAAAGAGGCACAAGTTAAAATAAAGACTACTGAGCCTTGGTATTGAGTACACATTTAATAGCACTTGCCGCGGGCTTCTGAGCAGAGCTTGGCCACTGGTACAAATTAAGCACTGGAACAGGTGCTAATGTAAACAACTGCAAATCCTTTGGGCTTTAGTTCATACTAAGTAAAACTGCAAATATAAATAAAATACAAAACAGGCCCACCTTTCCTGCTTAGGCTCTCATTATGAGTGGCCCAGTATTCTCTATTCGGCTGATAACTTAATTACTAGAATCATTAGTATTTAAAGTTTTCTTCACTAGTTTATTTCACCTACTAAAACAATTGAATTGTGAGGGTGAACTCAGGGCAGGCAAGGGGGAAAAACTAGCAGGAATCAGTGTGGAAAAATTGATTTCCTCTATTAACGTGTGCAAACCTTCTAATGGCTTGGTATTCCAGCATCCCAAACATATGATGTCATGTGCAGGGATCCTAAGGAGGGATTCTGCTTCACTTGGCCCAGACCCTCAGAGCGTGATTTGAAGTTTGTTGGTAATGTAAGATCTGCTGCTTCCTGGCTGCCATTGGTGGAAATACTGTTGGTGGGATTACCACCGCCATATTGTACTATTGCATCAATTATGTTACTTACTGTAATTATGGCAGCAATTCTCCCACTGAATATGGCTTATTGCATCAGGCAGAAATTGCTGGATTTCACATAAGTGTGATCCTCTAAGCCATCCTGATACCCTTTTGCCTCTAATACCTTGTTAAATATAACAATGGCCTTTTTAGTAACATACCTTGTTATTAGAAGATTGAAATGTTGAGAACTCCATTGAAGACAAATAAGTGACTCAGGACCAATAAAATGTGGTATAGAACTTTATCTCCACTATTCCAATAGTTGTCTTTCTCTGTCTCCCTATTTAATTTAGAATGTTCTACTGTAGAATTAGAGCCCCTTTGATAAAGGCTTTTTATTTGCTGTCTCCTGTAGCTCAGAACTATAACTCAAGTTCACGGCCATTACCAACCAGTGGAGCCCTTGGCAGTGGGTTATAATGCTATATTAGAAAACTGGAATGTTGAAAGCTGCTTACAAGACAGTGGAAGGGGACAGGGCCAACAATGGCTATTACAGACCTTCTGATCCCACATTCCATTATTTTTCTTTCTATTTCTCCCTTTTCATTTAGCGCATTCTAGCCCCTGTGGGTAGAATGTTCTAATAATATTATAGCTGTTCTGCATCAGACTATACCAATTATTAAAGGCGTTGCCCTCTATTACAGGCCAGTGTAGCTCTGGGCAGTAGACTTTAATGCTATAGTTTCATGCACCTGTACACTTAAGATTGTGCCATTTACTTTAAAGTGTTCTGAAAAAAACATTGGCAACATATGAAATTCCCCTTTATATTTTTGACCATCTTGGGAAGCCTTTGAATTCCTTAAGCCATTGACCTTAGATTCAATGAGTTTTGAAAGACACCAATTAGTTTCAAATGGAATGGTGCGAGGGCTGAGACTGCAGACAACATAATGAACAGAGCTCATTAGACCCTAGAGGGTTGTTTTATGATTAAAAAAAACCTTTCATTTCCACATAGAGAACAAGGGATCATAAAAGCTGACACTTGGAATGAGGGATGCACAAGGTTTGAATCCAACATCAATTTCAAATATGTGGGTCACAATATTCCATCAAGATTCAGATGAAGTTTAATCTCAAATGGATGCAAATGCGTTTGAAACAAACTTACGCTGGTACCATTTTCCCATTTCAGCTACAGGCAGAACAATGCTGAATAAAAGATAAAAGTGGTTGCCTCAATAAGCCAAACACACCATTTAGTTAAAAAAATAACCATACTTAATATTTTTCTAAAGTTTAGAGTGCACTTGGCACACCAAGGCTGTATTAGCCATTTGATTTCCTTACTCACTGAATTCAAGTTGACTATGGGGTGTTTATGATATATTTAGTGTGCCGTACATTTGAAAAGGAGCATAGAAAGCAGAAAGTAGTTACAGGATTGTATCAATGATATTTGAAATATGTGAAAAATGACAGGCTACATCTTAAACAATATACAGAGCAGGTTGCATGCATTGGGGGAGCCGGCTGGGGCTGCAGGGGCCTTTGGGCCCTCCTCTCACACCCCTCCAATGTTGGGTAGATACTTTTTGCAAAACTGTGGATAAATACAAAAGCGAGGTTCCATTCTGGCTCTGATGCTCATTTCACAGAAATTGATGGGAAGCAATTACATATATACAAAGGTCAGAAACCTGGGTGTTATGTTTGACGACAAGCTGTCCTTCATACACCACGCCAACACAGTTGTCTCCTCATCCTTCTATGTCCTCAGGATAATAAAAAAACTCCTACTGTTTCTCCCAATCAGTGCTGGTAGAACCCACATCAGCACACTGGTTATGTCGAAAGTTGACTACTGTAATGGTCTCCTAATCAATGCCCAGGAAAAGGTCCTGAGCAAGCTACAACTGGTGCAGAACGCAGCCGCCAGGATTCTGTCAGGCACCCCCAAGTTTAAGCCAATATCCAAGGTGGTGCGACAGCTCCACTGGCTGCCCATAAGAAGCAGAACCAAATTCAAGGCACTATGCATGGCATACAAGGCAACCCACAACACAGGACCTGAGTTTCTGAAGAAAGCTCTCTGCCCATACACCCCCAGTAGACCCTTGCGCTCATCAGCAGCTTACCTGCTTATTGTCCCTCGAACCAAGAAAGCCTCATGGGGCGACAGAAGATTCACAGTCGCCACTACCAGACTGTGGAGCTCACTTCCCCTTCATATTAAGACTAGTCCTACCCTGCTAGCCTTCAGGAAACAAGCAAAAACCTGGCTCTTCAACCAATAAGTCACTCGCTCCATGGTCTTTCCTCTTAGTCCTCAGCGCCGAGACACCCAAGGGTATTTGCGCGCTTTACAAGTTGCTTAAATAAATAAATAAACATAGTGGGTGCCCTAGTTGAAGCTTCTCTTCTGTAAAGGAAAAATCATCCTAAATTCTTGTGCTTGGCCAAGGAAAAGCAAGTGTATTTTCTCTAAAAACGCATGTTGAAAAACAATCTGAAAACCTTACTAGAGGTGAAGGCATCATTGATTTATTGGGGCACAATCTCTTCTGCAGTGACTGTCCAAGACGAGTGGGTTCTTTCTTGTCGTCGCCTGGTCTGAGAGCACAGTCCATGGTTGTCCCTTCAAATTGCTGCTGAGTATGCAAAGACACCAAATCACACAAAAGCACCACTCATTTGGCCCCAACCCTTCCACGTTAGTGGTATGCAATGGTGCTCCTGCCATTTTCGAGGCTGATGTACAGCTCATCCTACCAAAGAGGCCCAATGTCTTTTCCCGCCAATTTTGATGGCGCGTTCTTATTTTCCTTTTTTACGATCTTATGCATTTTCAAAAAAGGAAAAAGACACACAATGCATTTCGCACATTCTTGATGCAGTGAAATATGATTACATCTCCACAAAATATAGAAACACTTACTAATTATAATTCGGAGTAAGTACTCTTGCTTGGTGGAGATTGAACTCTTTGTCTGTAGTCTTGTCGTCTTCTCTATATGAGAATTCATTTTGTCACTCGATTCAAATAACTTTATTCAACCTTAATCATCAAGATCATCAAAGTACAATAAAGCATACATACATGTTAAATTACATAACTCATATCCACAGCATATTAATAAATATTTAGAGGTAAAAACTGAATGAGAGAAACTAAGGTTAAGAATGCACTATTAAAAACGTATAAATTCATCTTAAAATATAAGAATACATACTAAGCAGTGGCAGGCAATATTAAAGTGCAAACTATGGACTGATCAGTCTCCTATTTACTAAGGCCAGACATAAATAGGACGCGAGGGAAAAACATACATAAGGATTAGGGAGCGATTGAAGGAAGAACAAAGCTGGGCGACATTGAGCAAATTTATATTTATGAAAAATTGGAAAGATATACTTTTTACGCTCATTTATATAAAAATTACAAAAAAATATAAAATGAAGGTTGGACTGAGGAGAGATACCATCGCATGGGCAAGCTGGTAGTTCGTTGATTGAGTAAACTCCCGTAGGAAATCCCAGCATGCAAGGGATGAGATTTAATCTAAAGCGTATCAATACACACCGATGGCGAATGTTGGACACAGAAACCAGATATGAATTTGGTTCCTCAGGGACAGGAGGCAGTCCCAGGTATAGACTACCATTGTTGTATTACAGTTAGAAGCATATCTCTTGTTTTCGCTATAATTTTGAAAGCGAGATTTAATTTTAGCTTTGGGGATTTTCTGGCAGTTAAGGGGTTTCATTAAATAATGATTCTAAACTCAAGCTTGCCAATGTTTCTCTTACATATTTATAACAGGGAGCCTTATGAGCCTGTTCACAGGCAAGACCGTCCTTAATAATATTTTGGGTTAGTCCCACCGTGTCCCTTTGCCAGACTGAATGCCATAATAAAACTGGTGTGAGTGACGTTATATCTGTTATGTATGGTACACTGAGCTCTTGATGCATAGTATAGCTTGAGCAACTATATTTTATTTATTTTAGAGGTTTTATATAGCGCTGGCTGGACCCGGAGGTATCAGAGCGCTTTACATGATAGAGCTAGTTACGGTCAGAAACAAATTACAGCATCATGGAATAACAAAACATCAGATCACTTATACGACCAAGCTAGTTGCAGTAGCATAAAATAACAACATCATGGAATAACAGCAGGTAAAAACAGAAGAAAGAGCGGCTTGAGATAATACAAATCGTGTAAATAGCTAGACAGAGTAAAGAGTTAAGTACCTCGAGTTTAAGGTGCAGGTAAAGACCCCCAATATTTGTTGAGGAGGTGCATTTTGAGGTCTTTTAAAGCTGGAGTAGGAGGGGTTACATCGTAGGTCTTTGGGGAGGCGTTCCAGATGTAGGGGGCATTTCCGGAGAAGGAGCGGGATTGTGTAGACTTCTTTTTAGCAGGGGTGGGACAAGGAGGAGAGCGTTAGTGCTTCTCAGAGGTCGTGTGCTGTCCGCTTTGCAGAGTTTATTGGCAAGGTATGAGGGAGCATTTTGGTGGAGGACTTTGTGTGTGATGCATGCGTTTTTGTAGGTGGATCTGCCTTCGATGGGGAGCCATTGGAGAATTTTGAGGGCTGGGAAATGTGGTCGAACCGTTTACAGTCGGTGATGAGCCTGGCTGCAAGATTAATTACAGATTTGAGTGGAGCTAGGTGGACCTTGGGGATTCCGGTGAGGATGGCATTGCCGTAATCCAGTCAGCGAAAGGACCAGGGATTGAACTACTAATTTAAAATCTTCAGTTGGGAGAAAGGGGTTTGATTTTCTTGAGATGACAAAGAGTGAGGAGGGCTCCTTTAGCCGAATTTTTGATGTGGACATTGAGGTTGAGACTGTTATCGATGGAGATACCAAGAGATTTTACTGAGTTGGACAAGGAGAGAGAGCAGTTGAGGGCATTGAGGTCAGAGATCCAGGTTTGAATGGGGAGAGGGTTATTTTTAGGGGAGAAAAGAAAGATTTAAGTTTTTTTGGGGTTGAGTTTGAGATGATTAAGGTGGAACCAGGATTGGATAGTAGTGAGGGTGTTATTAAGGTGAATGATGTCAGCATGGCTTTTGATCTTATAGTAGAGTTGGGTGTCGTCGGCATAAAGGTGGTAGTTGATACCAGCTTGTTTAAGAATGACGGTGAGGGGTTCCATAAAGAGGTTAAAGAAGAGGGAGAGAGAATAGATCCCTGGGGGACTCCTAGGGAGACCGGAGTGGGGTTAGATAGACAGTCATGAATTTTAATTTGCTGGGTTCAATGTTGAAGATAGGAGACAAACCATTTGTGGGTAGTACCGTTGAGGCCGAAACGATCTTTGAGAACATTAAGTAGGGCAAAGTGGTTAACAGTGTCAAAAGCTGCGGAGAGATCAAGGAGGATAAGTAGGCAGGTCTCGCCATTATCAAGGGAGTGGTGGATATCGTCAACAATGTTAAGCATGGCAGTTTCAGTGCTGCAGCCTTTTCTGAAGCCTGATTGTAAGGGGTCCAGAAGGTTGAATTTTTCGATGTGTTTGTCTAATTGGAGCAAGACACATTTTTCGAGGGCTTTAGAAAGAAGGGGAGGTTAGTGATGGGGCGGAGATTGTTTAAGTCATTAGGATCAGCATTAGTGTTTTTGATAATGGGGGAGATTTGACCCAGTTGAAGGGAGCTAGGACATTTCCAGTAGCTAGGGAGGTGTTGATGATTGTGGTCCAGGATGGGACAATGATGTGCTTTAGGTCTTGGACAAGGTTAGAAGGAGGGGGTCTTTGGTATGGGAGGATGGTTTTAGTTTAGCAATGATGCTGTGGACTTCACGCTCCAGTCACAGGGAGGAAATTTTTCCAGGAGGCATTGTTTTTTGGTCATGATTTTTGGTGCATGGGTACGAGAGGAGTAGTGGTGGAAGGGTGTGAGGGGTGGTTTAGGGTGGTAATAGGAGAAGGAATGTGAGAGAAGGGGTTAGGGTGAAGTGAAGAAGTGGGAGAGTGAGAGGGGGTACCAGGGGGGGTCAGGAGTGTGGGGTGTGATTTAGAGGAGATGTCAGGAGTAAGTAGGGGGTTGGTTGGGATCAGCGTTGCACGGAAGGATTGATCTATTTTGGCAATTTTTTCAGAGAAGAAGAGGGCAATTTCATCACATCTAGAGGTAGAGGCCGTCTGGTTAGGCGGAGCTGAGGAGGTTTGGTGATGGATAATGTTGAACAGTTCTCTAGGTCTGTTTTTGGCCCAATCGAGTTGCGTGCGGAAGAAGGATGCCTTTTCATTAAAAATGTGTTTTTATATGTAGATCTAGCTGATCTGAGGAGTGTCAGGTTAGAGTGGGAGGGATGCTGTCTCCAGGTTCTTTCCATCAGTCTTAATGAGCGTCTTTCGTTGTTAAGTTCTAGGTTAAACCATGATTTGGAAGGGACGTTTCTTAGAGTTTTAAGTTTAGGAGGGGCCAATTGATCTAGGACATCCGTGACAGCTTGATTAAAGTGTTCAGTAAGCTCATTTGCGTTTTGTGAGGGAGGAATGAGGAGCAGTTGAGCTTGGAGTTTGGACTCAAGCTCATCAGGAGGGATACATTTTAGATTTCTGGTCCATTTCATGGTTTTAGTTTGTTTGGTGGGAGGAGGGGGCGTGATAGCAATGGTGAACAATATGAGGTGGTGGTCGGACCAGTCAATGGGGATGATGTTGGTCAGGAAGGCCAAGTCATTGTTGGAAATGATGGCGTCCAGGGTGGCTCCTTTGGTGTGGGTGGGGGACTGACATATTTGTTTGAGGTCGTTGATCTCGAGAAGGTTGGTGAAGAGGGTGGTAGTGGGATCATTGGTGTCATTCAAGTGGAGGTTAAGGTCTCCAAGGAAGAGATTTTTGAGTTGGATATTGAAGCTTGTGTCATCAAGTCAGAAAGTTTGTCAATAAAGGGGTGAGGATCACCAGGAGGGTGATAGATAGTATGTAAGCGAATAGGGTGGGTATCTTGAACTTTAAGTTCAGCTTCAAGGTATTCGAAGGTAGAGTGGCCAGAGTGGTTAACAAGGGAGAGCTGAAGTTCACTTTTGAAGATTATGGCCAGCCCCCCTATTCTATCAGGTCTGTCTTTTCTGAGGATAGAGTATCCGGGGGGAGAAGTAGATCAAGCATGCTCGTTGAATGGTCATTGAGCCAGGTTTCCGTGAGGAACGCAATGTCAATTGATTCGCTAAGGATAGATTCGGAGATTTCAGTGGCGTGTCGAACAGCAGATCGACAGTTAACAAGCATGCAGGTGAGTGGTTTGGGGTTGTTTTGGGGGGAGGGCAGGAGTGGATGGTGGTGAGTTGTGGAGGGGGTCTAGGGGAGCCGAGAGAGGAGGGAATTCTGTTAGTACCTAGAATGACGGGGATGTTGGAGTAGGGGGAGGTGGGTTGTTGACTAAGGGATTAGGATGGTAAGAATTGCATAGGTCGGAGAGGTCTGATGGGGAGAGGTGGTTCGAGGTGCGGCGAGGTCTAGACATCCGGTCGTGGAGGGGGAAGTATTCCAATGATGACGATTGATGTTGGCGGGGATTTTGCGGTTGGGGTGGGGTGAGTTTACACGTGTGAGTCGGGTTCCAGAGCTGAGGGATTTAACATCTTCTCTAAGTCGAGAGAGTTCATTCGTCAGTGAGGAGAGATTGCGTTCAATGTTGTGTAGGGTCAGGGTTATAGGGGAGAGGGGGATCTTAGAAGGGGAGGATGAGGGTGAGAAGGAAGGGATAGTGTTTGTTGCAGACGGGGGGCAATTGTGTGTGGGGTGTGTGGGGTCGATGGAGGTGGAATGAGTAGAGATAGGGCTATTACGCGTAGGTGATGGCATGATGGAGGACAAGAGATTAGAAAACTCAGGTGATGTGGGTAGTGATAATATGAGGGCATAAAGAGTTTGAAGAAGGACTGCATCGGGGATTAACGATGGCGAGAAATTCGGTGGTAGAGATGGAGGATTAGACGAGGGTGAGGGTAGGGCCAGAAGTGGGACGGTGGGAGAGCCAGGGTGGAGGGGTGGGGATTCAGGTAGGGGGGTCAAGGAGGGAGGATAAGGGTTAGGTATTTTAGAAGGGGTAGAGGGGGACAGGTCATTGGAAGATGTGAGTGGTTGGAGGCGGGGGTGTGCAGTGGGGATGTCAGAAAGAGGGAGGGGCGTTGGAGGGGAGAATATATGGGTGACTGTGATTGGGAGATGGTATTAATTGTAGAGATGACAGGGGAGGGGAGTGGGGAATAGGTGTTTGGGCTATGGTGTTGGTAGGAGAGAAGAGAGGGAGGCGGAGAGTTGGGTAGGGGGAAGGGAGAGAGCGGGGGGTGTTGACCGGTTGGGTATACGGAGGAATAGGGATCATTTTGTCTAGGTGGAGAGACAAGGTGCTGAAGTGGTGCTCAAAGATGGAGAGGTGTGATTCGGCAGCTTGTATGAGGATGTTACCCGTTTTGAAGATGGAGATGTCGATTTCACCAGGGAAAATTGGGGAGGGAGTAGTGGATAATTTAAATCCATAGGGAATTTTGATTGCATGTGTGACTGGGAGCTGACGTAGGAAAGTGCTTTTCCATTTGGAGGGGCGTTTGGAATAAAAGATGTAGTTGGTTTTTATGGCGGAAGAGAGGCTGAGGTAGTTATCGACGATAAGTGTTTCAGGGTTACGAATGAGTAGTTTATGTTTGAAGTTTTCTTAGCATTTTTAGACAGATTCGGGGGTAAAGGATGGTCCAGGAGTTAGGGCCATGTTTGGAGAGAGTATAGTCATGGGGGGTGTGTGAGTGATTGAAGGGGGCATGTTAGGTCGGGGTGAGAAGTAGAGAGTTAGAAGAAGGTCGTGAGGGCAATTAGGGGTAAGGTAAAGGGGGATGTATCAGGGTGTAGAAGGACGTGAGGGCAAGTAGGGGTAAGGTAAAGGGGATTTATCAGGGGAGGAGAGTGGAAGGGACACTGAAAAGCAGAGATCCGCAGCCCGTGCGCTACTAGCAAGTGTTCCTACACAGGTGCAATTATAAGGGCCAACAGGATAATAAGCGGGTAAAAGTAGTATTATGGCCTCCACAGGAGAGCCAGATAAAGTAGTCTAGACAGTCTGGGACAGAACAATAACACTTGCAGATCAGGAATGGAGAGACTAGTGCAAAGTTATTGCCATAAGTGCCTGGTAAGTGGTAGAGATTAGTGGGGGCTCAACGGGCTAGAGAGTTCCACAAGAAAGACTTCAATAGTGAAGGTAGGTTACTAGGTTGTCAACAGGAGATGAATAACTGTGGAGAAAATATCATCATGCTATTCTAGAATTTCTACAGACCAACAGGTAAGTGTAGATAGGCTATCATGAATGAAGACAAAAAAGCATATAGGAAGGTCCAGAGGGTTAAAGGAAATAAGTTACATAAGGGAAAAAGTGTGGGATGATGTACATAGTTAGGCCACAAGGTGGAGCTCCAGGCTAAGGCAAGATAAGAGAGTTCTATTAGTTTGCCGTAAAAAGATAGATCTAATCTGGTGTAGATTGTTTCCTAAAAGAAATAGGGAAATGAAGAGAAAAACGGGAGAGATGACAGCAATGGGAAGATAGTAAGGAGGGGAAAACAAAACACAGTGAGAGTGAGCGACCTAAAATTCAGTTGGGCTCCATCAAAGGTCCCCGAGGGAGGACGCAGAAGATTAGCAATGTGGAACAATCATCATCGTCATTTGCAAGCCTTAAACAATTCCATCAACGGACCAAGAGTGCGGAGATAATAAAGGCAGAGATAATAATTTTTTGAGGAAACAATCTTCTTTTCGTTGTAAAAGATCAGCATTCGATATTCCCCAAATCCCTGCTCCGTATATGGCTGAAGCAATAGCCTTAGCAGAATAGATCTTTCTAATTGGTTCTAAAGGCTTAGTGCCCAATTTTTTGATAAAGGAGAACATAGCCACAATACACTTTTCTAACGCATTGCATCTATTTGTTATCTTATTTGGACATGTTCGTCTATTTTTAAAAAGTACGCCCAAATATAAAAAGGATTTAGTTATTTCCACTCTCCGGTCCCCTGATATAAAATGATGGTAATTTTTTTGGGTTGTTTTCCCACTATTAAAATAAAAGTTTTCGACTCATTCACCTTTAAGTCCAAGGAAGCCATATAGTTATTGATCAGTTTTTGAAGTGCTATGCCAGTCCTAGCTATTAATAGGGTGTCATTGGCATAAAGCAAGATGGAGATCCGTTTATTGTTTACCGCAGGGACGTCATTTGCAGACTGGTCCACTGCTGCTTCAATACCATTAGTATAGAGTGAGAACAGAAAGGGGGCTAACACGCACCCCTGCCTGACACCCCTAAGAATAGAGAAGGATCTAGTGCATTCACCCTGGCTACCAAACCTAACGCACGCAGAGGACTGAGAATATAACTGTAGAATAAAAAGTATTATATTATCGTCCACCCCCTTGGCTTTCAGGATAATCCACAATTTGCTATGTGAAGCAGAGTCGAAAGCTGCCGAGAGATCCATAAACCACATATAAATGTTTCCTTCTTTAATTTGGGTGTATTTAGCTATAATTAAATTCAGATTTAGGCACTGATCCAATGTACCCATCCCTTTTTTAAAACCATACTGGACCGGTATTAATATGTTTTTTCCCGTAGCCCACTCTTTGAGTCTGTTTAAAAGCAAGCGACCCATTAGTTTTAAAGTTCCATCCAGAAGTGAAATGGGTGTGCAGTTTTTAGGCAGTAACTTATCACCTTTCTTGTGGATTGGCACAATAATAGTCATTAACCAGGATGTAGGGGGGCCCACAATTGCAATTGCGTAGAACGCGTTCGTTAAGAACGGGATCCATAGATCCTGGTTATCAAAAAAGAAGTCAACCAGGGCCCCATCCGTACCTGGGGCTTGAGAGCCACTGCATTGCTTTAGACCACATTTCACTTCTGCCATAGAGAAGACAATAGGGTTACAAACATCCTTACTTAAGGCATTATCGCTTAGATTTTCCCCGTTAGGGACTAGCCCAAAAATACCTGCATAATGATTCACCCACTCATCCTCTCCCACATGGATCTCTAGTGAGGGGCCTGCGTCTTGGTTCAGAAAGGGAGAGTTGATTACAGCCCAGAATTCCTTTGCATCCTTAAATCTGCTGCCTTCTGTAGGTTGCCCCAGGCCTCCTCCTTTAATGTCTTCAGCCTAAGTCGTCTGGAGTCCTTATATTGGCTACGGAGAGAAGCTACCAATTATTTCTATAAGACACTCAAGGAACAATCACATTGCCAAAATTATACATACACAAGGTCACTCGAGACATTACCTTGTGGTCCTTTACGTAGCTGTAGTGTAGAATATGCACTAGACATTCATCCAATGAGGTAAAACGTACAAATTAACCAGTATAAAGTACTCCAACTGGGTAGACATTTTGTGCAAAACTGTAGACTCTTCTTGGAATAATGCACAGGCGAGATTCCATTCTGGCCCTGATGCTCATTTTACAGAAATTAAACCTCAAAGGGAAGCACTTACAAGTGTAAACATAGAAGGTGCCCCGAATGAAGCTCCACTTCTGTAAAGGACAAATCATCCTAACTTCTTGTGCTTGGCCAAAGCAAAGCAAAAGTGTTTTCTCTACAATTACGCTGTGAAAAAAGATCTGAAATCCTTGATAGAGGTGAATGCATTGTTGATTTATTGAGGCTCAAGCTCTTCTGTAGTGACTGTCAAAGACAAGTAGTTTGTCTGTTGTTGTCTCCTGGTCTGCGAGCACAGTCAATGGTTCTCCCTTTAAATTGATATTGAGTATGTGAAAACACCAAATCATCTACAAGCTCTCCTGTTTTTCCCCGTCCCTTCCACGTTAATAGTAGGCAATGGTGTTCCCACCATTTTCCAGGCTGATGTACAGCTCACCTAACCAAAGGGACCCAAGTGTGTTTCCCACCCATTTTGATGGTGAGTTCTTGATGCAGAGGTGGTGTAGAGAATGCACTAGACATTCACCCAAGGAGGTAGCACTCTTTAATTAACCAGTAGAAAGTACTCCAGTTGGGTAGCCCATTTTCTTAAATTTCAGTCCCGGGGAATGGGGTTCCTGGTGCCTAATTAGGCCCAGGGGGGAAGCCGCACATCCTATCCATTTTTTAATAATAATTTTGCCCCGGGATGAGGTCCCTGGGGACAATTTATGTTCAGGGAGGGGGGCTGCATGCCCCCCTCTGTTTATTAATTACTTCGCCCCTGGGGGATGGGGTCCCCGGGGCCTAATAAGGCTTGGGGAGGGGGCCACATGCCCCCCTATAATTTTTTATTGAATTTGCCCTGGGGATGGCATCCCGGGGCCCAAAGAGGCTCAGGGAGGGTGCCACATGGCCTTCCCCTTTTTATTGTATTTAGTCACGGAAATGGGATCCCTGGGGCCCATTAAGGCTTGGAAGGGGGGCTGCACTCCCTCCTATCCTGTTTAATTGTATTTCACCCCAGGCAATAGGATTCACTGGGTGATTTTAGGGTTAAGGAGTAGGGCCGCATGGCCCCCTTACCTTTTATTGGAACTGGTCCTGGGGGATGGGGTTCCCAGGCAAATTAAGGGTGGGGAGGGGGCGGCATGCCTCTTTTATTAAATATATGTTTTGTTCCCAGAGGATTGGGTCTGTGGGACCTGAAGGGAAACCCTATGCTGTGCACACCAAAGGCTGTGTGCGGTGTGTGGTTGCCAGCCTGCTGGGGGTTTGGCCACAGGGCCTGGAAGCAGCATGTTGATGTCATCAGTAATGTCAGAAATGATGTCATAGACCATGTCATGAGTGATGTAATATGTGAGGTCATAAGCAGTGCATGGTGGGGGGCAAGTTATAGTTTGCTCTTCCTTGGTTTTCTGAGTACAAAACCTTAATGTAGTCACTGACATATTCACCCAACTATAATGTTACTTTAACCTTTGTTTTTTACAGTGAATTTCTGAGGTTTTTAAAAAACAAATCCAGATCTTTTTATCACACCTAACAATAATGTTACTTTAACCTTTGTTTTTTTCAGTAAAAAAAAAAAAATATATATATATATATATATTCACTGAAAAAACCACAGGTTTCAGGGACGTTATAGTTAGTTGGACATTTCACTCGTACAAAACCAGAGAAATTCAGACGTTATAGTTAGTTGAACTAACTATAACTCGCGCCCCCGCAATGCACTGCTCATGACGTCACATATTACATCATTCATGACATGGTCAGTGACATCACTGATGACATCTCAAATGACATCACTGATGACATCATCCAGTGACTGTGTGTTTCTGTAAAGTTTAAATATGTTTTATATATATATAGGCCAAGGTGTATTGAAAAATGAGTGGGTGCATGACTGTCTGAATGGATGATTTAGTAGGTGCGTGACTGTATAAGTGAGTGATTAAATGTGTCTTACTGAATGCATGGGTTAGTGACTAAACTGTGTGAATGACTGTATCAGTCTGTCAGTTGGTGTGTAAGCGTCTGCATGGGGCGTCTTTTGGGGTCAAATATTTACAACCATGATGCAGAGAGTTGCACCCTGTGACTCAAGTCCCACAACATTAGCAACATGGACGTGAGGGGGAATCACTGCCCCTACATTCATCCATACTTTCATACTTGAGTGAACATAGACATGGCACATCTGTGTGAATTAGAATGTTTTATTCACATTCGGTGGAGTGTTGAAGCTGGAGCAGTACAGGGCCATGCAAACCCCACTTTACATTGTTGCCCCGTGGAGGGCCAGCCAGAGTCCTTTAGGGATTGACAAGTTCATCGGTAGAGGAAGAGTCCAGTCCGCAGTCTGATTGCTGTGTCATTGGTAACCAAACAGAATATGGCAGTCCATGTCGAGGTCCAAGGTGAGTGTCGCAGAGTGTATCGGGGACAGTGGAAGGTGATGATGCAGAGGGCAGAACCAAGCAGAAACAGGCCATATGGCAGAGATGAATGCTACCGCTTCCTTCTTACCACTAAGGCAGATTCATCCGCATCTCCGTCCTCTGATGTCTCATGTGCCTCACATGTGGGTGGTGGGGTTTTGTCTGCAGCACTGTGTGGCACTGACACATCAGGGGCCAGAGGTGGATTGTCTGCCGCACTGTCAGGCACTGACACTTCAGGGGGCGGAGATGTGGATGGAGTATTAGCAGCAGCACTCATCCGCGCCAGGCCTTGTGGCAGCAATGCCATGACGAGGGTCTGCAGGGCATGGAAGAACCCAGCTACATCTCGCTGGTGTGCAGCCGTGGCAGCCATTCTTTCCACCTGCATCCGCTCCATGTTCTCCATGATCCTCCACATGTGTCCCACCTCCCGGCTGACATCGCTGGAGCCACTCTGACTAGACAGTTGTTCTTGTCTCAGAGTCAGGACTCCAGCGATGTCAGCCATGGATCGTTGGAGAGCATGGAGCGGACTGTGGGTGTCCGTTAGGGACTGTAAGTGGTCCCTGATGGGATTTAGACACCCACGTATGGCATCTAGTTTGGCTGCCATGAGGTCGAACCCCACCCGCACCTGATCAGCCATCTCCTCCTGGCACCCTAACACACGGCGTTGGAAGGCCATGTGTTTTTCGTGGGGGTCCTGTGAGACAGCCGTGGTGGTGGGTGCTTCCTGCTGTGTGGTCTGTGCAGGGGGTGAGGTCTCCTCGATGCAGCTGGGCTGCCCTGCTCCTGGAGGTGAGGTGCCGCAGCTGTCCATGGGCTCTTGGACGGCGTCGGTGTCGATGTTGGGGAGGTCCTCTTTATCATCAGTGCTGAGTTGTTGGGTCTGCTCTGCAGGAGGTGTTGATTCTCCCTCTGCAATGTGAAGGGGAGATGCAGTTTAACATTGTGTTCACATGTATGTTGACGCATTGTACTAGTTTACATACTGACTGCATGACAATGTACATTGTGACTGTTTGGGAGGAGCTGCCTTATTGATGCGGGACAGTGGACATTTCGACAACATCACGGATGTGTGTCTGTACTTGTACATTATCATCTCATTTCCCTGCTATGCCAAATGTGATTGGCCAGTTTCTACACACAAGCGGCACCAGTTGTGTCCTCTGTTCTGTTGTGAACGTGTTGCAGTTTGTACCACATAGTTGTCAATGTTGATGTGCTCTGAATGTTATGTGTGTGTGCTGCATTTTGGGAGAGTCGCCCCTGCAGCTCTGATTTTGCTGCCCCTTATCCCTTTCAGGAGGTGTGCCTTTGACTTCTGTGCTTATACAGTGCTGAGATGTTGCATACTTGGGTAAATTGGTCTCTTGGTCGGAGTTGTGACTCTTGGGCATGTTTTGTCTGCAGATGTGCTATACTTAATTGTGCATGTGTGCCATTGTGCCCATCTCCCCCCGTCCCCCCAGTCCCTGGTCGTTACTCACCCTGTTGCTGTTGTGTCAGGTCATGTTGAGCAGTGTCCGGTCCCCCAACTCCTGCCACCTTCTCCACACTGATGACTGTGGACTGATGACTGTGGATTTCCTCCATCTCCTCCTGTGGCGCTGGACTCCCACCTCCAGTCTGCATTGCTGCCTTCTGGTTGTTGCTGAGTTTCTACTTGGTTTTGCGCTTCACATCATTCCAGCACCTCTTGAGCTCTTCCATTGTCCTCCTCAGCACTCCGGCTGCATTCACCTTGTCCAGGATGGACTGCCATATTCCATTTTTAGTTGCCAATGACACAGTGGAGGTGATGAACAGTTGTTGATGGTGTTCTATCACCTCCGTTATCAGGATCCTGTTTTCCTGCGGACTGAACTGCGTCTTCCTCTTCTTCTTCTCCTTGTCCTTCCCTGAGCCCGAGGTCCCAGGCTGGTCCTCCGTGGGGCTTGTGGGGTTCTGGTTGTCCTCTGTACTCGCTCCGGCTACCTCCATGGTGCTTCGCAGTTGTTTGTGTTTTGTTTGTGTTTTTTGTTGGCGCTTTTATAATGGTTTTTCCCGCCTGACTTGTGGGACTTGCAGGCCTGGCGCTGCTTATCGCTGTATTTTTTATCGCAGTTGGGCCCATCGCAACTTTTTTCACGTTAGGCTTTAGATTTTTATCGCCATCCCGGTAATTTTATCGTGGACATTTGACGCGTTATCGGGACACTATCGCATGTTACCGCCGTGTTGCGAATGAGATGTTAACACAGAGTTATTTTCCCGCAATGGACGGCGATATGAAAAATTGCGTTAACCTATTTTGGCGATGATTATCGCACGTTCTTGAGAATATCCCCCCTAGGTCGGGCTGAATCACACGAAGCTCTGCGGCAACTCTTCGTCTTTTGTTATAATTATTTAACCCACAGACATTTAGAGAACAAATTTGAAGCCCTAACTTAGCCATTGGTTAGGTATGGGTGCCAGCCCTTGCTCAATTCTATTATAACAAAACCTTAAATCTCTCGACTTCAAGACTTTGACGATACTGTGGATTGATTTTCTTATTTTACCCCAGCCCTCCCACCCCAACCCACCCTGCAGGCCCACCCACCCAAACTCCCCTCCCACCCCACCCTCCAGACCCATCCCCACCCCTTCAAAAAGGCTATAGGACCAATGGTCCCTGTGATGACAAGCTCCCGCCACCCGGATGTCCCCCCGCACCTATACAGCACCCTATGCGCGAAAAGATGCAACAGATGCAACGGTAAAACACAAAACATCATACAAATATTGCAAATGCCATAATGTGCTTTTATACATATGAAAAAAAAAGCCCCTCTTAGGGTGCAATAAAGCAAGGAAAAAGGAGGAGGTAAACAAATCAAAGCTAAACGACCCACATAGCGACCAAAAAAATCCCTAAAAAAGCAGATGATTACACAGCCTAAAAAGAGTAGCACAAATTTAAACATGATACATCATGACCAGTATATCAATAGCCTGAGACAGCTACTTTTACTTTACAAGGATTGTAAGAACTCTTTGGCTTGCACCTCGGAGATAAAGAATCGAGTATGTTCTTTATATAGGACTTTTAATTTAGCTGGGTTTAATAGAAAAGCTTGAGCCCCTTTGGCCTGAAATGGTGCAATAAGCTGGCGTAGCTGCCAGCTCTTTTCTACAGTTTGATGACGGAAGTCTGGCCTGACGAAAAACTCCACCCCTTTCCCAGCCCTCTTTTTATCAGGACATGCCAACTCGAATACAGCTTCCCGGGCAAGAAAATTATTAAGAGATATCAAAATCGCTCTTGGTCTAGTTACTGTTTGACCAGAACGAGGACGGAGGGAAAATGGTGCCCCCTCTGTATCTCTCTCTGCCAGTCCCACTGTGTAAGTTCTGGGAAGGCCTCCATGAACAAGTCGATGATAAACTTGCGAGGATCCTGTCCTTCCGTGCCCTCAGGAATTTGCAGAACTCTCAGATTATTCCTGCGAGACCGATTTTGTAGATCGACCAGTTTCCACTGAGTGTCTTCGTTCAGGGATCGCAGGGTCTCAGTCATAGCCTTCTGTGCTGCCAGTTCGTCCTCTAGGCACGAGATACGAGCTTCCGCTTTGTTAAACCTAGTAGTGAATTCCGTACAGGTCTTGGCTATGTGTCGAACCGAATTCTGCAATTTGCGGCATGAGCGATGCGCCCTCTGAATCTCTACACGTGTCTCCCTATGTGTCATGATAGTTTGATAGATCAGAGCCAATGAGACCTCTTCTGATGAACCTGCCGCTTTTTCTTTGACAGTCTCCGAATTACGTCCATTGCCAGTACCTATCTCTGTTGAAAAGGAGTAGTCCCATTGTAAAGCATTGCTACCATCCGCCTGGTTAGCTCCTTCTCTAGCTTCTGGGTTCATACGAACTGTCCGGGGACTGTCGTCCGATGTATCACCTCCAGTGTCATCCGGATGCGTGCTGCTAAGGTCACTGCCCCCACCACCATGCAAACCGGTCTTAACCTGGGCCTTCAAAATTGACTCTAAGTCATCGCTGGAAGAATCCGAATGATCCGAGAGAGAAAAAAAGTGATCCCTAGAGTCTATCTCCTTCGTAGGAGACTTTATACTTTGACAATCATTCTTCCTACCAGAACCAGATTTTTCAATGCTTTCCGTGTTTGAAGAATGAGCTATCTCCGGGCCGGTATCATTTGGAGCATTTTCAGAGGTAGATACACTGAATAAAGTGGTATGTTGGGTGCCCCCTCGTGAAGCGTATTCCATCATTTGAGTTGCATTCAGGATAAGTGGTGATCCAGAGTCAGTGTCGCCCGTATTTGTATGGGCAATAGTGGAGTCTTTTTCCCCAAAGTCGTGTTCTACCGCGGGGTCAAATACCTTCCTACCCCCGGTTGTTTGCGAAGGAGGCTCAGCCTGAGGGGGCTGTATAACATTTTTTTTCCTTCCCTACAGAAAACAAAAGGGGAATAGTGCGCTTACCCATGCTGTCTTTTGAAAGTTTTTCTCCCGTTGCTGCAGCATCATTTTTGGCAGTTTTCCCAATAGTGCTTGAATTCGCCAAATTCTTGGTACCCACAGCTCCATCTCCAACAGGGTCAACCAGAGGACGCGACCTCCCTCTCCCAGTCTTGGGAGGCATCGTCCGAGCAGTGCAGCCCTCCCCTCTCCGGCTTCCGTCGAGCGTGACAGCCGTAAGGCAGCACCAGCGTCGGCTCCTCGCTACGCTCCAGTAAACGCTTTGAAGGCGCCACAACTACGCCGAGATAGCCATGGTAGCAGTGCCTAACATGCCGAGAAAACCCACTTCGGTGATTTGCTAAGAATCCTTTCTACAGTTTAGTTGGTCATTTCAATATATCGATCCCTCCTCCTTTGCCCTAAGGCATAGTCGAGACTCCGTGTAGGTGCGGGGGTCCGGGAGCAGCCAGCTCACACGTTCGAGCTTGCGGACGCCATCTTGCCTCCTCAACCCAGCCATTCAGTGCTCAGCATATCCACAATATATATTTCGGAGGTAGATGAGTTAGTCACGCATCTCTTCACATGGGTGATGTCTGGACTAATTATGGAAAGACATTTAAGTTTTGTCCTGAGTCAATGAATGTCTTGATGCTTTTACCGATTTTATGACCTCTCTTGATTTAAAAGTAAACTTTATCAAATCATACACAATGGTATGTGGGCCTAAAGCCACTAAAACTAAAACCTTTATTGTGCAGGGTAAGAAAATAGAAAAGGTCAGTAATTTCTCATACCTGGGCAATCTTTTTAACAATCAGTTGACATGGGAACCACTTTTAACTCTGAGGGGCATATTCACAAGGACTTATCTCCGAGTTATCCCCACCTTAACGCATCAAAAGTGGAGATAGATTCAACACCCCATTCACAAGCCGGTGCAAACTGCAGACATCGCCAGTATTCCCGCGATAACTGCCCCAAAATTTACCCCCATGGTGGACACCACCAACTAACCCTAATGAGATGCAGAGTAGGCGTTCCCGTGCAAAAACACACAAAAAAACCACAACACCACTTTCACAATGAACTGCCAGATCTGCGATGCGAGTCAAAAACACGCGATAAGCCGCGGTAGCAGCAGGTATTTAACACATGCCTTTTGCTGGTGTTAAGCAGGACGACTACCTGCAGCATGAAAGGGAGCCCAGCCAAGAGCCACATCTGAAGACACACAGATGCAATGGAGACAACGATCATGCAGCTCTGAGGGCCACAACACCCACCGCCAACCACCCCAGGCCCGCCACCACCCCCAGGACCCGTCCCACCCCCCGCCGGGAACACCACAGAGGCAGCGTACACAAAGACAGCGGACCCACCTGAAACGCACCTGCCGCCCAGACCCAACGCCAGAGGAGGACATTGCCCACTACAGGCCCAAAAGGACAACCATCCCCCGCATCCTGACCCACATCCCCTACCTGCTGACGGTACCAACCCAGCGGACAACCAACATCCCTTCGCAGACAAAGCTGCCTGCTGCGCTGCACATGTCGGCCTCTGGTACCATCCAACCCACAACTGCCAGAGTCGGAGGAGTCACACAGCCAGCCCCATCCAAGGTCATCACACCTGTCCTGGATGCCATCATCAGCCTGGTACCCCAGCACCTCCACTTCACCCACACTGCGCAGGAGCAGCTGGAGACCAAGCAAGGCCCCTACGCCATAGCTGGATTTCCCCACGTGTCAGGGCCAATCAACTGCACACATGTACCCCTCGTGCCCCCTGCCGACACTGCACACAACTATCACAACAGAAAGCACACCCATCCCATTAATGTGCAGGCAATAGTGGACCGCCCGGGACTCATCAACAATGTCGTGGCCAACACTCCAGACAGAGTGCATGATTCTCACATCTCCCGACAGTCCATCATCACCCAGCGCTCCCAGGATGGCACCCATGGAACTGCAGTGCTCGTTGGTAAGTCCAAAATGAACACACCACACACCTCCAGCCCACAGTCATGCAACTCACGACACTGGAAATGGGCACGCAGCACAACTACATTCAACATGCCACACAACATGCCAACCGACCAGACACGACAACACGACTCCATTGGGAACTTGGCCTTGCCATGCCCACAACCCAGCCACGGCATGGCACCACAGACACACAATAGCAGGATGTGAGGAGAGGCATGGAGCAGGCATGTGCGAGAGCGGCAAGTGACTAAGGAATGTGAACCTACCCAATGCCAGATGTGGCGTGGAGGTGCCAGACAGACCACAGTGTGCAAACCATGGAAATGGCCATGTGGAGATTAACTGCTGGTGCATGGAGTGTAGTGGCCAGTGGACGCTACCATGTCCCCACAGGCTGTGAGGCAGAACGCGGAAATGTCGCACGTTACGTCCCCCCCTGCATGCGCGGGTGGAGTGGGTTGGACCTGCGTACGCCAGGCCTGCGTAGGGGTGTGAACAAAAAGCCCATCGCACTGGGCGTGGTTCTCATTCGGAATGGACAACGCGTCTGCCAGGGCGGTGCCTCTCAGCCCGCCACGAGTCCGGCACCGAGCGCGGCGGGGCCTGCGTCCCTGTGCGCCTGCTGCTCCCCGGGCCACTGGTCCCCAGACCCGTCATGCCTGCCCCAACGCACCAACGAGGCTCCGCTCACCTGCCTACACCGGCGTGTGTCAAAGAGGGCCCAACACGTGTCGGTGCAAGCTCCAAGCCCCAGTCCCGCGACCTCTGCAGCCTCCGCAGACCATCGCTGGCCCCCACGACGCTGGCCCACATTACTCCTTTCTCATTGACATACTCCACCGGCGTCCTCTTTGGCGCAGTAGGTCCCACATGTGGAACTGTGTCCTGAGTCTTGAATGGCAGTGACCCCAAGTCCGTGGCAGCAGCCACATCGCTGAACTCCCTTCGATCAGTGAAGCATAGTTCTGCATCGTAGGCCTGCGACACGTGGTGCCACTAACCCTGTTCAACGCAAGCCGGCGACACGTGGTGCCACTAACCCTGTTTAACGCAAGCTGGCAACACGTGGATGAGGGCTAAGGCCTACACTGCGCTCCAGTAGGTCCCACATATGGAACTGTGTCCTGAGTCTTTAATGGCAGTGACCCCAAGTCCGTGGCAGCGGCCACATCGCTGAACTCCCTTCGATCAGTGAAGCATAGTTCTGCATCGCAGGCCTGCGACACGTGGTGCCACTAACCCTGTTCAATGCAAGCCGGCGACACGTGGTGCCACTAACCCTGTTCAACGCAAGCCGGCGACACGTGGATGAGGGCTCAGGCCTACACTGCGCTCCAGCAGGTCCCACATATGGAACTGTGTCCTGAGTCTTGAATGGCAGTGACCCCAAGTCCGTGGCAGCGGCCACATCACTGAACTCCCTTCGATCAGTGAAGCATAGTTCTGCATCGCAGGCCTGCGACACGTGGTGCCACTAACCCTGTTCAACACAAGCCGGTGACATGTGGTGCCACTAACCCTGTTCTACGCAAGCCTGCGACACGTGGATGAGGGCTCAGGCCTACACTGCGCTCCAGTAGGCCCCACATCCAGCACTTAGTCGTGATTCATGAATGTCAGAGTCATTACAAGTGAACGCACGGAGAGGAGTAAGAGGAAGATGCGGCTCAGTCCGGATGAAAGCAGGATCCTAGTCACGGAGGTGACCGAACACTAGCAACAACTGACCTGGTGCCATCAACCCTGTTCACCGCAAGTCCGCTTACCGTGGTGCCACTGAACCTGAACTACGCAGGCCGGTGGGACCATCCAACGTATGCCGGCGACACTCAGTGAATGGCCCCTGCTGACCGCTGCCTCCGGCCTACACTGCGGTCGAGTAGTTCACACATGTGGAACTGTGTCTTGGGTAAGATGTGGAGGAGTCCACACCATTGGACACGCCTCATTGCAGGCAGCATCCCCTATCAGCACTGGTGCCACTAACTCTGTGCGCAATGACTCATGGGCACTTTCTGGTTGGACTTTGGTGGCGTCTGAGTCCATGGCCTGGGGGTTGTCTGCATCATCATCTGGCTGGACCGGACTTGGTGTCAGACATGTGTCTGTTCCATTCACCTCCACCATAGTGACTGTTTCAGCGTGGTTCTGCCCTCTGCATCATGCCCTGGGGGTACACCTTCCACTGTCGACCGAGACACTCCGCGACAACCCCCTTTGTCATCTACGGAAACCTGCTCTGCTCTCGAGGCCCTGCCCCAGTCACCGCAAGTCAGCGGCCCGTGACGGTAGGCCCGTGCAGGACGCTGTGCATCTGGGGCCACTAACTCTGTGCAGCACAAGTAATGTGGCCTTTATGGTTGAATGGGTGTGTCCTTAACGATGTACACTGTTGTCGTTTTTTGACTGCACCAGGCACTCCATGACGGCTGGTGTGCACACACCCCCACACACATCCAACACAGGTGTCACTCGACATGTGAGCCTGCTAATAAAAGTGGCCGGGCGCACGTGCCCGTAGCCATTTCCACCATCTAAGCAAGTGTGTCCGTGTGGTCATTATGTCAGCATGATGTGCCCGAGCCCTGCAACATCACAGTGTGCTGTCTTCAGCAGACGGTAGCATGTCACCTCAGCAGTGGCTGAGACATTGGACATGTAGCTTCGCCCGCCCCCCCTGCATGCACATGCGGCGTGTGCTGGTCCGGCGTACGTCAGGTCAGCGCAGGGGTGTGCTGATTCGGCAGGGGGATCAGGACGTGGCTCCGGTCTGGCCTTGAGCAGGAAGTGCAGGACTTGTGTCTCTGTGTTGGGGTATTGTCGCCACCAGGGCCACAGTAGTCGATGTTGCAATGTTGCATGCACCAGGAGGGTGGGCACGCACGTACGGGGAAATGTAGGAGCGCAAGACCGCTCGGCGTCTTGGCACATGCATGCCAAGTGTTATGTGTATCAGTCCTGCAAATGCATAAGTCAGTTGCCTAGCCTCTATCGCAGCGCGATCACAGCCAGCCATGGACTGTACACCTGTGTCTGCTCTGTCCGGACCATTGGCCTACACTCACGTGGCCACACACCCTCAAAGGCCAGCTTCACGGTGTTGTTGGCATGCCGCTGGACATGCGCGGACAGGCATTACAATGGTGTGCCGTAGGAGTGCACGTGGTACAACAGCGCAGAGCACACAAGTGTGGGGGCTCGTGGGAGGGAGGAGCAGCTGTGAGGCAACGTAACACACAGTGAGGTCTCTCATGTGCCACGTGCTGGGCATATCATCCATGATTCCCTGGATCGCAGACATCCCACCACACCCACGACAGACCTCTGTACATCTCCTGTATGCATGCAGATGGTGAAGTTACTGTAGGGATGAAAGGTCCTTTGTCTAAACTATCAGGCGGTAGCACATCTGCAGCTCCGAGCTGGAACTTGCATGTGGCCAGCACCCCCTGACAGATACTATAGCATTTGCTTGCGACTCCCACACTACGCACTGCCCGACGTGAGACCAACGTGTACGCATCCCACACGCAGGGGTCCTTGGTCGTAGTTAGCGTGCGTGATATGGCCTTCACACGTACTCCCACCCCACCCCAGGTCTGCAGCTGTTGCACACAGACACTGCTCATTGCTCCGAGCTGTGCCATTTCATCCACAGGACTGGTGCAGGGCAAGCCAGTGCCGCTTCAAGCAGAGCCACTGACGCAATGGCAGACCATCTCCGGACACATGCTCATCTCCAGTCACGTGGACCTGTACCGTGCACGTCTGCTGCATGTACTGGGGGCACTGCCGTTGGCAGTCCTGCGGATCAGTTACTGGCTGGGCTTCCGCCTTGCGAACGTCACCTGGGTGCAGCCTGTGTTGCATTGTATCTCGTGCATATTCGAGTGGACCATGGATGTCTGCCTCTCCAACGTGACGGTAGCTGACCTGGATTTCGATGTGTGTGTGCGCCCCCTGTTTGCCCACGACCAGGAGTGTCACAGTGATGCCCGTTTATGGCATGCCTGGATGTTTGGCATGCATGCTGGCAACTGGACCTGGGAGATTGCACGAGTCGTTGTGTGCAGTGACCACATTGAGCCGCTCCCGATTGGGCTTTGGTGCAAATTGGGGCCAGGGGTTGGAGTCAGCACATCTGTCCGGGACAGCTGATGGATTACGTCGCCGACATGTTAGATGTGGAGGACAACGATCTCTCATTGGAAATGTTGGCCTGCGCTGCTGCACTCGCGTGACATGGTACCTGCAGCCACAACTGGATGTGACCCATTGCACGTGTCCCGACGCCTGGTTGCATGTTGAGGATCTGGTCACATGTCCCAAGACGACAGTGGACATGGCTGCATTGGCCTGGACTCCTGCTCAATGCGCGGACAACCAACGCGGGTTGGCACTGACTTGTGTTGGTGATGGACTCCCCCGGGGTGGACATGGGTGCTTTCCAACGTTCCTCATTCAGACATGCTGCTGCATTGTTCTGCATGTCGTGGCACTTCTCTTGGCCGTACTGACACGCACTTGTTGATAAAGTTTCCGCACTTTCACTTGTCTCCAACTGTGTTGAGTCTTGATTTGTAGTCCAATGTGTTTGTCACGGCCTATCTGGATCCCTGCCATACGTGCATTGCTACCCCATCAGGGCTGTGGGTTGGTACTTGTGCATTATCATGTCCCTGTTTCGTGCTTTGCCAGATGCGTATGGCCATTTCCCGGCCACAAGCGGGTGCACTTATGTCCTGTGTTCGGTTGTGCAAATGTTGCTGTTCGTACCACATTGTGTTCGATGTTGGGGTGCTCTGCTTCCTATGTGTGTGTGCTGCATTGTGTGTGAGATGTCCCTTCAGCTCTGATTTGGCTCACCCTTCTCCCTTTCAGGCAGTGTGGTTTTCACTTCTGTGCTTGTTCCGTGGTGTGATATTGCCGGGTTGTGTGACTTGTGCTCTTGGTTGGTGTTGTTACTCTTGGGCATGGTTTGTCTGCAGTTGTGCTGTGCTTAATTGTGCATGTGTGCCATTGTGCCCATCTCCTCCCTTCCCCCCAATCCCTGGTCGTTCCTCTCCGTGTTGCTGTTGTGTCTGTTGATTTTGAGCAGTTTCCGGTCCCCGACTCCTGCCACCATCTCCAGACTGATGTGGTGGACATCATTTCCTCCATGTCATCCAGCTCCTGGTGTGGCGCTGGACTCCCACCTCCGGTGTGCATTGCTGCCTTGTGGTTGTTGGCGTGTTTCTGCTTGTTTGTGCGTTTTGCATCATTCCAGCTGTTCTGGTTTTCTTCCATTGTCCTCCTCCACTCTCAGGCTGCATTCACCTTGTCCATGATTGCCTGCCATGTACAATGTTTTGTTGCCAATGGGGCTTGTGGGGTTGTGTACTGGCTCCGGTTGCCTCCATTGTGCTTCGCTGTTGTTTTCTGTTTGGTTTAACTTTCTTTTTCAGGATTTTGTTGTGCTTATTCCCGCCTGCCGTGTGTCTGTCGCGGGCCTGGTGCTGCTTATCGCTGCTTTCCTCATCGCGAATGGGCTCATCGCATGTTTTTTGGTGTTGAGGTTTGTGTTTTTATCTCCGTCGAGGTGGTTGTATCGCGGACATTGGCCGCGTTTTCGGCAGACTATCGCATGGTACCGCCGTGTTGTGAATTCCACGTTAACACTGGGTTATTTTCCCGCGATAGGCCGCGATGTGTAAAGTTGCGTTAACATTTTTTGGAGATGTTTAGCGCACGTTCTTGTGAATATCCCCCTAAGAGTGCGGCAGACAAGTAGGGGGATAGATGCACTATTCCGTTTTGCTTGTAAATTTGGGCATAAGCCTGTGAAGGAATTAATGACCCTTTATAGAGCCAAACGTCTTTCTATTGCCACGTATGAAGCTCGGGTTTGGGGTTACGCTAAAAGCCAATAGCTTATAGTAATGGAAAACAAATTTATGAAAAGATTACTGATGCTCCCGAAAAGTGCACCTACCCTATTCTGCCATACGGAACTTGGTTTAGAATTTATAGAAGACCACATAGGCAGTGCCCCTTTGCTCCTTTGGGCCAAGATATGGACCTCAGATGATTTAACGTTTTCGCGTGATGTTATCAAAGACTGCCTAAAATCAGACAATATTTTAAAGATTCCATGGTTTCAATATTTAAGGAGGAAACACCATGAGATTGGTTTTGATTTTTTTTTTTAAAACCCTGAAGGAATTCCCCTGAATGCCAAAAGTATTATCAAGGCTTATTAGTCACCATCATGGCGATATGGGAGACCCCAGCTTGCTTCCTGCCCCTGCAACATTTTATCTATCATTCTCTATTAAGTCCCAGTTCCGATTTTATTTAACCAGGTTGCGTTTATGCACTGTGCACTTTTTGCTGGCATTTCCTCGCCAAGGAGGGTGGTCAAACAAGCTTATGCCATGCCATTGTGACAATGCCTCCGTTCAAAGCACTATGCACTCTGTATTATTTTGCACATTGTATAAATCAGAGAGAACTAGATTTCTGCTCCCATTATAAAGCAATATTCGCCCTTGTTTGTATATTGATGGTTTTAACTTTTTACTGTCACTGGCTACGGCTGAAATCTGTACTGCAGTAGCTAATTATATAAGAGGTTCCATTGCAATCAGAAATCTTTATGAGTAAAATCTGTATAGAAACTACTAGGGTTACAGTCAGTTGTTTACATTGCTCTTCTGTAAAAGCTTAATAGTTGCAGCTTACAAAGTGTTCCTTTTAATTCTTCTGTGATTTTTGTATGCATTGTACTTTAAACTTTTTAATCTGTAAATCTTTTTATGGTTCTCTGAGCCGAAATAAAGTTATTCTTGATTTGACTTTATTACAGGGAGTCTCGGTCTTCGAAGGAACCAACTGTTGATTTGGATACTCCAGTCAAATAAATTGTTCTCTTTGGGTTGGTCTCAGGGATGGTTGATGGTGGGTATGCTGCAGTGTTCAAGATATGTTGCCGGTCTAAATAGGTGCTCCTCAAAACATAGTGATCATTACACCCTACAGGGCGATATGTATGTGATGAGTTATTGCTTCGAAATGCTAAAGTTTGTCAGTGGTTAGCTTGCTGAGTTATTATCAAATCCTTGTGAGGAAGGGACAAATGAACCCCTGGCGGACTAGATGCTCTCTTTGGATGATTACCCCTCGCGTCAGTTATGTACTCCTTAGGAGGCCCTGGTCTTATATTAGTACATTGTGATGTCACCTGGGATGATTTCCCTACGGCAGCTGCTGGGCCAGTACTTGGTGTTTGTTGGAATTGATGTGTACTCAAGGGTCTTCCATTGCAAGGGCCTTCACAGCCAGAATGACCGATCTTTGGGACCGCAATCTGGTCAATCATGCTTCAACGTAAGCTTTTTAAATGATCTAACTTTTGATGAAGTGTTTGTTAATCAACCTCGATTGCTTTATTGGTGTCACCATTAGTTTGATCAACAGTTTTTTTGTAGTAAGTCCAGTAGGTTCTGTAACTAGCTGGTCATGCTTGTTGATGCCCTCCTCAGAAATTAAGGGGGCAAATCTATTAGTACATGGTACATTCAGAACGGTGACAATTGTGTGACAATGGCTGTTGAACTTCACTCTGTGGATTGGAAGAGAAAAATTCATGCTGTGTATAACCTAGTTCCACTACTGATGGGGATTTCAGTGCGGTGTCAATAGCAGTAATTGATTTAGTAATTGATTTAGACAGATCTTCTCAAGTGTAGTTGGTAACCGCACTAGAAGTAGCGAAAGTTTTAACTTTATTAAACATGGCGGAGCCTTCAACGATTTTCCCTTGGAAATGGTAGTTTTAGCTTTGAGCATAGTTTCCACTTCCTCAATTAAATTATCAATTGTAGCTAACGTAATCTTATTTGTTTTGACCTGAGAAGAGCCTTCTTTATCCCCTGAAGGCTTTCGAGGTTTCTTGGCATGGGTTTCATCTTTGATTACATCCCCTGTCTTACGTTTTCCCATAATCAATTGGAGCAGGGCAGCTGGTACAAACTAAAACAAGTATGTCCCAAAGAAGTAAAACAGTCTTACTTGTAGCACGGTGGACGATGGATAGCAGGGAAAAGAAAGTAGGCCCTTTCTGGCCTCTTCCGGGCACTGCAGGAGTGATGAAGTGCTTAAGAGCATGACGGTCCTTCCTCCATCCTGCCGCACAGCTGACTGGGGGATGTAGTCCCAACCAAGTCTGTGAAGAAAGAGCCATGGACTACAAGTAAGGGATCTCGGGTCGCACAGTTTCACCAGGCTCAGTATACCTCCGTTGCTGGTCTTTAACACTTGAAGGGCCCAACCCCCCTGAAATCAGCAGGACGAGGCAGCCCCAACCACTATGCACGTCTCAATCCCAGCCTGGGTCAGTCACTCAGGCCTCACCTGGTGCAAGTTTGGTCCCTGCCTCATCAGCCATGGCAATCTGTCCCTATGGGCACTCCAGGTACCGGAAATCCTGCCTCCTGGCCCGCGCACTCCTGGGTCAGACACTACGCTGCGGTCCGTCGCTTGGGCCCTCCTCACTGCGCTAGGTCGCCGGGTCTCAAATTCATCAGCTGGATCGCAGCCGGCAGCCCAGCTCCTTCAGCAGCGCAGGGACAGCCTCTGCCTATATTTTCCATAGACAAAGCGTTAATTGTGTTGCTAATGACTTTGGCGCAGTTTGACAAATCTTCACAAAATGTTCCCAAAAAAGTGGTCAACTTTGCCGAGTTCTGCATGGAAAGTTTCAGGGTGATTCATCAAGCAGGGGCTGAAAAAAATGGGGGGGGTCCCAAAACTATTTCTCCCCATTCAATGTCGATGGGGATTTTGCAATTTGTAGACACAGCTACAGGCCAAACTGCTGAATGGATTTACACCAAATTTGGCAGAAAACAGGCTCTGGGTCCAGAAAGAGCCGTCTTTGTAATTTGGTGTAAATCTGTTCAGTAGTTTTGGAGTTATTAATGAAATGAAACTTTATATATCTCGGGATGTGGATCCTCCTTGGATCCACGGCAATCCAATTATATATTATTTTACATTAAAATAACATACAAATTCACTGAAACAACTAAAGGTTACAGGGCCGTTATAGTTAGGTACTCATTTACTCACACAAATTCAAAAATCAAGCATTGTTTGTTGACCGGAATGTTAATCGGTTGTGTTTGGGGTTTACGCATGCATCTAATATGCATTTTTGTTGACTATGTATTTAGGTCGCCTTCAGCAATTATTATGGGCAGATGTGAGTAATTAGACTGAAAAGGATGCTATCACCTTTTCTCTCTCTTTTTTCATGAAGTTTAGTCATTGCCAGTCTTGATTTTTGGATTATTTGTTTGCTCAACCAGAAATAGTGATATTGTCATATCTTTCCAGACACACTATAAAGCCACTACCTGGGACAGATGTGTAATTGCACCACTTCGGTGAAGTTAATGGCAATTTTATGAGTTCTTACTTTGAAGTCGTCATAAGTTGTTACTACATTTGTTTGTGTCATTGTAGGCCAGTAAATATTTTTGTTGTTTCTTCAAAACACTGAATGGTCCACATCAGTTTTCTCATGCACTTAGGAGTAATGATGTCCAGTTTATATTCTTTAGGGTGCCTCTTATGTTTTTGTCTCTGCTGTTGAAGATTACCCTGTGGATGTGGTCAGACATACCTTAGATGTTAGGGGTCGAAACGTCAATGACATTTATCTCTGCTGTACCATTGGCATGACTGGCTGCTATTGCTGTTGTAGTTATGATGATACAGCTTTTGCTGCCTTAGAAAGCATGATACGGACAGTGTATTGAATCTTATTTAAATCATTTGTACATTACCTCGTGCAAAAAGCATATCACTTGCACGAACACTTTTCCACTATACATGGAGCATCTGTTTTTTCACTTTGTATTATGTTGATATATATTGTATTGTGTTGATACAGGATAAATTAATTTATCATACTCCTACCTATAGGCATAACTCAGCAATATGAAAAGTACTGTCCTTTGTCCTGCAAGAAAGTACTAACTATGAACCAGGCAAAGGAGATGTGTGCACTGGGGCTTTATAATTATTGGTTGACCTTGTTGTAAGTCCCTTATTGCTTTTCATGTCCCAGAGTCTTAATTTCACTCTTGTCTTTAATTTTTCTTTTTTTCTACTTATGACCCTCCGAATGTTTCACTACTCGATGCCTAAACAAATGAATTGTGTTTAGAGTAAGCACAGAAATGAAGACCTCCTTATGAGATGTCAGTTAAGTAAGAGGAGATAGCAGGAAAGGAGTTAACAATTCCACCCACTTTCTCCTCCTCTAATTACCAGAAATCGCAAGTTCTCACCTACGGTATCAGGGAAAACATGTGGAATTCAACATTACTTTGCTCAGGAAGAACTGACTTGTGGCCCCTTGCTGACAAGGTTCAGAAAGAATTTCTTGGGGTAGTACTGTTTCCACCCCCCACTTCGGTGTCTGGATCACAACCTTCCACCCACGGGAATGTAGACAAAACATTTCCATTGTCTGGGATATCTCTTCTCTCCCTCATTTTGTGGCATGCCTCCTTAATGCTGTGAGTCACACTTTAAGGATGATCATTAAAAGATATCTGCCTTAGCATGTGCAGAATCTTCTTTCAATGTTTGCCTTTTTTACCCCTTTATTTGTTCAGATTGTCACAATCACAATGTTCCTGCTTTTTTCAAGCGCTGCCTTTTGGAACTCTCCCTTTTTGCAGGGTTGTTCCTAAACCTTTTGCCTTTCTCCTGTATTTTTTTGACCTGTTTTGTTGGCTTTAGGACTCTGGGCACTTTACCACTGCTGATCAGTGATAAAGTGCATGTGCTCTCTCCTTTAAACTTGGTATGATTGGTCTACACCCGCCTGGCATATTTAATTTACCTGTAAGTCCCTTGTACAGTGGTATCCTATATACCCAGGGCCTGTAAATTAAATGAATCTAGTGGGCCTGCAGGGCTGCTTGCGCCACCCAAAGAAGTAGACTTTCAAACCTGTCTCAGGCCTCTGCCACCACCGGGCCTGTGTGTGCAGTTTACTGCCACATTGACGTGGCATTTAAAGTTACTTCCCAAGTCTGGAACTCCCCTTTTACTATATACAGGTCACCCCTAAGGTAGGACCTAGGTAGCCCTATGGGCAGGGTGCTATGTAGGTAAAAGGGAGGACATGTGCCTTTGTTGTGTGGCATGTGCTGGTAGTGACAAACAGACTATTTGGTTTCTCACTGCTGTGAGGCTGCTCCTCTCAAAGGTTTGTATTGGGAATTCCCTGATATGTGTTTCAGTTGTAATTTCTGATATGAAAGGAGTAGCATTGCAATGTTTGGTATGTTTGGAATAGTGGTGATAAATCCTGCTTATTGGTGAAAGCAGATTTTTTATTAATATTTTAGAAATGCCACTTTTAGAAGTGGGCATTTCTGTGTGCTTATGACTCTTTGTGCTTTGCAGCCTAACTCCAATCAACATCTGGTTTAGACTGTTTGTGTATTCACTGTAGACAGTCACAACGCGATCTGAAGTGTACCCTGCATATCCTGATGGGTCTTACTGAGCTAGAGCGATGGAAGGAGCAGTCACCTGCACCTGAATAGGGCTGTGCCTTGCCTTTCATAATGATGTCTCCACCCCCCCTGTAGTTTGTCTGGAGCCAGGGCTGGGGATTGAATGGGGGTGTTGTGCACTTCTGAAGTTTGTTTGAAATTTCCTCCAGATCAAAGACATTTTGAATATTAGTACAGGGGCTCTGACCCCATGATTTTAGATACTGCATGTACTTGTAACTAGATGCTGCTGGCTCTACAGACTGCACATTCCCAGAAGGAACTGTTATGCTGCCAGGAAGAACCACCATTGGACTGACTAGCTTGTTTTGCTGACCTGTGGCCTGCTGGGCTACAAGAAGGACTGACACTTTGCCTCAAGGACTCTGATGTGCTGGCCTGTTGCTTGTTCTCTGTTCTCGTGCTCCCCAGTTGCTCTCCAGGGACTGGGTGGCTTGACCCCCTCCCTGCTCTCTTGGGACCTTTAAGGATACACTTCAGACAGTGGGTGCTGAGCGTTTTTCATCTTTGCTGCAGGAACTAGGTGTCAAGCACGTGCTGAGCGCTTTCTGTGTTGCCCATCCTGCAAGTACTGAGAGCTTTTCTGTAGCCGGGAAGTTCGTCGGTGACTAACCTGCTCTGATCAAGGATTCCAGTCTTGCGAGCGAAGACGATTGCATGCCGGTGTGCGTGCCCAGCCCCGTCTGCTTCTGCGAGGGTCCAGCTCCAGGTACACACCTATCTTCTCTTCATGGTGGGTCCCGGGTGCTAAGGCCTGTCCAAGATCCAGAGCAGCTCCATTTCTCTTGGATCTTCATTAACAGTGGTCCAAGAGGCCCCGGAGGGTCCTCTGCAATGCAGAGTGGCTTTGTTTTATCGAGAAAGGCTGCGGGGATCAGCAATTGGCAGCTGTCCAGTGTATTCGTAAGCAGCTGCCTTGTTCAGTTTTCCACAGGGAACCCAGGGAGGTCTTCACTAGAAGCTGCAGTTTGTGCCCCCTCCACCTCTTACCTTGGGGCACTTAACAGTTACACATCGCGTTTGCGGGTAGCCGTATGGTCCCTTTCTGATTCCACTGTGGGGAGGACCGAGCGAGGCCTCCCCGCCTGATTTCTCTGTGCGTGCCCCTGCCTCGTGGTCACACGTACCCTGGGGGTATTTTCTTTAATGACCCTACGGGGTGAAACCTGGACAGAGGCCCCCATTCATGGAGTGAGAAAAATCACAGAAAGTAATGTATTCCCTATTGTAGGTGTGGAGGTGGCCCAGTAGCCTATGTGTGGAGAACAGAAGTACCGTATACCATGTACTAGAAGTGTAGGTTGCTGCTCCTTGTATGTTTACGGCATGGCTTTGTGATTTTTGTGCTACGGAGGACCTGTGGTGATTTATTTGTTTTCATTATAGCCCCACTGCTCTATATTCAACCTTGATGTTATGATTTGTGTCGTTTCATGCCTTGCAATGACATAATAACAAGTATCATTTCAGGATCTGCATAGTATGTACATTGATGGTGTTTTTATGATGTGTGCAACATATAGGTTTTCATCTTATTGTACTCACAGTGATGTTATGACAATTGCCCAGTTGGCAAAGTGATTTATGGTTTTGGTCTATGTTTATGTGCAATACAGATACGTATTTTTATATACTACTGTGTGGAGTCTCTTTGGTGGTGCATTTATTGTATCACTGGTGTGTGTGCGTGTGTGTGTGTGTGTGTGTGTTACGCAAAGGTGTTACACATTGCCTCTGGGATAGGTCTGACTGCTCTGCCAAGCTACCAAGGGGGTGAGAAGGTGTTATCTTGGGTGTGTAACTCCCTTACACTGACTAGAGTGGTGGGTTCTGCCTGGCTTAGGTGCATTCCCTAGCCAACCAGAAACCCCATTTCTAACACTGTATAAATCTCTTGATGTTTCCCAACATATGCAGTCAGTCATTACTTTACACTTCCAACCCCTGTGCTGGTCAGCCGTTCTTGTTGAAGTGGTGGTCTTGTAATATTTGAGCAGTGGTCATACTGTACTTCTGAATGTAGTGCCAGTCAAATGTTTCTAACAGCGCACTATACCACATGGAAATAATGTTGTTGTGTTCTTAGGTTGCATGCTATCAGAAAACAGCCTATGCTACCCTCCTAAAACCCTGCATGAAAACCGATTTGTCTCAAAAACTCTGTCTCCTCACCCTTTTTCCTTCAATGACACTTTCTTATTTTCCATCCCTGCACACCTGCTTTTTCTGAACACAACCTACTCTGTCACATATGTGTTTGCTTTCATCTCTATTATTACATTTTTGCAAATACTCCATACCTAATTTCATAGATCATAACGAACTACTTTGTAAGTAATACCCCTGAATCCGTTCTAGCTTACTTATTAATCCCACCAACCATCTGCATGAACAGACATAGCCCTACTAAAGATTTCAGCCAAGTTCCATGAATTCAACCTGCCACAAAGAAACTATAGTAAAGGCGTGGATTGGTTTTCTTGCGAGTACAATGTTAATTTTAATTACACACATTAACCATAACACTGGACTAACCACTAACACAGAGTTTGGGGGCAGCATGCTGCTGCCTGATGTAAACCAGTTCAATGCCTTTTCAGGGGCAATAAGCCCTATATAAATACAATAACAATTATCAGGTTTAATTCTGCATGTATTCCCTAATTTAAAGGTGTTTCATAACACATTTGGGGGTATATTCACAAGAACGTGTGATAACTACTGCAAGAGTAGCGTAACACAACTTTCAACATCGCAGCCTATCTCGGGAAAATAACCTTGTGTCAACGTGGAATTCACAACACGGCGGTAGCATGCGATAGTTGGCAGACACCGCAGCCAATGTCTGCGAGACAACCACCTCGACGGAGATAAAAACACAAACCACAACGCAAAAAAAGCTGCGATGGGCCAAAGCGCGATAAGAAAACAGTGACATCCAGCGCGAGGGCAGCAATACGCACGCGCAATGTGGGAAAAAGCACAAGAACAGTATACGGAAAATGCCACAGAACAAAATACATCAACAGCGGAGTACCACGGATGCACCCTGGCCAACTGCAAAGGACAGCATGCACACCACAACATCCACGCACAGTGGAAGAACAGACCCTACAGGCACACCACATGAAAGAGACCAGTGGCAGACAAATCTGAGCCGCAGGAGCGACACACCCACCGTGCAGCATACGCACATAAGCAGAAGTGCACCCGGACAGTGACAACATCCCAGTACAAGTTGCAACACCTCCACAACTGAACACAGGACACAACTGGTTTGTAAAATGTGCACAACATGGCAAATCACATCCGAAACCCCAGGGACATGTAACATGACAATGCACAATTCCAACCTGTGACCTGAAAATATGTTTTATTCACACATGCAGTGCATCTGGACATCTACCACTGTCCCATGAATGCCACGGAAGGTCACAATGTGACGTACTCATGAGAAGTAAGTGTCAATGATGGAGTCCCTACGGGCCATTCCTGCCACAGCTGCAGTGGGATGTGGGCCACCTGCCCCATCACCACCATCATCGTCCGGTACCTCTGGAACTGGGATCCATGGGGCCCTGGTGCGAACACAGATGTTGTGCAACACACAACATGCAACGATCATCTTGCACACGACGTCCCGGCTGTACAGGAGCTTGCCACCAGTGCCGTCCAGGCACCTGAAACGTGACTTCAACACGCCAAATGTGCGTTCAACGATGCCCCTGGTGCGTATGTGGGCCGCATTGTACTGCCTCTGGGCGGGTGTGTTCGAATCTCGGAGGGGTGTCATCATCCAAGGGCAGAGTGCATATCCTTGATCACCTGTGACAGTGCAGGGAGAAAAGAGTCAATACTTGGTTTGGCAGGATGTGATGGCAGGCCCACCAATTCAGTGACGCCTGTGCTGGCTGTGTGTGGGGTGAGTGTAAGCCAGCCCTCAGGGAGTAGCTGGTGCTGGCAACTACACCAACAGTCATCAGGCACACAGACATGCAATGTCAGAACTACAAGGGGGGATGACTCGAGGCGCACAGGGCTAGTCACCCCGGATGCACAGCGGCCGACACGGGCCCACCACCACGGGATGCTGACCTGCGGGAGACTGGGGTAGGGTCATGAGGGCAGAGCAGTGCCTCATATGTGTCATGGCTGCATTCCGCATCTCCACACGTTCAGCTGTTGTGTGGCTGTGGTGCCATGTGAAGTCTGTATTGGGTGCAGGGGTAGCCCAGGATGACCATGGAGTGGTGTAGTCGTGTCTGGTAGGTGGTCGTGTAGTTTAACATGTCGGATGTGGATAGGTCACGTGTGCATCCCCACAGTTGTGCCTTGTGCATTGGTGGCTGTGGGATGTGTGGTGTGTTGATTTGGTACTTACCAACGAGCAGTCCCGTTCCATATGTGCCATCCTGGAAGCACTGGTTGATGATGGACTGTCGGAAGGTGAAGGAATCATGCACACTGCCTGGGTAGTTGGCGACGACATTGGTGAACATTCCCCGGTGGTCCACTATTGCCTGCACATTGATGGAATGCGTGTGCTTCCTGTTGCGGTAGTGGTGTGCAGTATCCGCAGGGGGCACAAGTGGGACATGTGTGCAGTCGATTGCCCCCAACACAGCCGGGAATCCGGCTATGGCATAGAAGCCTTGCTTAGTCTCCAGCTGTTCCTCCGCAGTGTTGGGGAAGTGTAGGTACTGGGGTATGAAGCTGATGATGGCATCCAGGATGGGTGTGATGAACTTTGATAGGGCTGGCTGTGAGACCCCTCCGTCTCTTGCAGTTGTTGGTTGGAAGGTCCCAGAGGCCAACAGGTGCAGCACTGCCAGCAGCTTTGTCTGCGGAGGGATGTTTGTTTTCCGCTGTGTTGGGACCATCAGCCTGTGGGCGATGTGGGTCAGGATGCGGAGGATGGTTGTCCTTTTGAGCCTGTAGTGGGCAATGACTTCCACGGGCGTTAGGTCTGTGAGAGTGGTGCGTTTTCGGTAGGTCCGCTGTCTTACTCTACGCTGCCTCTGTGGTGGTCCGGGGGGGAGCGGGTCCGGGTCCTGAGGGCGGTGGCGGTCCTGGGGGTGGTGGAGGTGGGTGTTGTGGCCCTGTTGGGGCTCCGAGCTGCATGTAGAGTAGCTCCATGACGTCGTTTGTTCTTCGGGTATGGTTGTGTGCGGGACTCTGTTGCCAACTGCAGGTAGACGTCCGTCTTTACACCTGCTTGAGGCAGGTGTTAAATACCTGCGGCTAATGCACCTTATCGCCTGTTTTGTGTTCTTATCGCCGATGTGGCTGATCGTTGTGAATGTTGAGGTGTGATATTGTCTCGACTTTTGGCACAAGAACGCCCACTCTGCATCTCATTAGCGATATTTGCGGGGGTCCTCTGTGGCGATGTTTTTTTAGGCTGCTATCGCGGGTAAACTTGTGCTGTGGGCTGTTTACACGGGCTTGTGAATGGGGAGGTAGATTTATCACGACTTTGGCTGCGATAATGTGCCGTTAATTCGGCGATAGCTCCTTGTGAATATGCCCCACGGTATTTCCGCGTGCAATTCTGTGCTGTGAAATTAAACTTCCCTTACTTCAGATGGGATAAGACCCGTTTTTGCATGCCATATGTAATGAGGACCTACTTGTTTATAATAGCATTTAGGCTTTAATTACAAGTGACCAAAATTAAGACCTTCAATTTTCATACCGCACATTTACCATTACTGCTGTCCTGATAAATCTGAGAGTAGCAAAATAACGGAGACTAGAAGTTGTTGTGGAATAACTTGTACTTTCATGCCAATTCCAGAATGTTTTCCCCTGATCTTTTACAAGATTTTGTTTGCTTTCTGAAACCTGTATGTAAAAAACACAAAAAAAACGTGTGATTACTATGGGCCAGGTAACTGCTGTTACCTGCCTCATTGGAATATATGGGCCACTTATTATAGAGACCTTAGAATTCATGATGGAAAAAATCACTTTGTTAATACGAACACATCAAAAATTCTGAAGTGGTTATCAGGAATAAACCAAAGTTGTAAATACATGTTTGCATCATGCAAAAAGGCTTTCAATAAGTATAATGGCAAAACATTTAGGGGCAGATTTACAAGAAACTGACGCGTTATAGTAGAGATGCATCAGTTTACTTGTGTCACTCAAAAAACCCCTTGCGCCACAATGGATGCGTCGCATTTACAATGCGGTGCACTGTGGCGCAAGGATTGACAGATGCGTCACGCATCTGTTGGCATAAAGGTAACGCATTGCTGGAGTCGTGTCGCAAGCACGACGCAACTCCAGCAATGCTCAGAAATGCCTATTCCTATTGTGCTGCGTCACTCCTAACGCCTGCTTCAAGCAGGCGTAAGGTTTTGGCGCAGTAGCGTCGTAGAAGTGGTGCAGTGAAATCTTGTAGATTTTACTGCGTCACTTTTACGAGGCTTTCTTGCGTCGGATCGCCCACCTTTCATACATTATACCTGACGCAGGTATGATGTGGCGCAGGGCTTTACAACGTGACGCATCTCCCTAGATGCGTCACGCTGCAAATGTGTCGCAGCGTGGTACATTGTTTACGCCGCGGCTGCGTCACAAATGTTACGCAATGGCGGCGTGAAAGTGTCACAAGGGGCTTGTAAATCTGCCCCTTAATGATAAAGTAGTGAAAAAAAACATAAAAAACACACATAGAAATGTACACATACCTCCTACATTCATTTATCAACCTACTAAACAGAAGGTTGAAAGAACAGGCAGAAGCTGCATGTATGTGTATTTTTAAACTCGAAAATGTCCTAAAGTTCTAGAAGAAGACCTAAGAATTAGCATGCTTATTAAAGATAAATGCATATCTCAATTTGTGAACGTTTTGAATCATGCACCACATACCCATATATAAGTATGAACCATTCCATTTAAAATATCCCCACATGATGGCAATTTTAGAAATCATCAGTACTTCAAACATATGCAATATACACCAACAAAGCTAACATGACCATAAGACCTTATTAGTCATGAGTATATTTTGTGTTTTCTTTTCAAATAGCAATATAAGGACGGAGGGCCACACATCAAATAAAATAGCCTAATTACGTGCAGACCTGCCAACTCACATGGTGCCACCATGTGTCACATGATTTCATCTCTCTTCACACAGTCACCCAGTAAGGAGCCAACATTACATGGTGGCAGGCAAGAGGAGCTGGAAACCACTGAAAAGCAGTGGCGGCTGGTGACATTTGAAAGTGGTGAGGCGTAAAATTATTGCCGTACTGCACTATGGCGAGCGAGCGTAGCGAGCGAGCTCAGACTCTATATAAAGGGGTTCGGGGAGTTCTCCCCCGAGAAAATTTTGAAATAAAGAGTGGACAAATGGTGCATTTTTCAAACAAACTTGAGGTAGCAGGAAGGTTAATAAAGCAATATGATTGAAATATTTATCATTTAAGAAATTGCCAATTTTTATGAGTTGGGGGCGCTAGGTGGCGCACACGCAAGATGGCCGCACTGTCGTGAGGCTCCTGCAGCCCGGCATCAAGATTCTTCATTTATCCGTCTCAAATGGCACCCCTGATGGCTCCGACCACAAATAATCAGAGCTTGCAGTCCCCTGAAGCTCCGGTGAAAGTTTGAGCTCGCTGGCCTCTACCTGACAGCTGCTGCATGATCCTGTTCCCCTCGCCGCGCTGACAGTCTGGGAGGTGCGGATCGGCGGCTCGGCGAGCGAGGGCACGCAAGGTCGCGGCTCCCCACGAGGCGACTGGGCCATCTGGTGAGAGACGGAGGCGAGGCACCCTGTGATCGCCGGGATTGGGGCGCGTCCGGCAGCTGGCTCCTGCGGCGAGATCCTCGCAGCTTCCTCTGCCGCATACCAGTAATGCTGAGAGGTGCACCGCACTAAATATCGAAAGAACACATAGACGGTGAGTGGCGCGACGCGCTGGAAACCTTCACTTAACTGGCTCCGTGACCCTGTGATTTCCCAGGCGAGCCGGCTCCTTCTTGCACGTTTCTTGCCCTGTACTGGTGCCAACACCTTGACTCAGTGATAATAAGGAGACCCGAGCTGCCACCACCAGTGTCTCCTGGCCTACTGACGACGACAGCGCTACTGTCCACCTCCGGCTAAGTCTACGTGCGCCCCATTGCATGTGAGATACTTGCAGGCGCTGGAGTGTGTTGATGAGTAGACTCTCTGCCTCGCGCCTTGCCTGAAGTCACAACATTGCACCACCAGGCCCCCAGATGCACGAACTGTAAGGGATAAGAACTATAACCTCACTGCGCCACTTTTGCTTGCTCTCCCTCCCTCTGTCCCTCTTGCGAGTGAGGCGTACGACACTTTCATCTCACCCTGCTTCGAGCACGCGATACTAATCGCGGCGCCTAATGGGGAAACCCGATGCCAGGCAACCACGGCTCCATTTCGAGGCCAAACGCAACAATCGCACGCAGCAAGATGAACAAGACGCCACTGGGGGGGGACCTGCCCAAGATATGGCGTCCGCGCAATCCGAGGACATGATAACTATCCTTCAGGAAGTATGGCAAGGCTTCGCCACCATAGCAGATAAAGTAGACAATATGTCCATACGTATGGATGCCATCGTCCATAAGCTAGAGGGTCACAAGGACCGCATAAAAGAGGTGGAGCGCCGCATCTCGGATACTGAGGACACCACCTCGCAGGTCACCACCCAAGTCGCGCAGATGGACAAACTGCTAAAACTCATAGCTGCCAAAAACGAAGATTTGGAGGCGAGAAGCAGGCACAATAACATCCGCGTCCTGGGCATTCCGGAGACTACCAACACCGGAAAAATGGAGGAGTACATTGAGAAGTTACTACTATCGTCCATAGGTGCAGACTCCTTCTCATCTCAGTTTATTGTCGAGCGCGCGCACCGCACGCTGGGCCCCCGGCCGCCAATTGGGAGCACTCCTCGGCCTATCGTTGCACGGCTCCTCAATTATAGGGATAGGGATGTTGCACTCCGAGTGGCCAGAAGCAAACAACAATTGACCTTCGATGGCATCACGTTTTCCATCTATCCCGATTTTACAGCAACGGTGCAGGAAGAGAGACGCAAATTCATAACTGCAAAAAATAAGCTAAGACAGGCCCAAATAGATTACGCATTACTTTATCCAGCACGCCTTCGAATTACCTACCAAGGCAAGCAGCGTTTCTTCACTAAACCACAGCAGGTGGATGAATTTCTCAAACATCTGAAACGTACCAACCATAATTCTGACTCGCCTACTGCTTCACAATGCTCCGCCTCCCCGATGGAGGACTCTGCCTCACATTGAATATTGAACATTTGCTCCTGTACTATCACAGAAGGGTAGCGAGTCGAGACAAACGGCTAGAGACTTGTGCTTGGTGCAAGCATTATCTGTAACCTCCGGTTGATCTGTTTGACATTGTCGGTGGCCATTATGGGACTTAACTCTTATGAACCGCCGGGCCTCTGCCCTCTCTGGGATCATTGATACCATCTACCATGGTCCCCGATGGCGAGAGGAATCTGTGCTGGCACCTAGGGGTTCCCCCTCGCGGGCAATCCCCCACTTTGTTCCGTTGCATCTTCTTTGCAGCAAGTTTTCTTTTTTTGTTGGGATGTTGGGAGGTGGGGAGGGACTATGCTACTGGCAAGTTGGGGCTGCTTCAGTGGGAGGGGGTGGGTAAGGGAGGGTTTTATTCGTCCACATGTAGCATGTTCGCAAGAGAGCGGGACATACAGGTCAACATCTTCTTATTAACAGTCGTACTCATTGTGCACCTCTTGATTCGCCCATCATGCACTCCATGGCCGCATGGCTGACACGACCCCAACTGGGAAACTGAACATCCTTACATGGAATGTTCGGGGTTTGCGGGACCCACGAAAGAAGTGCCAGATACTAGCCTACTTAGAAAGGCACCACGTTAACATAGCTATGTTACAAGAGACACACAGTAACCCAAGTCATAATAATACCTTTGCGCAGAAATGGTCTGATCACAGAATTTTCTCCTCCTATTCATCCTACGCGAGAGGCACAGCCATTCTCATTAAAAAGCGCACCCCCTTTGCTCTGGCAGGAGCACTAAGTGACCCCTGCGGACGGTACTGCCTAGCGTGGGGTAGATTGGGCATGGACTCCATAACCCTGGCTTACTGTTACGGCCCCAATGTAGATACCCTGGACTTTTTCACCACTCTCTGGGGCAAGATTGCGGAGATAGGCTCCACCCATGTAGTATGGGGGGGTGATTTTAATGCAGTACATAACCCTACCATTGATCGATCCAATCCAGCCCCACATCACTATACAAGATCCTGTGCGGCCTTACAAGGCATAATCGAAGCAAGCTCCCTCATAGATACATGGCGGCACATGAACCCTTACACGCGCGAAGGTACGCATTTCACTACACAAGCTGCATCATGGGCCCGTCTAGATTACTTGTTCATTTTGCGGGGACTGGGCCCTTCCATAACGAACGTCGCACATTTGGCACGTACATACTCAGATCATTCTCCAGTCCTACTGACTCTTTACAACCCACCGCACTGTTGGACACGGTGTTTCAAACTGAACTGGGAGAGGAAATACATGACTTTATTCACAGAAATGAGGGGACGGTGGAGGATGTGGGAATCTTCTGGGAGGCCTTCAAGGTCACTATCCGAGGCATTTGCATATCCAAGAGTGCGGGGGTGCTTAGAGATATACAGAATACACTGCGGAAACTAGAGTTGGAACTGAAAACATTAGAGACACAACTCTTGGCTGCCCCCAATGGTGAGACCCTGCAGCAATTTCGTGACACGCTCTCGGACTATACAGACACTGCAAATCGAGAAGTCAAATTCAGGGGCAAATATTGGTTAGCTAGGAGATATGGAGAGGGGGAGCGCCCTGGAAAAGCGCTCGCAGAGACTATACGCAAGTCCCGATTCTCTAATTACGTCCTGGCAGTGGAAGGGCCAGACGGCATGCAACATCGCGACACAGCAGACATTCTTAATATCTTTACAGAGCACTATTCTTCGCTTTACACTTCTACTAGAACTAGCACACTTGGCCTTGAAGAGTACCTTACCAACGTGGCATTAGGATGGCTAGGCGACGCACAGAGAAAATTCTTATGTGCCCCTTTCGAATTAGATGAGGTACGTGAGGCTATAATGCATACACAGTCAGGGAAGGCTGCAGGGATGGATGGTATACCCATCGAGTTCTACAAAATGTATATAGATCAATTAGCTCCCATCCTTCGCGAAGGTTTTGAAGCTTCACTGGAATCTGGGATACTCCCCCCTTCCATGAGAGAGGCATTGATAACATCCCTACTTAAGCCGGGGAAATCCCCAACTAGTTGCGATTCGTATAGACCTCTATCCCTGATTAATTGTGACACTAAAATCCTGGCTAAGCTTATAGCTAATAGGTTACGTCTTCTTATGGATAAATTGGTCCTCCCTGATCAATCGGGTTTTATACCTGGCAGAGCTACCACTCATAATCTGAGGACCCTATTCACCGTCCTACATAATGTTGCACCAGAACTCCCTTGGCTGCGGTATTCCTCGATGCCACTAAGGCATTCGACTCAGTTGAATGGGATTATATATTTGGAGTAATGCGGCGAATGGGCTTTCCCCCGTTGTTTTTATCATGGATACAACTCCTATACCGTCAACCCTTGGCCAGAGTACTCATCAATGGTCACATCTCCCCGTCCTTTGAAATTACCAGGGGCACCAGACAGGGCTGCCCACTGTCCCCCCTGCTTTTTGCCCTCGCGGTAGAACCATTAGCAGCAAAACTTCGACAGCATCATCAACATAGGGCACTCCGATGTAATTTACGACAGATTCTCGTGTCCCTCTATGCCGATGATATTACCTTATATATTCGGCACCCGCAGGAAAATCTGAATCCCATTTTATGAGAATTTATAGTGTTTGGCCACTTATCTGGAGTACATATTAATTGGCAGAAATCTACCATTTTCCCTCTCACCTCATCTACTCAGGAGTTTCCCCTGGACTTCCCGCTAGAATGGTGTGACACTGAGTTGAGATATTTAGGGATCACGATTTCACGAGACAGAGAAGAAATGATACGTCTCAATTATGGAACAACGATTGATCGCGTCAGGGACTGCGTCACTCGCTGGATTGCATTACCACTGTCATTTGCAGGGCGTGCGTCCCTGATTAAGATGGTTATTCTCCCACAACTACTTTATTTATTTTTAAACATCCCTTACCATCCCGGGGGTTACTTCTTCCAAACACTACGCACTGAAATGATCCGACTGGTGTGGGGGGGGGCAAATAATCGCGTCTGCAATGGAACATCCTCACAAGACCTTACGCGCAAGGAGGTTTTGACATTCCTGATTTTGAGTTATACTATCTAAGTGCACAAGCTCATTATGCCTATTACTGGGTACATCCTCCCCCATATATGCCACAGGTAGCGGCGGAACACTGGCTGTCCGAACCCATACCCATTGCAGGTGCTCTCCACATCGCCGCAAACCCACGGGACAAAGACACCACTACACTCACGTGCACGGTCATGGCTTGGAATCGCATTAATACTATCATGCACGGCTCCATGCTATACTCCCCTGCACTCCCTCTCATGTACCATCCCAATATGCCATTATTGCAGGAGACAGCCTTCAGAAGACTAGCGGAACGCATCCATATCAAAACATGGGGGGATCTGTATCAGGCTGGCATATTTCGTACCTCTGATCTCTTCTTCCGGGGACATCAGCCGACCTCCCTAGATACCTTTCCCTATGTGCGTCTTTGACAGGGCGTACGCTCAAACACTCCGGAGTTCCCGCAGGAACCCCCTTGTCTCACTCCCCTACACCTGATGTTGAGCGCAGCCTCCCCGAAGCGACTGGTCTCTTTGCTCTATCATACAATCCACAATCAGCGTATGCGATCCCCATGCCCTGCACGTACGCACTGGGATTCAGACCTTGGTTACACATTGTCGGACGACCAGTGGTCATACTGCTGCCTACAGACAGAACAAATCTCGGCTAGTAGTAGACTACGGATCACTCACTTTAAATTTCTCCATCGCCTATACTACACCCCTGCCAAGATGTGCAGGCTTAAACTCAGGGAATCGGACCGATGTGACAGACGTGGGAGACCGGGTGCGGACTTTATGCATTTGGCCTGGGACTGCCCAGGGGTACAGGAATATTGGGGACACGTCCTGGTGGCCATAGAGCAGATGACGGCATTAACTATTGACAAATCCCCTCTCTGTGCCCTACTAGGATACACCAAACATGTCCCCAAATCACAACGCAAATATGTTTCCCTCAGCCTCTTGATGGCGAAGAGACGTGTGGCCTGTCGCTGGGGCAGAGGTAGGGTGCCTAAGTTCAAGGATTGGCTGTCTGACCTGCTCTACTGTCAGGAACAACTGTCTCATTATGCTGAGCTGTTACCGGGTGCTTCACGACCTAGAGATATATGGAGCCCCCTCACGAGCTACCTGCTTGCACACCCTGACATGAATTCAACTGATCAGGTCCCGTCCAGCACATCCTAAATTATGTCCCACACTAGTCATACATATGTCGTGTAGTTCCCGCTGTGGTAATTTGTTCAACTCTCCTTTCTCTGCTCCCCACATCCCAGGGTACCGCTTACTTCACTGATCGCTAACCCATAAATAAGGTCTGCCATTGATGCCTATCTTTGCAGCTCAACCATGTAGCCTAAATTGTGTCTCGCAGTTATTATGTCTGTTATATTCAGGATTATGCTATGTACAAGGGGTGGGAATAATATCTCATACTGGTATTGTAGTATGGGCACAGTGTATAACTATATGCTACTTCCGCTGGAAATTCGATGTACAGCTATATATGTGGTCTTTGCTTTGAATACATGCTTACATGCGATGATTTTATTTGTGAAAAATTGACAAATAAAGTTTTTTTTAAAATTTAAAAACATTTTTTTATGAGTTATAGAGGACAATCTTTGCGTATTTTGCCAGCAGAGTGTTATAAGAAATGCGCGCCAGACACGAGTCAGACAGAATAGAGGATGCGAGAACAACCCACAACCGGAATTTTGACTTTTGCCCCAGGGCCAACCAAGCAGTCAGGGCACTCAGAGTGGTGCAAGCCACTCCTCCCCGACCCGCCCACCCGCTCGTCCCCAACCAGGCATACGCTCCCGCCCGCCCCCAACCAGGCATACCCCTGCCGTCTGCTTTCTTGCAGCGCGAGAAGCAGAAAATAAAATGGTATTTAAAATACCATTTTATTTTCTGCTTCTTGCACTGCGAGAAAGCAGTGGGGTGGAGCTAAAACGCCCTAATGGAGCGGCCACCACTGCTGAAAAGTGTGGATTTCCAGCTCCTTTGTGGAAGCTGCAAGCAGCTGATGCACATTAAGAGGACATTGGCTGCAGCCCCAACAACAGTGTTGGATTGACAGGGTGGGCAATCGGCCATTGCCCGAGGGGCCTGAGGCAAAGGCCAGCTGATGGCCCATTTTTTTCAGCTGTAGATAAAATCACATTTTCCTGGGCCAGCTTGGCTTAGAGGCTGCTGTAGCCTGGGAGAGAAGTTTGGAGCTCATTATAACCAATTACAGCAAATTGCTGGCTCATCGTCTTGTGCAGTAGGACAATGGGCCAAACTGAGCAGGCACAACATGTGGTGGGTCTCCTTGAGCAGGCACAGCATGAGGTGGGACTCCTTGAGCAGGCACGTCATGAGGTCATGGTGACAGTGAGGCCACTGGGAGTGGCCATGCTCTTTTTGAGCATCACAGCCAGCACTAATGTTACCTGGGGTTGAGGTGAGAGGGGGCTATGCAGGGAGACAGATTACATGTGGTTGCCATCTAAAAGGCTCTACTTTTGTCTCCAGCAGCAGACAGACAAGCCACAGGTGCCCGCTGCCACCTTGTCATTTTGAAAACTGGGAGGGGACTCTAGTTCACCACTAAACAAAAAAATAAAATAACGCAAACAACCAAAATGAACAAAAGAAAACGTTTTTGACAACACAAAACTATTTATTTTTAAACATTACTATGAAAATCGTTAATTCTGGGCCAAAATGACAAAGGGAAGGTTGAATTGACATGCCAGGACAGTAACAAAATGGATTGAGTGAAGAGAGCAATGTGGTGAGAGACAAAAGGATAAATGAGACAGCAGAGTGGAGAATAATGACAAAATTATGTGAACAGGAAAAGGAAATCAAGTGAGGAATAAAGGAAAGGTAGAGGAGAGAGGATAAGAGTGCTAGAGATGCAGACAGATGGAGAAAGTGATGGGGAAGAAATTGGGTGAAGTGATAGACAGTGGAGAGAAGTGCAGAAATTGTTAAAGATAGAGTGAAAGTTGGAAAGCAAAAGTGGAGAAGAGGGAGAAAGGAAAGTGGTAGAGGAGGTGGCGTAAGAGCCAGATCCGCCGACTTTGGAACATGGGAACCAGGCTTGAGTCTCATCATTGGCTCAACATCCTTTGATTCTAGGCAAATTGCCTAATCTCCCTATGCCTAAAAAATAAAATGGATGTGTCCATGTAAAGCGCTCCAATACGAAACAGTTTGCGCTATACAAAACTACAAAAATCATAATGAATGACAAAGGAAATGATGGAGATGAGAGGAAGGCAGAAGAGGGTGTCAAACATTTCCTAGTCTATGAGGCAAAAAGGAAGGATGGGTACTACCTAACATGCACTATCCTACTTCTCTCCCTCAGTCCAGGGTTTAGTTTAGAGGTTGTTGGCATTCCAGGAGGTAGTGCTTAACATAAATTACAATCCACCAGTAGAATTTCCTTCATCGAAGGGAGGGAATGATAAAGGAAATTTCACCTGTGGATTCTCCTTTGGTTTAAACTGACTTTCTGTTACTGTCTGCAGTAAAGCAATAAAGGAGACACATAAGAATATAACATTAGGTATAGTACAAAGAAATTCAAGAGGCTGAGGGATGTGAAAAAGGCTGACAGGAGAGAACAAGACAGGAGAAAAAGGGGTGGTTTGCAACACAGAGAAATGAAATAAAACTTTCAGGAGAGATACAAAATGACAGGAGGAATAAGGGCATGAGAGATATAAAAATAACTGAAGAAAGAGCCCATAGGGAAGACAGGAGGGGAGAGAGAGGGGGATTTGTAGACAGATAGAAAGATAGGAAAAGAGAGAGGGGAAATGTGAGAGACTGAGTGAAGCACATAGGTAGAATGAGAGACACCAAGGAAAGGAAAAGAAGTAGAGTATGAGAGAAAAAGAAAGAACTAGAGAGAGGGGTAAAAAGTGAATGGGATAATGAGAGAGGTGCACACAACAAGTAAGAAAGGGGTATAGAGACAGAGAGAAAGAAAAGCATTTGGAATGAATTCCTGCAGCTTTCCAGATTCAAATCAAGTCTCTACCCAAAATACAAAACACATCAAGTACGAAGTTGTATGCAATCCCCAAACATATAGCTTGCAGAGAGGCTCCTGAGTGACAACCAAGAGAGGAAGACCCCTGGTTCCTTGAGGGTGAACAGAAGCCTCCAGACACGAAGGATGCGCATGGTTATCTGACTCGTGGCCTGATATAATACAGGATATTCAGGTATCTTTGGGTGTGGGGAGCACAGACTAAGGGACCAATAGGTGATTAACAAATTCAGGCACCCAAAGTAGAGAAATGTATTGGCCTGAAGATCAGGTGAGGAGACCTGTGGGTGAGTTGCAGTGGAATAATGGTGTGTCTAGTGGTGTGTCTAGTCTTGGGCAATGCTACTGGCCCCACGAGTTTAGAAAGCGTAATTTATCAGATATTTCTCCCAAAATTACTCCCAATACCAAGCAACGTTTCATGAAAGGAAGGTCATTACCCACAAATGTGGGCCCCTTCTTCTTTGGGTGCCTGGACCTAATTTTGTTCCCAATCCGACCCTGCCCAGCAACCTTTGTTTTTTTTTGTTTTATGGGAGGGCGAAGGAGGTCGATGGGGGCATGGCAGAAAGGGGGAAGACATGCCTCAAAAGGTAGCTCTCAGCATAATGCCCACCCCTCCAAGGTCACGCCCCCTTTCACACTGCAAATTGTATGTTCAAGTTGGCAGATCCGGGCCTGTCTACACATCATTCAGAATTGTAGACAACTCTTGCTTTACCACATTACAATACAAAGCAGATGTACATATTTAGGTCCGCATTACAAAGCCTTGCGTTAGATGTGAATTAACACACCCAATAAAATCGTACATCTGATGAGACAATTATCTCCTATCCTATCTTTTTGGGAAATAACATGCAGATTTTTGTGCTTACTGCACCACAATCTTCATGTTCAGGTAAATACTAGACTTTCTTCTCCTGTTAAACTCTGAAAGCTTTGTCATGCCAACATTTAACAAAGGTTGCAAACTTTAGTGCATCTGATAATTATGGGGTGCAACGTATTGTTTATAACTGCGGAAGCAGATGTTTGTGCATGGACCACACTTTATCAGGTCACTTGTATTTAGACCTTAAGAAGAAAAGCAAATAATCTGTCGAACCAAAGATCAAACAAATGTCATGCACTGGTCACATATAAAACAAAGTGCTAACAATAGAACGTCACTGCAGAGATGTCCACGCGACAGTAGCCTGAAAACCGCCAAGCTATCAGGTAGCTTCTCGCCAAGCTCTGTGTATGTGTTTTGAGTGCTAAAAAGACTTAAAAGATGCGATTCCCCAGAAGTCTCACAAAAGCAACACAGCAGAAGGATAAAAGGAGGAGGTGATAACGTGATGTGTCCCCTGTGAGCTCCTGGTTTGAAGGAATCATCCATTGAGTTTAATGATGATGTTGTGTGACAGATGAACATGTTGTTTAAAAGGCGAAGTGAGAGCGAGGCACACGCAGGCTGAACATAAAAAATGAGAACAGATGCAAATGCATAATATAGGAAATAAAGTCGCAAACCTTTATGCAAGATTGGAAGCAGATTGAGAGAGGGAGCATATTTGGTGTGGGATTTGTGTTCCCTTGTTCCAAATGAACATACAATCTGGTGTGCTTTCCATGAAAAAATATATCACAAGAGAGGAGAAACCAAGCATTTATAAAGATACATTTTGAAATGTTCTTTTAATCATTCAGAAGAGGATTAACTTTAACAGTTTAACTTGATGGCACAAATAAATGTCACTATTGTTAGATAAGATTTCGAAATAATCATTGTTGTTAGCAGTTCATTTTTATAAAGTTTTGCTGTGAGCCAAATCCAAAATTTGGATGTAAAAATATAGGGGCAGATTTACAAGCCCCTTGCGTCATTTTTGTGCTGCAGTTGCGTCACTTTTTGTGACGCAGCGGCGGCGTAAAAATGCGGCCCATTTACAACGTGACGCATCTAGGGAGATGCGTCACGTTGTAAAGCCCTGCGTCACATTATACCTGCGTCAGGTATAATGTATGCAGGGTGGGCGTTCCAACTCAAAAAAGCCTCGTAGAAGTGACGCAGTGAAATCCACAAGATTTCACTGCGCCACTTCTAGGATGCCACTGCGTCAAAACGTTGCGCCTGCTTGAAGCAGGCGCAAGGAGTGACGCAGTGTAGTCAGAATAGGCCTCAACATGCATTGCTGGAGTTGCGTCACGCTTGCGACACGACTCTAGCAATGCGTGACTTTTGCACCAACAGATGCGTCAGAATTTCCGACGCATCTGTCAATCCTTGCGCCATGGTGCGCCGTATTGCAAATACGGCACATCCATGGTGGGGCAAGGGTGTCTCTGGGTGGCGCAGGGAAAGTGACGCATCTCTACAGATGCGTCACTTTCTTGTAAATCTGCCCCTGAGTCTACATGCTCACGTTCTGTTGTTCCTGTACAGTCGCGGAAAAATGTTATTGTGAATTCCTCAATCCTTTGCATAGTTGGACTGCACATGGTGTGCAATTACATGCAGTGGCGTAATGATATCATTTCAGAAAATTCACCTCATAAGTGTAGCACGAAATTTCTGAAATTACGCCAATTGCAATGACAGAATGTAAATTTCGCCAAGGTCTACAAATTAAACTGTATAGGGTAAGATATGAGTAAAAAAGAGAGAAAGCAATCTTTATTGCTGCCCATTTACATAGAATAAGAATGATGTATAATATTCATGTAGGAAGACAAAAGAAAATCTGAAATCTGTTTGTTGACAAGGGAAGTAGGACTTAAAGGCAGAATTAAGTGCCTATAGTCTCCCTCGTGTAGGGACATGGCATAAATCCACTTAGCTATGACCCAGCATTCCTAGGAGACTCGATATCGCAGCATTATGAGGGATTAGTTTCAAGTGGGTTGGTTGCATGCGTATGGGTTCCCATATTTTGTCCCTGTGGATAGAGAAAACATTGTATGAAAGAAATATACATCTATTTCAAACGAAGCCCGACATGCTCCAGTTCTTTGCATGAATTTCAGTGAGAACACAGAACACCACACACATTTCTGCATCATTTATTAGCCAGGAAACATGCATTTCTTTCATCAGATGTAAAGTTCCATTAGTCACATGACAAACCACCAATTATAAAGGATAGTATAACAAACAGCACCCTTGAGGGCCGAAGGCAGTGTGACACACTGATTTTGGAATCAGTGGTGGCCAGAAAACATCTGTTTACCCTTAAAATAGGGTTGGTTCAGAAAGGGTGCACAATCTTGAGATGTTATTTTAATATAATAAATCAAAATCATCTGGACATGAATATCAGATCACTAAACATTTCAGACTGGAACTATTTCATGTTCTTGATGGTGATGGTGCAACCGCAATCCACAGTCAGGAAAAGCACTAGGCCACCAGGGAGAGGAGAAAGGGAGTTGGCCCTCGTGGTAACGGGATGACCCCCACCCAGAGGATACTATTATGCTTAAAAAAATTGTGTTTTATGCCCCTGCGGGGGGCGATTGTATCCGCCAGGGGAGTATAAAAGGAATAAAAGGGGAAAAAAAGCATTGCCTAAAATCCGAATTAAATCGTCAGGGGGTCAGCTCTCTTGCACACAAGCCGACTCCCTGTGGGCCCCAAATTTTTGGGGGGGAAATGTAAAGCAATGTTGGGGGCTACATATATATATATATATATATATGGCCGGGCAAGGAAGGATTGGGTCCCTGGTTCCAAAAGAAGCCCGGGGAGGGGGGTTGCCTGCCCCCTCTGTATTAAAAAATTTAAAAAATAAAAGGTCGGCCCCACCCCCATTTGGTAATGGCCAGGCCCTGGGAGACGGATTACTGAAATGTCATCGGAGATCCTGCCCCCTTTCTCAACCACTCTCCACAGGGGCCTAAAGATGTGCTACTGGTTGGGGGATGAACTCCCTTTGGCTGCTGAGGGTCATTGGGGCCAAGACCACCTCTTGTTGTGACAAGTAAGTCCCCCGCAGCCGGATTGCTGAGATGTTGTCGGAGGCCCCGTCCCCTTTCTAAACCACGCTGCACAGGGACCTCCTAGCATGCTACTGGTTGAGGAATGAACTCCTCTTGGCTGCTGAGGGTCGTTGGCGGCCAAGAACCCCTATTGTTGTGACAAGTAAGTCCTTCGCAGTCGGATTTCTGAGACGTCGTCGGAAGCCTCACCGCCTTTCTCAACCACTCTGCACAGGGGCTTCATGGCGTACTACTGGTTGGGGGATGAACTACCCTTGGCTGCTGAGGGTTGTTGGGTGCCAAGAACCCCTATTGTTGTGATAAGTAAGTCTCCCACAGACAGATTGCTGAGATGTCATCGGAGGCCCGCCCCCTTTCTCTGCCACTCTGCAAAGGGGCCTCCTTGCGCACTACTGGTTGGGGGATGAACTCCCCTTGGCTGCTGAGAGTCGCTGGGGGCCAAGAACCCTTATTGTTGCGACAAGTGAGTCCCCCACAGCCAGAGAACTGAGACCACATTGGAGGCCCTGTCTCTTTTCTCAACCACTCTGCAAAGGGGCCTCCTGGCACACTACTGGTTGGGGGATAAACTCTCCTTGGCTGCTGAGGGTTGGCCAGCTGCTTGTCAGTGTCCATCAAGTCTTGTTGGGCACCCCACACGCTCAAAATGATGAGACGTGCGTGCCAACCGAAAAAAAAAATCTGCTCTATTGTGGAGTGTGGAGTTTATCGGTAACTCTGCATTCTCCACAGAATGCAGAGTTACCGAATTCTGCAAACTCCACGAGCAAAGTAGAATTTTACACCCAGGCGTAGAAAAAAAACAAAGGTTACAGGGATATTATAGTAGGGAATGGAATTTAAAAAACCTTAGCAATTTACTGAAAAAAACAAAGGTTACAGGGTATGGGTATGTGAGGGGTTGTGTGGAAGTGGCAGTGAGTGTATGAGAGGTTCTATGGGGGTGTGAGTGGGTGTCTGAGTGGTTCTGTGGATGATGTCATGAGTGATGTCATTTGAGATGTCATCAGTGAAGTCATCAGTGATGTCACTGACCATGTCATGAGTGATGTAATATGTGAGGTCATAAGCAGTGCATTGTAGGTGTTAGTTATAGTTAGGTCAGGTAACTATAACTGCTGAATTTCTCAATTTTTTTACAAGTGAAATGTCAGCCTAACTATAACATCTCTGTAACCTTTGGTTTTTTCAGTGAATTTCTATGTTTTTGATATTTCTATTTTCTAACTATAATGTCCCTGTAATCTTTGTTTTTTTAAGTGTATTTCAAAGATTTTAATAATTTTTTATTTTCTTAGTATAACATTTCTTATTTTTATGAATTTTTAAAAATATATATTTTTTTATGTACTATTTCAGTAGTAGTTGTTTCAAGAATCCTTCAATATTGTTAAAGTTTTTTTTTTTACAAGTGTGTTTGTTTTACAAATACCTATATTGTTTATGGCTTAATTGTAAATATATATGTAATTTTAGCCTTTCTTTTCTTAAATTTAAACTAGTTTTTTGCTTGATTTTTTTGGTATATTTTTTTTAAATTGAAAGTTTGTTTTATATTTTATAATACATTTCTAAACTTTATTTTGAAGTAAAAACTTTTGGTGATTTTCTTTTGTTATTGGAAATATATTAATGTATTTTTTTTGTTCTGCGGTACTTCCGCGGTTCCCGCAAGACACACTAGTGAGCCAGAACTCTATGTGAGCTACTCCAATCACGTGATCACAACGGAACCGCGATGCAGCAACCACAGATTCACAAAAAATGTATAAAATTTAATTATTTTTATATACAACACTGTTTCACATTTAGTCAGTAGGGTAGACATATTACAGGTGCACAATGTATGACAATATATTTATTTGTAAGTATAACTTACCCTAATTGGTATTTTATGGCACTACGAATCTGCCAAGCAGCACCGCGGAGCTACGCGCTAGCACTGCGGCACTGCCTGCTTCTTTCGGCACTTATGGATCACGTTCCTTGGACTTGAACTGCTTGTGAAAACCTTCCATTTGCAATAGGGGACACACAAAGCAGGACTTATATAGCACAATTTGCTTATTTTGTGTGTTCTACCAGTGTGTTCTCTCACAATGGTTAGAGCATCAATATCTGCTCCTGCAGAAGAAGATTCTTTTCATCTACAAGAGGAGGATGAAGATGCACAAGCAGCACCACTGAGGAAAGAAAGCAAGGTTTGGCGTTTCTTCACCAGGTGAAGTGCAATAGCTGTGGAAAAGAACTTTCAAGAGGGACCAGCAAGAAATACAGTCATGGCACATCTTCCATGTGGAAGCACTTAAAGACCATTTATCAAAGAGCCTACGACAGGATGCTTAGAGAGAAGGAAGCTATTGCCCGTACCTCTAGTTCTTCTGCAAGTGTGTCATCACCTTTATCATCAGCGACGATAACAGTGACAACTATTTCTCCAAATTTGGGGCATATGGAAACTCATTGCTTACGCTGTCATATGCCAGTTGGAATCATCACAACATCTGTTGCGGAGTACTTGGAAGCAGGTAGTAGTCATCCTTGTTAACTTTATCATTTGGATTTTAACATGCAAATTGCTTTGCTGTATTATGGAGCTTGATAAAAAGTTTATTTTCATACAAGTTGTTTAAAAACAGTTTGGTACCATGTTTTTTGGGGTAGAATACGTGTTTAAAAGTTTTAACATAAAAAATAGAACCTTATCACCCAATTCCAAAAAGCTGTATTTTTCTTTTATTTCTTTACAAAATATTTTGGGTACTACAGAGTCTGTGGGTGTGTCAGTGTAAGTTGCAGAGAGTATTGGGGTGTCTGAGTGATTGAATGTGTTAGTAAATACTTTACTGTGTGCATTGGTGTATTACTGTATGTATTAGTATTTCACGGGGTGGCATATTAGTCATCTAAATTCCTCATATAAATGGTTCCGCTTATCTGTAGGAACAGAGAACAAACATAAATAATACCAGTTATTTCTTCCTGTCTTGAATACAGGTACCAAAGGTTATAGTTCTGCCATATAATTTAAAATGTTAGAAATAAAGTATCAAACATCGAAAATATTGTAAAGTGAATATGCATTTAAATTACAGATCTAATTTTCCCTTTTTACTGTTCTCAGCTTTCATACTTGTACACTGTTAACAATATACTGCATGAAGCTTATCTTTGAACAGCGGGAAAAAACAATCATTTTGATTGTAGAAAAAAACAGAATTCAACAGTATGGTTCTACAACTAAGACACACTATGCATTGCACTTACTACAGCTAATGAATCCCTTGTATTACAATGCTATTGAAATTATCTACAGGAATATATCAGAAGAAAATAAAATGTTATCACCTTGTAAGTAAACCATCACACAAAATATATATACATAATATTTGAATTTTGGACACCGCTTCCAGGACATCACCACTGGTAGGCTGAATGATTCCTTAAACAGAAATGATCCATGAAGAATAAACACTGCATAACATGTTTTCAACAGAAATCCTTCTTAGAACTTTGGTTGAAGAAAGAAAGTGTACAAATTTGGAAGTTTGAAAGGCAGTTTGTTTTTTAAAATGTGAGCTTACTATCAATGCATTCCGTCCATTCACTTATAGTTTTTAAGTACACAGTGTAGTGTTCTGAAGTTATGCGAAGTCCTTCATGAAAGATGACAGCCAATGTTGAGTACGTTCTTGCAGAAATTGAAATTTGTCCTGCTATAAAGTTTGAAATTTCAGTTTCTACACCTATCCCAAACAGCAACATATTTTCAAAAGCCCATCCAAAATCTATCTATTTCTCTCACAAAACCACTACCTAGCCTCATGCACCAACATATTTAGAGCAGCCAATAAAATGTATTCTTTCAAATTATTCCTGCTACCGTCCATTTTCAACTGCCTTTCACTTCAACACTGCCTCATTCAGATGCAGCCTTCGCCAGCCTTCTCCTGTGTGCTACTGCTCAATACATCAAAATGTTTAGAGCGTGGTTTGTAGGTCATAGCTTTGTGTTCTGGGCTAGAAAGATTGCTACAAAAAGAGTGGGATTTACAGGGATCTGGGTTTGCCTAATGTTTATATTAGTTGGTTTGGCTAGAGAGGGTTAAGGTGGCAGCAATTGCTTCCATTGGTTGAAAGTATTATGTATTCCAAACATCCAGACCTCATAATTGTGCACTGTGGTGGCAATGACCTGGACACACTGACTGGGGTAGGACTGGAAATCCTAATGAAGAATACCTTTGAACAAATAATGCAACTTATCCCTTACACTGTCTTGGTATTTTCTAACATATGCCAGAGGCAGAAATGGAAGTGGTCTTCTGAATTTTGTCCACAGATAGAAAAAAGCCAGGAAACATGTTAATAAAACAGTTTCAGCATTCCTCAGAGACCATAACTTGGGCTCTATCTACAATGATAACCTGCACTTCAACATCCGTGGAATATACTGGAGCGATGGTGTTCACTTCACGTATGAAGGCAACAGAGTATTTCTGAGCAACTTGAAACTCTGCATCCACTCGTATATGTAGTCATCATATACGCAAAATGAGAACAACTGCTCTTCTAACAGCCATCCTATGTCCCAAACAGTTATTTTTTACTGTAAATCCTGTTTTTAAACAATATATCGAATACGTAGATCCGCAAACCCAGAGCACACAAATTCAATGCAAAAGAGCACATTTAATATTTTTAGTAAAGGGTTCTGAATGGATCTAACAGTGGGTATAACAGAGTCGAAATGGGTATCATTTTAGGTTCATAAGTATCTCAATGCATATCTTAGTGGCTGTAACAGTGTCTATATAAGTACATCAGAAGGTGTGAAACTCTATATCACTATCTGAGTGGCTATGAAACTGTCTATATAGGCGTAAGTCTGGGAGTGAGAGTGTCTGTATGGGCTTGTGAATGGGTATAACAGTGTATGTAGGATATCTGAATGGGTGTGACACTGTATGGGTATGTGAATGGGTGTAAAAGTGTTTATATAGGTGCAAGTGTGGCTGTGAGAGTCTCTGTATGGGTTTGTGAACGAGTGTGACGATGTCTCTATATGTATAAGACTGGATGCAAGAGTGTATTTATGGGTATGTGAATGGTTGTGTGAGTATCTGTATGGGTATGCGAGTAGCTGTGAGAGGAAGAGAGAGTATAAAATGATATATATGTATTTTATAGTCGTGCTAACTCCACAGATCCCCCATGAAGTTACACAGGGCCGCACTCAGGGGGATATTCTCAAGAACGTGTGTTAACTAATGCCAAAATCGCTTAACGCAACTTCTCACATCGCAGTCTATCGCGGGGAAATAACACTGTGTTAACGCAGTATTCCCAACCCGGCGGCACCATGCGATAGAACTACGATAACGCGACAAATGGCCACGTTAAAATCAACGCGATGCCGAAAAAATGCGAAACTCTAACGCGAACAAGTTGCGACGTCCCAAATCGTGAAACAAAAATCAGTGATAACCAGTGACAGGCCTGCGATTCCCACGCGACATGCGGGAAAATGCACCATAAAAGCAGATAAAAAAATGTAACTGCGAAGCGCCATGGACGCACCCGGACCGACTGCACATGACAACGCGAACCCCACAAGCCCCACAGATGACCAGCCAGGAACCCCAGGGCCGGGGAAGGGCAAGGAGAAGAGGAGGAGGAAGACGGGGTTCAGGCTGCAGGAAAACCGGATCATCGTCACGGAGGTGACAGAACACTACCAACAACTGTTCGTCACCTCCACTGTGTCATCGGCAACACAAACGGAAATCTGGCAGTACATCGGGAGCAACGTGAATGCAGCCGGAGTGTCGAGGAGGACAATGGAAGAGGTCAAGAGGCGCTGGAATGATGTGAAGGGCAAAACCAAGAAGAAACTCGATGCCAACATGAAAGCAGCAACGCAGATTGGAGGTGGGGGACCAGCGGCACACCAGGAGCTGGATGACATTGAGGAAATGGCGGCCACAGTCATCAGTCGGGATACGGTGCCAGGAGTTGGGGATCGGGACACTGCTCAACATGACCTGACACAACATCAACAGGGTGAGTACCGACCAGGGACTGGGGGGACGGGGGGAGATGGGCACAATGGCACACATGCACAATTAAGTACAGCACACTGCACACCCACAATGACTCTGGATCATATCCCTGATCCCCGTGCCACACTGCAGCACACATACAGAAACTCAGGGAATGTGTGTTGAAATTAATTTATTGGCACATGCTGTGCCTGTGGTCATTTTCTACTGTCTCATGATTGCTAAGGACTGCCACAATGTGACGTCCTCATGTGATGAAATTGTCAATGATGGTGTTCCTACGGGCTATTCCTGCTGCAGCTGCAGTGGGGTGTGGTCCACCTGCCTCATCTTCCTCATCATCGTCCGGTGCATCTAGCACTTGTATCCATGGGGCATTGGTGCGTACACATATGTTGTGCAACACACGACATGCACCGATCATCTTGCACACGATGTCTGGGCTATACAGGAGCCTCCCACCTGTGATGTCCAGGCACCTGAAATGTGACTTCAATACGCCAAATGTGCGTTCCATGATGCCCCTGGTGCGTTTGTGGGCCGCATTGTACTGCCTCTGGGCCTGTGTGTTCGGGGCTCGGAGGGGTGTCATCATGCAAGGGCAGAGTGCATATCCTTGATCACCTGTGACAGGGCAGAGAGACATGAGTCAATAGTTGGTTCTGCATGATGTGTTGGCAGGCTCACTAGTTGATTGGCGTGTGATATGTGTGTCATAGTGATTCCTGTGTGGCTTGTACTGCTTGTAGCAAATGAGCGCCATCAATGTGTATTACGTAGCCTCACTGCTGCTCCTCCCTCCCCCCGAGCCTAATCACTTGTGTGCACTGCACGGTTGCATCACTTGCACTCCTACGGCACACCATTGTCATGCCTGTCTGCGCATGTCCACAAGCCTGACAACGACACTGTGATGTTGGCCGTTGAAGGTGGGTGGCCACGTGTGTGTAGGCCTATGGTAAAGATAGGGCGGACACAGATGTGGAGTTCATGGCTGGCTGAACTCACGATGCGGTCGAGGCAAGACCTTTGGCTTATGCTGCGGCAATAGCGATACACACACAACAGTTGGCATGTATGATCCCGGACCCCGAGCGGGCTTGCCCTCATACATTCATCCCTTCGGCCTAGCCCGCACACCAGGCGCATGTTAAATTGCAACTTTGTCCATTGCGGGACGGGTGGCGCCAACACTACAACAGAGACACACGCATCAGGTACTTCATTGGCAAGCCCAACACTTAACCACGCCCAGAGCCCCGGGGTGATCATCCACACCCCTACGCTAGACTGTCGTACGCCAGCCCACTCCGGCAACGCCTACAGGGGGGTACGACACAGCTACATGTCCCAGGTCTCCCCCACTGCCTGAGGTGACATGGTTGCGTCCGCTGTACACAGCACAAGGCAATGTGGCAGGGCCCGGGGCCCTCATGCATACACAATGACCACACGGACACACTTAGATAGTTTGTGGAACTGGCTACGGGCACGTGCGCCCGGCCCCTTTTATTGCCAGGGTCACATGTCCATTGACGCCTGTGCTGGATGGGTGTGGGGTGAGTGTGAGCCAGCCCTCAAGGAGTGGTTGGTGCTGGCAACAACTACAACAGTGATCAGACAATCAGAAGTTCACAGTTCAAACACCAAGGGTCCATGACTTGAGCTGCACGGAGTTAGTGGCCCCGGATGCACAGCGGCCGGCACATGGAACACCTCCACGGGACGGTGACTACCGGTGCACTGAGGTAGGGCCACGAGAGCTGAGTGGGTCCTCGTCGATGTCCAAGGTGAAAGTCGCGGAGGGTTTTGGGGGACAGTGGAAGGTGATCTTCCAGGGCATGATACAGAGGGCAGTACCAAGCAGACACAGGCAAACTATTGGCAAACAGATCAAGGATTTCACCTTCTCTGGTCATGAAAGTTAGAGATTCCCTGCAGGCAGCCCTTTTGATCTGATGTTCCATGCCCACTGTAAGTAACGTGCTACCACAAAAACTATTGTTCCCTTCATATCACTTTTCAGAATTCTTAATGCCTCCCAATGGTGCCTTACACCCTCTAGCTTGCATACTGCCATTATCTATTTCTTAAACGGCAGTATGTATCTGAGGCAGAAGAAGAAAAAGTGATCTTCCATTTCTTTTACCTGTTGACAGTAAGGGCAATGCACTGGGGAACAGCCTGTTTTATCCCATTTGGATGTGAATGATCTTAGGGGTTCTGTGCCTCTTCTAAACTGCACATACACATGTTTTGCTATGGAGGGATAGATTCTGTCCATTTATGGCTTAAAGTTACGTACACACTTATGGCTCAAGAACTGCTCTGTTAAGCTCCCATCTTTATGGCCAGACCATATCCGTAGCATGACATTTTTCCAGTACGCTTTTTTCTGTTTCTGAGTAGCACCTTTAGCATTTTCTGCTGGGGTGTTCCATAGTTCCCCCATTTTTAGCAATTCACACTGCTTCTTAACATGTTTCAGCCACAAGGTGTACACTTGTCTATCATAGGAGATTAGATCTTCTAATGATTCCCTGTAGGGAATTAACTCCAGGGTTGACCCAGTATGTCAATGGCTTGAGGAAATAAAGGATATGTATGTAGTTAAGTGCTAAGTCCATCCTCAAGGGGATAAGGGGAGTACTCAAGGGTACCCCTAATAAATCTATTCTACACTAGTGTGAGGGCAGTTACGTTGGCATACCCCAAAATCTCGGCCCCATACATGGCTGCCGCCACTGCCGTAGCTCTGTAAATATTGAGAACTGGTGACACAGCACCTCCTGCAGTTGCATTGTGTTTCTTTCCAATTAGCAATGCTCTTTTGTTAATATTGACACATATGATGTTGATGTACACCATGATATATGTACGTACAGCAATGAACTCGCATTTCCATTGTTGAATCCACCCAAAATTACCTCCCCCTAAGTCAGAAATACATGATCAGGCATGCCCTGTCACCCAGGCCTGAAGCAACTGATTGACAGATAACAGGTGGGGGGACACGTAACCCTTATACAGATGCATGAACAGGAAAACCCAGATTTATTCCACAGATCCCACAGATAGGCAGTGACACCACAATGGTCTCAGGAGTTGGGCCCCAATAAAACATGTTTGGCCGGAGGGTTGCATGTTCCCCAAAACAGCATAAAGTCAGATGCCACACTATGTTAAGAACACACAGCAAATCAGAACACAGCATGCACATTACATGCAGTGATCACACGCTCCCAATACCGGACATTGGGACACGTAACCACTGGCCCTGCATATTGTCCGCACAAAGTTGAGGCCCTCAAGAGCTTCAAAATACCAGATTTATGGCCCTGTCACTAGGCCCATATTTCTGTCTCCAAAGGAATGTACAACTGTTTTATGACACCTCATGTAATGTATAAAATGACGTCCGAAACCGATGTGCTTTGAGACAGTCTTCATACCCCAACTCTATTACCTGTTCTCCCAGCTGCTGCGTTTAATTAAAGCAATTGTTCCTGTTTTGTCAAACGCCTCTTGTCTTTCATTTTTTCAAGGTCAATTCATATCCGAGCAACATTTTGGCAAGCAAGCCGGGAGAGATTGGTTCTTTGAGCCCAACTGCATTCGAAGGAAAAGGACCTCGCCTGTACAGATTCACATCTGTCTTTCATTTTTGAAGGTAATCATATTCGAGCAACACTTTGATTGAGGGCTGTTTTACTCTTCCCCATTTGTGACCTCCAGTTCATGGTGTCTGTCAGTCGGATACCTAAGTAATCAAAATGTTTGACCTGTTCTATCAGGGAACCATCAATCATCATTCTACCTCTAAAGGACTGGTGTGGGTTTGTTCCCATATATTTTGTTTTTGATGGATTACATTCTAGGCCCCTGTTTTTACAAAAGGTGGCAAAGGAGTCCAGTTCTGTCTGTATGCACTTGGGGGTTCTCAGAATAAGTAAATTGCATCCCCCAGGAGAGTATAAAAGAAAATAAATCATTGAATAAAAACTGAATGAAATTGCCAGGGGGTCGGCCCTCTTGCACAAAAGCCGACTCCCTGTGGGCCCCAAATTTTCTTGGGGTAAATGTGGTTCCCAAAAAATAAAATAAAGCAATGTTGGGGGCCATATCTCTCTCTTTCTTTCTCTCTCTCTCTCTCTCTCTCTCAATATATATATTTTCAAGAATGCAGAAATTATACCCCTCCTGCAGAAAATCACGAGCCACTCCAGTGGCAGTAAATGGTATTGATTTAATGAGGCAGAAAAATATATATATATAAAATCCAAAGGTTACAAGGACATTATAGTTAGGCTCAGATTTCACTTGTACAAAGCCAGTGAATTTTAGCAGTTATCAATACCTGATCTAACTATAACTTACACCCCCACAATGAACTGCTTATGACCTCACATATTACATCACTCATGACATGGTCAGTGGCATCACTGATGACATCTCAAATTACATCACTGGTAACATCCTCCACACAACCACTCACACCGCATGCAACCTCTCATATACCCACTCATCCACTCATATGTCAACATAAGCAGTCACATACTCATTCACAGACCCATACAATTACTCATATACCCACTCACTCATCCATACACCCACTCACATACCTCACCCACACAATATTAAAACTCCCAGTCATACTGGCACACACACACACACACACTCATACACCCATAAAGCCACGCACACATGCAGTCACTCACCCATACAGGCACTCACACATGCACTCACTCACCCATACAGCCTCACTCACTCACTCATCTATACAGGCACTCATACACCCATACACCCACTCAGTCACCCACACAGACACTCACACACCCAGTCACATCCATAAAACTGCTCACACACCCAAACGCCGGAGATTGTACCACCTTTCCATGACATAAAGAAAGAACTTATCTTTAAACTGTCAAAATCCATGGATCAAGAACGGTTTCAGAATTCAAACTTTATAGTATTAGAATCTGTCTTCTACATTGACTTACGCTGCAAAACAACCTCAAGAAACTTCCATTTACCCCAGCACATCTGGGGGTAACCATAAGCTGCAGAAGTGCTATTAAAACTCTCTCTTGGTGTTATTTGTTCCCAACCCTGGGGACTTAGATTGAGGACTTTAAAGAATTACATGGGCTCCCTCTAGAGGGGGAGCTGTTGCTCTCCTGGCAGCCCCCAAGCTCATGAAAATATTTCTGGAGGTTGCATTGCCCTCCTTTGAGCACTCGAAAACCTAATGACAATCATTAAATGTGTATTTTTCTCCCAGCGAAAAACATAAATATTGACCGATATTAATGTTGTATACCATCTCTCATTTACAGGACAGTTTTCATAACCTCAGAATTGTGGGAGGGTGGCTAGAGGGTTAGCTAGTGACAATGACCATTTTATTGTGGGTATGAAAACTGAAGTGCACATGGCAAGAAGACAGTTTAAAAGTAGTCACTTTGGTATTTGCAGCTGAGGACTAGAAGTGAACTCAGAAAAATAATACACAAAGACCACATGTCGGTGATTGCAAACTGATGTAGGGGTATCCAACCACTGATATATACATTTCTGATCAGCCCTTGTGCAATACGTGGTGCTTCTATTGCTGAGGCAGTGATTTCTCAGGCCGTTTGATGCAGCTGCCACCCGGTCAGGGAAATCTTTCCTTCTTTTGCCTTTAATACAGTTGTGCTCTCAGATGAATTTTACTGAATTTTGCGCACCCAGTCCCACATGAGGGGCAGCTTAAGTACTTTGTTGGGGCTTCACAATAGCCCAAGCTGATGCAGCCAGGCTGACTCCACTCCTGCTTGTCAGACTGTCAAATGCGGATGGAAGGGTGGTCTGTTCTCTCACTTATTCCCACCAGCAATACCACAGGCATGAGAAGTGGTAGCTGGTTTTCCTCTTATCTTCTACCCACCTGTGGCCGTGTGGTTGGGACTGGGATGGGCACAGGGATCATGGATGGGTACCAATTACTTCAATGAAGTGTGATGCACTGTTGACATCCTGTTCCCCTGAAACTCTGGCCCTCCCTTGGGAAATGTTTTTATCTTCAGTTGGAATGGCACACCTGATGGTCTTGGTCCCCTCGGGTTATGGCCCTCCACTAGAGTAACCAGGATTCAAAAAGAGTAGTCACTTGCACTTACTCAATAGATAGACTCCAAGGGAGTGTCCTCCAGGGGTGATTTCAAGGTCACACCTGGGACCAGATGATGTGTGTTTAAATCCACTAACTTCAGGGCACTGCTGCAGCTATTTACAGGCACTCTTAAGAGAAGCGAAAACAGCCACCAAGAGAGTGCTCCTGGCTTTTAAATATTTGTTAAATTGCACTCCTGCCCTTCAGGTTTTTGGAATTTCTCCATGATTGAGCTTCTGCTACATTACAATTGCTTTGATGAGGAACAACTTAGGCATCTGCCCTCTTGTCCCTTTAGCTACTAACCGCCTCCTTGGCTCAGAGTCTTTAATCAGCAACACCCTTTGCCTCTATATGTAGACTACACTGTCTGATTGCACTCCCTAGGTCCAACAGCCTTTAGGCCATTGGACGTGCACCTGTGTGTCTTCCCCTAGACTGAAGTACACCATCCTAGGGCATCTCCACAATAACTAGTCCACAGTCATTCCAGGGGAGACATCTCTTCCAGGGTCTTTGGAATGTTCACCCTCTGCTATTCCCTGGAAGAAGTAGGGAGTCCAGCACTACCAACCCTGGAGAGAGGATCAAAAAAGGTCAAAGAAGTACAAGCCTGGAATCTTCTCAAGGCAGGTGTTCATCCTTCTTCTTCTGTAACCACCTTGTCTCAGTGTTTGTGACTGGTGCAGGGGCTTAAAAATGAAAGTTGAGAGTTCTATAACATGGGTGTCTTCACCCAATCCGTAGGTGCTAAATCACCCCTCTACCCTCCCGGACATGTTCTGGGAGGAGTTCAAAGGCTGGTACAACTAACTGTGTAGCCTCCTCTCTCCATTCCTTACTGGCACAGTAAAACTGGTGCCTTCCCTCCAAGACTTGAAGTGAGCCTTTGGAGTGACAGGTGCCAGAGGCTTTACTGTTTCCATATTGCCCCTGTGGGAAGAGGAAGGTCACTTATCTGTGAAGTGTGAGTCGATCAGCCTATGCAGATTTCTCCCCACCCTTTCCTCTGTCACAAGAAAACTAGTCCACCACGAATGGGGCTTCTGTCTGGGGGAATCTTTGATCTATGTAATTAACTTGGCACATGAGGTTAGTTCATAGGCTGAATGTCATTTAAAGGCTTGCCCAGGAAAATATTGCAAAAATCACTGTATGTGAAAAAATACTAATATAACCAAATTAATATTATATTTGCCTCAGAACCTTTTTGAACATAGGGAAAGTGGCTTTTATTAACTCTCCAATCCAAAAGAAATATTTTGATGCAGCTTTCTCCTAGTGTGTCAATACAGTAAAGCACCACCAACTTACAGTAAAGCACTACAGACTCACAATTTAGTCAATAGCAAATTATAATATTACTTTTTTGGATGCCAAATTGAAATATAAGGCATGGCCAGCTCATGACAAAACACTTAAGGTCTGGTGTGCAACAGGCTACCTGTGCCCAGATACTGGGTTGAGTTAAACAGTATGGCTACTCGATCAGTCTACATGCAAATAGATGTATGGGCACAGCTGTTTATGAGTAACCAGCAGATAGCCTCCCACTCCGTTTAAAGATGTTACCACACAAATCCATGTTATCAGAATCTTAAAGTGGGAGAAACACAATAAACTGAGATTCACTGACAGCAGAGGTCTAATTACCAGTGGTCCAAAATTGAACAATCTACTTAATACTGATCAGAACCTATGTCCCATTAATGGTAACTTTATAAACTCCCATTTTCTTTGGTAACCTTGCAAAGATTATAAAGATCAGAAAAAAGGTCTGCACTCGGTACCTGGAGTTCATGGAATTAGTAGTTTATGGTGCATCACAAATTTATGTTGGTTCCAATACATCCTCATCTCACTGCATTTTAGGGCTCCATCACAAGCTTTGGGATAACCCTACGTCAGTTTGCAATCACCTGCAGGTGATCATTGCGTTTTATTTTTCTGAGTTAACTTCTAGTCCTCAGCTGCAAATACCAAAGTGACTACTTTTAAACTGTCTTCTTGCCATGTCCACTTCAGTTTTCATACCCACAATAAATTGTTCCTTGTCACTAGCTAACCCTCTAGCCCCCTCCCACAATTCTGAGGTTATGAAAACTGTCCTGAGATAGTAAACAACATTTATATCAGTCAATATTTATGTTATTCGATGGGAAAAGTATACACATTTAATGATTGTCATTAGGTTTGGACACTCTGGACTCGATTATTTTAGTGTTGGAGTGATATCACCGGATTGCATACTGCTGTGCTTGATTTAAAATAACCACGGGTTTCTAAACCACAGTTTCTGGGAAAATCAGGTCAAATATTATTGGCAAAAGAAAGAAAAAGTGAGCAGTGATTGCTTTCCTCTGTTCTGACCTGTACTGTCTGCAGACCATGCTTTAACTTATATACCAAGATAAATGTATGCACTTGAGAAACAGCAAACACTCAAATGTCAGTTCTGCTCTCAGCCAGCACAACTATTTATGATGTAGAGTCAAATTTATTAATTTATGAAAATAGCATAAAGTATTCACTATTATTATAAAGACGTTTAGATTAACTTAAATGGTCCAATAAATATAAAAAGATCTTAGGGCCTGAAAAAAAAATTGATGGACAGGGTACTCTGTCATGGTGTCTCACCAAACCCTCCATCCACCCACCTCATTTAGAAATAGATGGACCTCACTTATTCCATTGGTGGAGCCCCATAGGTTCTAGTAAAGAGTCTCATTTTTTCTTTGTTGTTGGGAGCGGTGCCTGCTATGGATGGTTAAGGGAGATAGCCCAAGTGTCTCAACCATATACAAATATCCCTCAATGAACCTCAACATGCAAACAGCAAACACTCAAATGTCAGTTCTGCTATCAGCCAGCACAACTATTTATGATGCAGACTCAAATTTATTAATTTATTAATTTATGAAAATAGCATAAAGTATTCACTATTATTGGCGGGGGAGTGAGGATGGCTTCCTATAGTCACACTTTCGTCAAGGTGAGCTCGTCTCCTGACAACTCGTCCCTCCCGGCGCCGCGCAGCTCCCCCGTCAGTTCCAGCATTGTTTTCAATGAAACTCGGAATTTCACTGGGAGTAAGTTACTCAACCCATTTGACCTGAGCATTCACTCAGACTGTGACTTCGCTCTACTCCACAAGGTAGGAGGTAGGGAGAGTGTTTAAGGGATCGATTTTCATAGTCCTGATGAAAGCCGGGGACAACGCATAAGCCGGCTGAAACATGTCGACAGTTTGCAGATTGGAGGGGTAGTGGGTTCATCATAGCCCATAAAACCACCATCCACTGGTTATACAATAACCTTTTTAATCCGACCAGGGAGTCCACCAATAAAGGGTAATTTGGGAGATCCCAGTGTCAGTTTTTTTTTGTTAAATAATTTTTATTTAAGAAAAAGAACACAGATTTAAAGAAAACCATTACAACTCTCAGAGGAGATATAACAAGAAGTATCATACAATAATACAATCTATTAAAAACAAGAATTATAAAGAAATACAAAAAAATTGCAAATATTATAATAAAACTCCTAATATATACAAATAGAGAATTCATAAGGATACCAAAACTGAACGTTATACTATATGTTCTAGCAGAAATTGGGAAAAGATATAGTATATAAATGTAAAAAAAAAAAAAAATTATAAAAGGAAAAGAAATGAAAGAGAGTGAAGAAAAAGGTAGCAGAGAGAAGGGAAGAGAGAGGAAGAAGAAAAAGAGAGAGGGAAAAGTAAGTGGAATGGGTATTATAGGAAAGATGACTGTGATGACAGAAATGTAGTGAAGGGTAGCCATAATAAGTCAGATTTGATCTTTAGATGAATAGATGAGTGAGATACAGAAGCAATTCTATGTTCATCACAAATTAAATTCCACCAAAGCAAAAAAGATCATTTAGAATTGTCTTTCCAACATGTTAATATAACTTTAAAAGGAACAGCAATAAAAAGATCAAGTAAAATTGTTTTTGAAGTGAGTTGGTCAAAATCAGGAGATGCAGTACCTAAAAATATATTATGAATAGCAAATGGAACCCTACAAGAAAAAATCAAAAGACATTTCGACCAAATAGCTTTCCAAAAATCATAAACCTTGGGACAATAATAAAGTAAATGTATCAATGTTCCTTCAGCAGAGAGACAGGACCAACATAATGATGATACAGATTGGTTAATTTTATGAAGAAAGAGGGGAGTAATAACAACTCTATTATAAATAAAATATAGGGATTGTGTAATATTGGCAGCTTTGGACGTTTTGAAAATCTTTTGCCACAGTCGATCCCATTGAGGAATGGAAAGCGATTGGGATAAATCCTGTTCCCAAGCTAATTCAATAGTAGATTTATTCCGAGTGCTAGTAGATAAGGATAAGGTTTTATATATAAAAGAAGCACTTGGAATTGTGTCAGACGGAATTTGATATAGGGGTGCATCAGGTGTAAATGAAACAGGAATTGGATTAGAGATACATTTTTGTAAAATGGTTTGGAGAGCAGGTGATAATATGTTATATTGTTGAATATATGAATCGGGGAGATTAAATTTCTCTTGTAATTGATGAAAGGGCAAAATCGAATTGTTAGCTATCAATTGATTAACATAAAAAACGCCCTTCTCTCTCCAATGTTTGTAGTAAAATGATTTGTGACGGAATTTAATATATTTATTAAACCATAAAGAAGAAGATAAAAAAGATTGGTATGTGTCAAAAGTTTTGAAAAAAAGTGTGTGTATTAGATAGTGAGAATATTTCAAAATCGGATATTTGGAAATAAAGGTACAATTGGTCATGAACATAACATCCTGAAAAGAAAAGTCATTTAGCAATGAACGTTCAACAGTAACCCAAGATGGCATAGGTAAATCCTGATAATCTTTAGACATAGCATAAAATTGACGAATCAAAAAGCATTGTGATATAATCTAAAATCAGGAAATCGAACACCACCCTCTGATTTAGGGTGAATCAAATTAGAGAGGGCAATACGAGCACGTTTATTATTCCATAAAAATTTAGTACATATAGAATTAATCTGTGTAAAATAATAATTAGGGATTTTAAAAGGTAACATTGAAAGTGTGAATAATACCTGGGGGACAATCATCATTTTAATCGTATCCAGTCTGCCCCACCAGGATAAGAATAATGGGGACCAAGAAGATAAATTAGTAAGTTTGAGTTTTAAAGCGGTAAAATAATGAGATAAAGTGTCAGGAATATTTGAGGAAAACCATGTACCTAAATATTTAATCTTTTGGGGACACCAAGTAAAATTAGTTGAATCAAACATATAACGATAACATATTGAATTTAAAGGTAAAATTTGAGTCTTGGAGAAATTTAGTTTGTAACCCGAAACATTAGAGAATAGTGTAATCTCTTGTAAAAAGGGAGGAAGTGAGGTACTAGGATTGGACATGTAAATAAGGATATCATCTGCGTACGCACAAAGTTTAATTTGATGGGAGTAAAGTGTAAAACCAGTAATCTTGGGATTGTGTCTAATTCGTTCAAGAAATGGTTCTAGGCATAGGAGAAAAAGTAATGGGGAAAGGGGACATCCCTGACGTGTGCCTCTTTGAAGATGAAAATATGAGGAAAAGAGGCCATTAACAAATACACATGCGCGTGGGGCCGTATAAAGCAGTTTTGACATATGAAATTAACTTTGGACCAAAACCAAACCATTGCAGAGTGTGGATCATGTAATCCCAATTAATTCGGTCAAAAGCCTTTTCAGCATCAAGTGATAGGGCAGCTAGAGGAGAGGAGCACTTCCTCCCAAGGGCTAGAATATTGGAGAACATTCTGGCATTGTCGGAGGCCAGCCGACCTTTGACAAAACCAGCCTGGTCTGGTTTAACGAGAAGAGGAATAATCTTCTCCAATCGGTAAGCCAAAATCTTTGCAAAAATTTTACAATCATAATTGATTAGGGATATGGGTCGAAAATCTTTGCAAAAGGAAGAATCTTTGCCTGGTTTGGGAATTACAATAATAAGGGCTTCTAGAAAAGAGCCACTGGCTTTAGAATTAGAGAGGAATGAATTGAAAAGTTCTAATAGTTTTGGGGCAAAAATTGAGGAAAAAGCTAAAAATAATTCAATTGAGAAGCCATCTGGACCTGGCGCTTTGGCTTTTTTCAATGATTTAAAAGCATCGGTTATCTCTTGAAGAGATATATCATTTTCAAGCGGTAAAAAGGTATCAGGGAGAGATTTAGGTTTGGGAATACCTTGGAAAAAAGATTTAAAATCCCCTTCAGAAGGCTTGATATCTTCTGTGTATAATAGATTGTAATAGGACTGAAATGTGTCTACAATGTCAGAGTCAGATGAAAGGAGTTTATTGGTTGTTTCTGAGTGAATAGGCCCAATATTTTTACGTTCAGATTTAATTTTTAAATAATTTGCTAACATCTTCCCTGCTTTATTTTGGCCCCCATGAAATTTTGATTTAATCTTAAGAAGAGTATTACAGGCATCCACAGTAGCAATTTTATTCAAAGTAGATTTAGCTGTAATCAAGTCTTGTAACGTGGAGGAAGATTTAGATGAAAAATAATTATGCTCCAGATTTTTAATTTGTTGCAGGGTTTCTTTGTATTTAGCATTCAGTAGTTTCTTCTTCTTAGAAGAGTAGGCAATAGTGAAGGCTCTAAACGATGCTTTAAAAGCATCCCAGTTGTTATGTATTGAGGTGTCTGAAGGATTGTTAAGAAGAAAAAATTCATTAATAAAAGAGGTCGCTTCTGTTATAAAGGTTCGATCTGAGAGAAGGTGATTGTTAAAACCCCAGCGACCTTGTTTGCACGTAGTGAGAGACATATCAATAGAGGCAGATACGGGAGCATGATCAGAAATAAAAATAGACCCAATTTCAGAGGATTGGAGACAGGGGAATAATGACTTAGACATCAAAATATAGTCAATACGGGACATAGTGTGGTGAACAGGTGAAAAAAAGTAAATTCGGAAGTGTCAGGGTTACATGTTTTCCATACATCATACAAAGGACGAGAAGTGATGGCAGACTGAAATGATTTATGGGTCTTATCAGATTTAAATTTACACTTAGATTTCCTGTCAGAGAAAGGATCCAGCCAGTTATTAAAGTCGCCACCAACAACTATATTGGGATTAGAGATAGAGGATAATTTCAGTTTAATACAATGCCAAAATTGTGGATCTGGTTTGACAGGACCATAAATGTTAAGAAAGGTCACTTGTGTTTTGTTTATGATAGCATCAACCAACACCCAACGACCATTGGAATCACATTCTGTTGATATTATTTGGGCATTAATTGATTTGTGAAATAAAATAGAAACCCCACCATGACGATCAATAGCAGGAGAAAAAACAATTTGATTGACCCATTGGCATTTAAGCTTAAGAGATTCCACATCATTGCGATGAGTTTCCTGTAAAAAAGCAACATGGGAGTTAAGTTTAGCTAAATGAGACAATACCTTTTGACGCTTGACAGGATGTCCTAGACCACGTACATTCCACGAAACAACGCTAAACATGTTGATGGGTTAGGGGGGACATATGGAAACAGGAACAATAAACTGCAAGACCAACAAAAAGGAAAAAGAAAGATAACATTTAATATGTGATGAAAAAAAGACACTACAAAAGGTAATACAATTGCAATAAGAAAGAACCAGGAAAGTGAAACAACAGAAAGGGAAAGGAAAGAGAAAAAGAGAAGAGGGGAGAGACAGAGAAGTGAAAAAAGTAAACAGATCAAGGAATAAAATCCAGACCTGTAAGGAAAGGGGTAGTCGAAATGAGAGGAGCATAGTGACGTCGAAGGACACGGACAATGGTGATATATAATAGGTAAAACGAAAGCCTCCTAAGAAGAAAGAAACAAATACTCAAAGAACGTCAAATGTAAGAACTTTTAGAACAACATTAGCGATCCTGTATCTAAAAGAAAGTTAAATATTAGTATCCATGCCACGCGAGGAGATGTTGTTAAGAAAGAGTTTAAGTTTATCAGGATCATCCAAAGTGCGTGAGTGTCCTTCATGTGTAATTTTGCAAAGGCACGGATGAAGAATGCCATATTGGATGTTCAGTTGTCTCATCTGAGGACGGAGAGCGAGAAAGTCTTTGCGTCGAGCAATTGTTGCATTGGAGACATCCTGAGAGATGTAGATATTATGGCCTGGCCAAATAAGACGACGTTTGAGTTTTACTGCCTTCAGAACATGCATAAGTTCGGTGAATTCCAGGAACAGCATTATAATTCCACGTGGCTTGCTTGAATTAGGATGTAGACGACCTAGACGATGTGCTCTTTGTATATTAAGGGGTGAAGATGATGGAAGCTCTAAAAGTTCTGGAAGGAGCTTCTGCATAAATGATATCATGTCTGGGCCTTCAATATTTTCCGGAAGACCATAAAGGCGAAGATTATTTCTTCGATTACGATTTTCAAGGTCTTCAGTGTGTAATTTCAACTTGTGGATCTCTTGTTCTAATAGCGGAACTTTTGTGGAGACATCTTGAAGATCACTCACCCGTTGCTCAAGTTCCAGAACCTCTCCCTCCATAACAATCCATCTTTCTTCTATCTGCTTTAATTTTTCGTTGGTAGTGGACATAAAAGGTTGAAGACCACGTACCTCATCCAATATAGAGTCCAGAACTGGATTCTGTGAGGAGAGAATAGGAGAAGGCGGGTCATTTTTGTGCCTTTTGGGTTTTGCGCCTGAAGAGGATGGTTTAGTAGCGTGAGAATCGCTTGCCATCTTTGTTTGTTGAAAAGAGCGGTGAGTGATGAGTAGCGTTGGTTGAGTACGTCCCATAAATTAGTGGAGAAAAATTATTGCAGCAGTGAATAACCAACAAAAAAGAAGGTAGGTAAAATTGGAGTATCTCAAATGGAGTGTAAATGAAAGATACTATTCAGTGAAGAATAAATACAATAAACACCCTAATGAAAAAAGAAGAAAACCTCCATTGTAATTAATTATCATGTGATGACAAAAAGCTATTTTGTTGCATCCTCCGAAAACATAGCAAAGAGTACAGCTCCTCTAGCATGCAATATTATTAATGGAACATCTTGAGAGTCATATCAGTCATCCATAGTAGTATTCACTGAGGAGAAGTTGATATGTTACAATTCCATTATAAAAACGCTGTTAAATAAGACCAAAAACATCATACTTTGTGCCATTCATTGACTTGATAATTTCCCAGGGTGTCGTGGTAATGAAAACCACTAGAGGAGCCCAGCTGAGAGAAAAATCGGGTCAGAAACGGAACGCGAGCGCCGCGATTCAAAATGGCGGGCGTTCGCGTCTATCTGAGGAAAAAATCACTGCCGCGGCTCCCAGGCTCGAAAACAATGAGAGGAATGTCAAAATGTGGTACCGCAACTCACCGCCACATTATTGTATCGGGACCGCTCCTTGGGCTCGGAAAAAGCTGTTCAGTGTGGCTCTTTGTTGCACCGAAGCTCCGCGTCTGAGCGGAGCTCACTCTAGGACCGCCATGTCACGCCGGCGTCCAAGCCACGCCCCCCCAGTGTCAGTTTTAACATTATCTTCTCTGCACCCTCTTCTTGATCCCGCACAGTTTTTCTTTATGATTGTTATGTCACCCCCTCCCTATTGCTCCACCTCTGTCGTTGGCTTGCGCGGAGGTGTGTTAGCAGCCCTATGATGAAGAATGCCACAGATTTCTGTGGGTGAGGGCAGTTTTAACAACACGTGTGTCTTGTCAACTTACCTCTGTTAAATAGCGACATACCTTGCATAGCCCCATTTCTATGTGTGTGTTGAGTCGTATCTCAGGAGGTCGGAGTGGGGCTTCTCCTCCTACCCCTTACTTACTGTGTGTGTGAAGGATATGCAGGAGTACCAGGCCATGATTCCAGATAGCACTACATCTTACTGTGATATATAAAGAAAAGCATCCTAGAGTGATTGGCAGATGAAAAGATGTTTCATCAATTTAAAAGAAACTCTGTAACTGCTTTTCTCCACAAGTAGTATAGTAGGAAAATGACACCTGTTTAAAATAGGACATAAGAGACAAGATTACAGCAGTTCAGGGAGGCTCTGACCCCCAACCTTGCAGAGGTGTTTAGGCAATACTGTCATCGCTCCTCAGTCAGAGTGGTTGAACTGGCTATACAGTGGTCGTCTGAGGTGGTCATTAGTCCCTCTCTATGTCCTCCTATTAGATAAGGACCAACATTTTTCATTACTTGTATCTTTGCAGAAATCAAGGAATATCCTCTGCACGGGCAAAGGTTTCAATGACAGTGGGAGTACTTCTCAAACTTCCTGAACCAGGGGGTCTGTGGGCAGCCATTCCTTTCTTCCGGATCTTGTTGACAACATGAAAAATAATCCAATTCCATATTGGACTAGCCCTACCCCCTTTGAAGAAGATCAATGAACAAGGACCACACCCTTTTCAAAAGAAGACAATCTCGAAAATTAGAAGAAACCTAGGCACAAGGAGAAGATACAGAAGAAAACAAACATACTGGCAGGTCTGTTAGACCTGGCATCCTTGGAGTGGTTTCCCCCTAACTTTTTACCCTCAATCTCCTATTTTTGCCAGCCGTAGGACTCTGTACATTTCACCACGGCTTACCATGTGCTATAGTGTTTGTGCTCTCTCCTTAAAACATGTTAGTTTGGCTTATACACAATTGGCATATTTATTTACTTGTAAGTCCCTAGGAAAGTGGCATACCTTGTGCCCAGGGCCTGTAAATTAAATGCTACCAGTGAGCCTCCAGCACTGACTGTGCCGCCCACTTAAGTAGCACTTTAAACATGCTTAAGGCCTGAAATTGCAGCCTGTGTGTGTGTGTGTGTGCAGTTTTAAACTGCCATGTTGACCTGGCAAAGTAAACCCTGTTCCTAGACCCAAACCTTCCTTTTTAATACATATAAGTCACCCCTAGGATAGGCCCTGGACAGCCCAGAGGGCAGGCTGCAATGTATTTAAAAAGTAGGACAGGTACTTTTAGGTTTCACATGTCCGTGTAGTGAAAAACTCTTAAATTCCTCTTTCACTACTGCAAGGCCTACCTCTCCCATAGGATAACATTGAAGTTACCATATTACATTTTATAAGTAATTTCCAAATGGGAACAGGTGACCAGTTCATGTTTGCTGTCCCTGGAATTGCAATGTTAAATCCTAACTTATGGGGAAGTTGGATTTTACAATTACAGTTCTGAAAATGCCTCTTTTAGAGAGTTGGCATTTTCTTGCCTTAGCCATTTGATGCCAAGATCCTGTCGGTGGGTCGGTGGGTCCTGTCACCACAAAAAGGACTGCATACCCCCTGTAGTTAGTCTGGAGCCAGGGGCCAGAAGGCAGGCACAGCTGCACTTCAAAGTCATGCCTCTAGAAGCTTCTCCCCACTCAGAGGCACAATTGGGTATGCGTATAGTACCTCAAACACCAACACTTCAGGACACTCTGTCAGAAAGAAGGACTGCTGTGCTGCTGAAAGAACTGCCAATCTGCTGGACTGCTGCTCTGAAGGGCTACTGCCATGCTGTGCTGAACTGCTGCATGCTGCCCTCTTGCCTGGGTGAGAAGGACTGGACTTGCATCTCTTGAACCCAGATCCCAGAGTGACTCCAAGGGCTGGTCAGTTGGCCTCCTGATTGGATACCTCATGGACATAACAGGCTTTCTACAACCTTGCAACTGCACCTGGACTCTGCCATAGTGCCATTTATGAGTCTACCCTGCCAAGCAGTACAACCCCAGTCCTGGACCCTTGGAAGTGGGCTTATGGTGCTCAATCAGCTTCTGTGGATGCAGCAGACCTGACGGATCTCCTCTGCTGCACAATGCAACCCAGAGCAGAATCAACGCATATCTGCTGATGCATGGATTGGACCTGTGGCAAAGACCTGCGTTGCCGCCGTAGTCCTCAATGTCTTCGCAACCACCACTGCACAACATATCCTCAATCACAGGTGATTGCATTTCTTGTCTACTGCAGCCTTGACAATGACGCCAGACACCACATTGCAACCTCGCAGCTCCTCGGAACTGACTGTGCACCGCATTCTCAACACTGGATTTCACTGACATGATCCTTGATGAGTGCGCAGGCCCTTGCATCACAGTCTCGTCACATCTTGGAAGAATGCATCATTCCCACTGTGCAACGCAACTGCAACACGGATCCTCGCAACGCTTCAAAAACCAGGATTTAAGGTACTCTGTTCAGCAGGCCTAAGTAGTTGGCTTGAACTTGAGACTTTGTCCCGGTCCGGCGTAACCAGATATCTTCAGTTGGCGCTTTGTGCTTTTCAACGCTATTTTCACTAAAACGTTACAATTTCATCTCTCCGGTTCTACTGATTGGATCTTTGTCGTTTTGGTCTTGTTTTTTTTTATTAAAGAAAGTTCTGTTTTTCTAACTTGGTGTGGAATCCTTTTTGTGGTGTATTTACTTTATTACTGTTTGAATTGTTTCACAAATATGTTACAAATCATTTCTAATTTAATCCTGGCTGCTCTGTGCCAAGCTAGCAGAGGGTTGAGCACAGGTTAAATAATTTAAGGTCGGCGTGTGCCTCACCCTGACAAGGATTGTGGTTGCTGCCTGACCAGGGCTCACACCCCAGTCAACCAACAACCCAATTTATGACAAGGTCCATGGCACCAATGATTTAATCTAAGTCATAGATTGGCAATTACAAATTGGCAGACCTTCTGTAATACCTAAATACCCACCATTTCAAAAGGAAAGAGGCTTGGTCTACTCTGTCAATTCACAACACTAACTACATAGTTACCTGTCCCGCAAGTATATAAATCCACTGTACTTCAACTTGCATAGACACACCATAGTACAGAAAAAGATGCTTCTCCCCATCCCTGCATACATTAAAGGCATCCCTACCCGTGCTCATTAGCATTAGCATTGATAAGAACGATGTTATATCCACTACCGGACTGGGAACCGAAACCGGCCCTGGCAAACAGCTCGTCTGGCCCCTGGGGGGAGGGGGGGCTAGTGGAAAGCACCACTCCCATCTCACTGCTGCCGCTTTTGTTATAGGGGGCCGATATTGCAACCATGCTACAAAACCGCCCCCGTAACAAAACCGTCCCCCACCCTGGCGGCCCACAGGGGAAAAGCCCGGTGCCCGCTACGGCCAGTCCGGCCCTGGTTATATCACGTAAAAATAGCTGATTTACTCTAGAGCATTGGGGAAATATTAACAGCACGAGAGAATGTTGTAACAATAACTTTGAGAAATCTAGAAGAGTGCAAGTTGAATTTCTAGCGTGTGATCTCTCTTTCGAAACTCACAAAGGACCACTCCAAGCAGCTGCCAATAACATGCTGGCTGCGGCATTAAGATGCGAGCAATTCCTAGAGCTTTCTCGTACATGCAAACTTAAAAGAAAGGCTATTGTAGGTTAAACAGTACCAGTTATTCCTCTGAATCAGCTGACTAGGAAGAACGTTTAATCAGGAGAAAATTCAAACTGCATTTACAGAATGGAATATTCTTTTTCGGATTGGCACTAGTGCTGCAGACAGCACAATGTTGCAATATTTTATATTTGGAGACCATTACATTACAGGCAAAACTGACCAACTTAGGTGAAAATTGGAATATGAATCAAGTAATTTACTTTTCAGTTAAACTGAATTCAGCACAGTACAATTACATTAGATTTGAGAAGCAATTGATATAGCTTTTGTCTTTGGAGGCAATATTTGGAAGGTACACAAGATTCTTTGTAGATAATTCCAGATATTCTTAATGTGATACAGTGAACGGTAAACAGGATGAATGCTCACTTTGTTATAAATGTTCTGTCAGGAAATCCATAAGCAAATCGAGGTGCTTTGTCATCCTGGTGGTAACCAGAAGACCATCCTTTGCATCATCACCCCGGTTTCATGTGTTTATTGGCTGATTTTGTCTAGTGTTGAATTCATAACAGTAACCCAGAGACTTACCAGAACCCAGGGACCTTATGGAGCACAAAAAACAAATAACCATTGCAACACTTTAGTGAATTAAATCTTGAAAAATTCTATGTAAACAGATTCGTGTCAAATAATGACATACACTATGAAGATTTCAAATGAGAACGAAGTAGCCCTAGAGCTGGGCACATCTGGCAGCAGACTGTTATTACCTTCAGCCTACACTATTTGTGGTGGACTACAGTGAGTGTGTACAATGGTGAGAAAATGCACCAGTGTCATGTTTTTGAATGGGGTACATATTCTTCAAATGAATTAAGGCACTAAGGGGCAGATTTACTAAAATCTCACTCAACGCAGCGCAGCAGCCAAAAAAGCTGTGCTGCGTTGCGCGAGAAGAAGAGAGCAGCAGAGTGCAATATTTACAGAAATATGTCACTATCCTCTCCTCTCCCTAGCGCTGCTGCTGAAATTAGCTGCCGTGTGCCACACACACACCCTTGCACTATAGTGAAGGGTGTCTGCGAAGTCTAGAATAGTTTTTGTACTGGAAGGATAGCCTTCCAGTAAAAAATACAACGCTCAGACTAACTTTGAAGATTTTCCCACTTTGCATTTTTGCTGTACAGTGAAGCACACATGCAAAGTCGAAAAAGGAAGGAGAAATGAAAGCATTTCTCCTTCATACTGCCTATTTGAAATGGGCGCTATTTTCTCCCGCTAAGCCCTGTCTACTTTTATAAGTAAATAGTTTTAAGCATCAGAAACCTTGGGTGGAATTTACTTTTGGAAAGTACCCTAAAAGTAACGCTAAGCAGTGTGAAGCATTGCTTTGCGTTACATAGCACCAAGGGGGCATTACATGGGTGGTACATGGGCGCAAAACCCTAGCTCCAAACAATAGTAAACAGGGTTTAGCGCCAAAAGTTAATGCCATTTGAAAGGAGGCATTAAAAGGCGAACTGTTTTTCTTTCTCCTTTCTTTTCCAATGTTGCATGTGTGCTGCACTGTGCAGCATACATACAAAGTAGGAAAAGTGTTTAAACTTGACTAGGCATATTATTTTGTACAGGAAGGGTACCCTTCCTGTACAAAACCTATGGTAGAATCAGGCACGCACCCTAGCGCTATGGCGCTATGGTGTGTTATTGGTGCTCGGCAGCTGAAATCAGCGCCGGCACTAGGGAGAGGGGAGGAGAGAGCCATATCTCTGTAGATATGGCACTCTCCTGATCCCTCCCCGTCACGTAACGCAGTGCAGCCTTTTTGTCTGCTGCGCTGCGTTGGGTGACAGTTTTGAAAATCTGCCCCTTTCTCCACTGTCTCAGTGCTGAAGCAAAATAATGCTACTTTTGGTAACAATGATATAATTTTTCAAAGGTTGCTAATTTTATCGGATTGCCAAAACTGCATCATGATTAGAGTTAAAACCAAAGTTTTCAAAGGTGTCCTGTCACTTACCTAGAATCTCATCTGTCTTGATGGATTCAGGAGTTCAATTTATATGAAATTGTGGTGAATTCTCAAGAGTTTATTAAGGATAGACATCCAATCTACGTCATTATATAGGTGCATCTGAAAATATAATGTGTTTGTAACAATATCTGGGTGTTTCATTCATCAGCAGTAAAATTATTCCAAGGATGTATTGTGCACTTCTGAATATTCATAAAATAATGACACACAAGTTTTTTAATTACGTTTTCCAGACACACATTACCGATGGTCCTTACTCTGTTGTTAACAGAAAATCCAGGGGCATTTGTGCAAGGACTGGCGATAACTATCGCTAACGCTAGTTAGCTGCAGTTTTTTTATCGCCACTTACCGCTGAAAACTATCGCCATGTTAGCGGCGTATTTACAAGCCGTCGCTACATGGCGATAGTATCAGGGATCAGCGGTGAAAACTGCCGCTAACATTAGCGCGATGGCGATAGGAATTCCGGCGTTAGCGGGCGAAAACTACCGATAAGCCCATTAACGGCAAAAAAACTCACGTTAGTTAGCCCAACGTGAGTTTTTTTCCTCTAATGCAAAAAATAGCCTATCTGCAACCTCCAATAGAAAATAGGCATTAAAACCAAGAAAATGCAGAATGTAGCAGCCAGGGCCGAGTGCAGCACACATCAACAACCCCTGCAAGCCACCCAACATCCAGGATGACCAGGATGAGAGCCTGGATGCCTCGCTGGACCTGCGTCTGGAGCCTGGATGCCTCGCTGGACCTGCGTCTGGAGCCTGGATGCCTCGCTGGACCTGCGTCTGGAGCCTAGATGCCTCGCTGGACCTGCGTCTGGAGCCTGGATGCCTCGCTGGACCTGCATCTGGAGCCTGGATGCCTCGCTGGACCTGCATCTGGAGCCTGGATGCCTCACTGGACCTGCGTCTGGAGCCTGAATGCCACGCTGGACCTGCATCTGGAGCCTGGAGTGGGAAGCGGAGGAGCTGTGGAGTCGATGAGCCGTGGCGGTAGACATTGAGGTGTGACGATCGCCCGTACCTGGTGGTGAAGTCTGGCAGGTCACATGGAGACACGTTGCTGACCTGTATGAGAAGACCGCCTTGCACCCCTTGGAGCTGTTAATGGTAGAGGCGCTCCTATGCACCAACGTAGGGAGGTCTGCATCGCATACTACGATCCACCACTACACCGGGGTGCACGGAAGGGATTACCAATGGTGTGCGCCGCCTCTCTGCATCACAGGCCGGATGATATTGGGCTCGCCGGATGCTGTGGAGGTTGAGGCCCCTGAGCTGTGGCAAACTTGTGTGGCGGGGGCGCTGCAACTTCATGCCTAACGGGGCCCTGCTGCATCAGCTGCATCGGGACGTTCACTAGCAGACTTGGCGGTGACTGCTGTACCCAGACTTGTGAAATCACACATGGCTGATGCTCCTGCTGGCTGAGTCACAGATTTGGGGAGAGTGCAGCAGATTGCGCCACAGTGTCAATGTCCAGGTAAGGAGAAGGTGGGACGCGTAGCGCAGGAGGCCCGGGGGTCGAGTCGCCCAGGCCTAGCACATGTAGATGACGCACCCCCAGTGGCGGCTCATCCGCTATGGCAGAAGAGCGTTGCCCCACTGCTTTCAAGCAGTGCAGAAGAGGAACAACCATCACATGATGATAACTTACTGATGTAATCGTGCTACGTTTCCTTTGCGGGTGGGAGGGTGGGTAGGACTGCTCCAAGCACGGAGCAGGGCATGGGCGGATTGGCATGCCCACTCAAGTGCGCAGTGACTGTTTGGTCGGCCAGCTCAGGCCGCACAAAGCAGTCATGCGCACTTTCCTGTTCGCAATGCAGGCTGCATTACAGCCTACATGGAGAACATGCCCACACCTCCAGCCCCTGGCTGAGCGCCTCGTCCCGGCGCCAATGACCAATCCCAATGCCGCATTGCAGCGTTATGATTGGCCTAGGGGAGGGAGCCTGGCTGCCTACTTCCTGTTCCTGGAAGCAGACTCAGGAGAGCAGGAGCAACGAAGACACGGGACCCGGCCTCGAGGTAAGATTTCTCCCATTTTAATATTTACAACACCCGCTCACACACACCCCCCCGTGTCCACGCCCCATCCAGTGGTCTTTCCGGTGTTTCCCACCTCCCAGCTGTCCAGTCCCCCCCGCAGCACTTCCCAATGGCCGCCGCTGTGCGGCCAGGCGCAGCGGGCTTACCATTGGTGTGCCAAAGGTATATATGGAGTTACGACGCATACCATAATATCGCATTCCATTACAATGCATACTAATCTAGGCATATTGCAACAGTAGGGAAGGTGTTGGATTGCGGAGTTGTAAACATTACTATTCCCACTTCAGTGAGTGCAACCCTAAAACTGACCCTTGCACCCCAAAGTCAACCCTGACCCCTAAAATTAATCTTTGAGCCCCCAAAAGACACCCTAAAAATCATATGTGACCCAAATGCACACCCCAATTTTCATATTTGACCCAATGGCACACCCCAATTTTCATGATTGACCCCAAAACAAACCCCAAATTTCAGATTTGACCCCATATTACACCCCACATTTAATCTCCGACACCCGAAACCCATACCCACCCTAAAAAATAAAAATACCCCATTAATAACCTCACAATGCGTTGTAATGGAATGCGATGTGAAGGCACCTGCGTTGTTGTATTTGCGTTGTAAAGGCATTGCGATGTAATGCCTGCATTGTAATGGACGTCTCCCGTGCCAAAGGCAAGCCATTTGCAAGCCCGTCTGCGTCCGTCTGCCCCTGGACCGCGCTCAGCACCAAGGACCCTTCCTCTCGGACACTCCAACCCCTACGGCGCCAGCACCCGCCTCGCCATCAACCCTGGATGCCACATCGCCTGCCAGGACCAACATCTGCTCCGGACCAGACATCATCATCGCCATCACTGACGGCTACTAAATCACCCGCAAGGAACACCCCGACCGTCCAGGAGGAGGCCTTGCCATCACCTACAGAAGCACACTCCGACTTACCACGCACTCTAATGACCCAACGGTGACCATGGAACACCTCAACTTCCAGATACGGACCATCCCCAACCCCATCCTCTGCGGCACCCTCATCTGCAGGCCCCCCCGGGCCATGGACACCCGTTCTCCGATACCATTGTAGACCTCATTGCACACCAGCCTCTCCCATCCACCGACGACATCCTACTCGGTGAATTCAAGTTCCGCCTGGACAACCCCAGTGACCAGAACACTACCCCCTCCTGGGGTAGCTCCCCAACATCAGACTCAAGCAGCTAGTCACCGCAGCAAGCCACATAACAGGACACACGGTCGAGCACGTCTCCTCCACCATCGGGACCTTCAACTACAGCCACACCACCGGACTCTCCTGGACCGACCATCATTGTATACATCACGGCTTCAGCATGCCCACCTTACACAACCGCCATCATCGCCCCCCTCGCAGCTGGATCCAGGCCACCGAAGTACGTATCGTCAACTCCATCAGCACCACCACTCCGCCAACGCTTACAGACGATGACACCGCAGCGCACAACCGCCACCGATGGATCTCCAACTGCGCCAACACCGGGCACCCCTCAAGAACGGCACTGCGTCAGTACCTTATGCCTGCATGATGGCAGGCATAAGGGTGACACAGTGCCACAGGGATAGGCTGGCCCCATGCAATGCTGGAGTTGCGTCATGGTTGTGACGGAACTGCAGCAATGGGTGACTTTAGCGCAGACAGATACGTCAGGATTCCAGACGTATCTGTCATTACTTGCGTCAAGGAGCGCCGTCCAGTAAATACAGCGCATCCGTGGTGTCGCAAGAAGGGGGTAGTGAAAAGTGTTGCAACGCTGTCTTGTCGCAGTGCTGCAACACTTTTCATGAGTGAGGCCCAGGAATGCGCACTATCTTAATGATGGTACGCAGTCCTGCCTTGTAGTTTTGTCGCAGGGCAGCACAGCTACATTGCTTGCAGTGCGGTCCAGCAACAAAACCTGCTGAAATGGGCCCCAAGGGTTATCCCCATTTTTAAGACCAGCTATTTTCTGGTCTTAAAAAACTGCCTCTAACTGCAGTTAGAGACAGTTTTTTTGGTCCTCCATACTTAAGGAATCCCCTTGTAAATATCGCGAAGTGGGGTTAGCGGCCGTTTTTGCACCGGAACGCCTCCCTTGCATGTCATTATCGCTAACAGAAGTGGCGATCTTTATAATGGACGTTTTCATGGGAAAACTGCCGCTAACAGAGGTTAGCGACAGCTTGTGAATACGGCGATAAAAATATCACCGCATTTGTGGTGTAAAAGTGCCGCTAACGCGGCGTTAACTCCTTGTACATATGCCCCCCAGTGTTTGAAGCAAAAAGACATAATAATACATTTATAGCATGTCCTTTGTGATGTAGTTCATAAAATCACAGCTACATGTTCTTACCGGTATTTTGATGGCAATAGAAAGAAAAGAAAAATAGGTCCAGATTTTATGGATTGAGTTAAGGTAAGATTTAGCTGAAAGGATCTCTGCATTTCTGGGTTTCTTAGGAGCTTGTCACTGGGCTTTTGTGGCTCTCGTAGTTTACTTCTGGATTTTATTCATTGTCTGTTTTATAATTGTGTGCTTGGCAGGGGGGGTTTATTGTGATATTTGTTTAGAAATCCGATGATTATTCCAGTGATGCTCGTTTTAGAGCATGGGCAGTTGGTTGGGTTGTCACTTTTGTAGGCATACAGTTGATAGGCTACTCTGGGCTGGTTTTATTGCATCAATTTCATAGAAGCGAGAGCCAAGTGGTTTCAAGCTGTGAAGCAGTTGTACTAGGCAATAGTTCGGATGAAGAAACCTTCATCTGCCTTTCCTTTCCAGTAGGTCACAATTCAAAAGTTCAACCTACAGCAGTAGCATTATTACATGCAAAGTAAAACTCCTTAATATTATTTATCAGGACTGTGCCAAACTTATCCAATCCTGGACATTGTGGATGGCCTCATGGTTGGAAGTTTGTGTTCTTGACTCTAAGACTACAGCTGTGATACGAGTCTGCCCTTTTTGATGGTAGGAGATCCAGACACTTTATGGCCCTCATTAGGAGTAGAAAGGAATTTGGTGCAGGGACAAATGGGGTCAGAATCTATGATTCCGGTCCGCATTCCCATACCAAATTCTGGCAATTATGAGGTTTTTTTCCTATAACAGTAAATAACTGATTGGTCCCTGTAATACCCAGTCACTTTCTGGGCAGTTTTCTCTGACTCCGGGGGGAAACTGCTGACATTTTCTGCCTGCTCTGAGCTGCAGGGAAGTGTTGGCAGGAGGGTTGGCGGGGAATAGGGGAGAGGGGTGAGGGCAGGGGGACGATTGTTTGCTACCCCATACTACTGCCGAGGTCAGGTGGGGACCGACTTTGACGCTACCCACAGCCACTGCCTTGTCACAACAGAGACAAGTATGGAGTTTCCTGGGCCAGAATGATCAAGGGCTGAGTTTAATTCCAATCCTCTTTCAACATTCTTGAGTTATTCCATATATCCCTATTCATTACCAATTCTTTGTACCTATTACCTGCCCATCCTCTGTGTCAGCAAATAAAAAACATTTTTTTCCCAGTTTTTTCCTATCCATTCTTGTTCTGTTTTGCAACGCTAAGTTGCTTGATTCTCTGCACTGCCTTGATTAGTCATTGTGAAAGTTACAACACATTCCTCTACCGAGTACCATGTATTAGTTTTTGATCTTTAACTTGAGGTAAAGCAAGCTTTTTACTTTTTAGTGGTCCTACCATGAGCAGCTGCATTTCCTTAGTGGAGAGTCAAGAATGTGTTTTTGGAGGTTGAGACATCAAAGTTTATACATATAACTCGAAATTTCTCTGAGTTAATGCATGAACTTTAGACAGAACAAGTCAGAAACAGAAATTGCCTCTCTGTTTGTGATTTGTTCTGTCTAAGGTTCATGCATTAGCTCTAAGTTATGTGTGTCAACTTTGGGTGCCTCCCACCAGCTGCGGCACATGCAGGTAAGAGCGGTGGGGCGGGGGGGGGCGGGGGATTCGACAGTCAACGATGAGGGAAAATTAGATAAATAATTTTCCCTCTTCGTCGCCTGCCGAAATCCCCCTTCCCCCACCCGGCCTCACCGGCCCACCGCTCTTGCCTGCACAGGTCGCGGCTGCCTCCCACGTAAAAAATCAAGTGTTCTGCTCTGCGCTGAGCAATGGGCAAATCATCATGATATAGCCCCAAGAGCTGTATCGTGATGGGTTCTTCCGGCTTTATGCACTCAAACACTCGTTTTTATGCATCTGCAGTGTGTGGAGTGAGTTCATCTAACACAATATATCTCAAAGTTAATGTATTACTGTAAAAAGTGTAGCTAAGAAACGAAAATAAGCAAGACCTGCTCACTGTTTCACGTCCTAATTGGAGAAATATTGGGTTAAATAAATTCACTTTACACACAGCAGGTGCATAAAACAGGCGCTCAGCTATCCACTCTGGAACTTTATCCCAACTACTGTATGCCTAGAATTGGAGCGAGTGACCCCCCATCAGACAAGTTTATAGCTGGGGGCGTTAGAATATTTTTTCCATTTAATTTCATTTGTCTTGCAGGGTGATACAGTTATTTATTTTTTAGGTATGTTGGTTGGTTCATTTCAGAAAATTATTTTGTGGGCCAAAGTAGGAGTGTTAAATTTAACTCTGACTTCCATGAGAAGCAATTCTTTCGAGACTCAGTGTAATGCGCTCTCTTCTGGCTTTTGCATTATTTCCTTTCAAAATATTACGATTTTACCAAATAATTCCTGTGTAAATGGCACTACAGTAATCAAGTACACGCACGCTGTCTTGTTCCTCTAAATTGGACAGAGTTGCCTTGAAAGCTTAAGATCTTAATGGGCTGATGCCATCATCACATTATTTTGCCTTTTAATGGATCTTTGTGGAGCCTAGTAAATGCCCAAATGTTTCACCTTTGTTTGGCTTAATTTGCGTTGACCCCAGCGTGAATAGCATACTTGGCATTTACTCTGCTTTATGAATAACCTAATAGAAGGTAATGTGTCTTTTACCCGTTGTGCTTCACCTGCTCTCATTCACACCTTAATTTTGGTAAAATGTCCTTAACTCTCTCGTTATTTTTTTCTGGATTTTATACAAAAGGCAATACACAATCAAAACAGCTGTGGGAAATTACGCTCATCTTAACCACAGGTTCATGCAAAGCACTGTACATACACATTAAATGAAAGAGTCAATAGACATACGTCCTCTGGAATGTGGTAGGGGACGTTTATGTTAATGAGATATCGCATTGATGATGACCCTGGGATTAGGGTTAGCTAGGAAAGAGGCAAATTATTTGCCAGCAGATTTAACACCACAGTTACCTTCATGTGTCTGTCCATTGTAGTGTTATGATCTCAGGTGGTGAAATACATGGCAAGATTCAAAAACATCAGGAGTGCAACATCCCTTCATCGAGGATACACAAAATTAAAGTTTGACCATCAATTAACACAGTACATTGTGCCACTGTACATCCTGCATCCTGACAGCCATTTACCCAGAAGACTTAGGGGCTTATTTACAAGCCCCTTGTGCCACTTTAGCGTCACTTTTAATATGGGAAAAGTGACGCAAAAGTGGCGCAAGGGGCTTGTAAATCTGCCCCTTAGTATTTCAACATGCATCTGAGTAATTTTAAGGGAAATAGAAAACGGAAAATGAATATTCCATGTTACATTGCAAGCTTTTTTAAATCATGCGTTTACAACACGGTCATTACAACGACCGCGTTGTTACAGCACATGCCATTACAACGCAAGTCGGAACAACGACTTGCTCTAGGTGGGGCGCTGGATGTTGGAATAGTATAATTTACTATTCCAACTCCAGTTGGGGCAACAGTAGGGAAGGTGTTGGATTTTAAATCCAACACCTTCTGACCCCTACAGCAAGTCGTTGTTCCGACTTGCGTTGTAATGGCATGCTTTGTAACAACGCAGTTGTTTTAATGACCATGTTGCAAGGGCATGCTTTGAGTTGCATGTGGTCTAAACGATGTTTACCACGGAAAATTGGTCTGCAATTTCTTGAGCTTAAAATATCTATTGATGTATTTTAGATTATTGTAGAAACACATTCCTGTTTTCGTTTGGTTAGAGTAGTGCCTGACCTGAACATTCTATTGATATTATCTGCAAAGCAAGGAACTAGGATATTGTGGGTTCACTAATAACTTTGGTAGGGCAGCGGTCATCTTCAAAGCTAGTTAGGTTTATCTGACCCAAAATTAGTAGATTTCATCCACTAACATGTCATATAATGAGAAGCTCAAAATGGAGCCTGAAGAAACCAGGGTAGTAAATTGCTAGATGCCCGTTTTTGCTTCTTGTGAGCGATTGATGGCTTATCTGGACAGGCTAATAGTATTGTCAAAGACATTTTGAAGGGTCTGATCCCACTCCTTTGCTTAATTTCTATGTGCAGGTATTGGGCTTGGTCAGCTATAAGTTCTAAAGTTTTAAGGAGTCCTCTATCCTTTTTGGTTTGCATGAATACAACTATATGTTATTAACTGAGATTTATGAGTTTATTTTCTTGGTAAAGCAATTGTTGTTTTATTATCATTTGTACCCCTTTAATTATAATTCTGTGTCCTTTTTCTTATTTTTTTAATGGTCTCTATTGTTGCAATGTAAATGATGAATAATGTTCTCCCAGATCACCCCTTACCTTTTAGTAAGTAACCACTTCATCAATTGAAAGTTCAGATCAATCATGAGGCTTTTGCTAATAAAAATATTCTGCAAATTTAGTGCTACTTAGATTAATCAACATTCTGCCACACCATACTCTTTTGGAGGTGATGTTTCTTTCTTTGAATTTGTTACAGTAAAGTGGTTCACTCTTAGTCAATATAGTGTGTTAATATCAGTAGGATCAATTTGCCATCCCATTGCGCAGCTTAGAATTGTACCTCTTTATGAGTCAGCTTGAAGGATAAGTGTTGAATACTCACTTCTTCCATCACTGACAATAAAGTCTCTTTAGCCTGAACATAAAATGCTGTCTTTGGGAGCCCACAGAATTCTCTACCTTCAAGCAACAGAATTTTCACTTTTGCATTGAAAGTTGTCAGTTTATGGTTATTTTCAAACCGGTCCTAGGATGCTTGATTCTGGTCCAGGGAAGACATGGCTTGGCAGTTCGGTCTGGACTGTTCCCATGAGGCACAGGGTTAAGACTGATTTGCATATGGCTATGTCTGAACTGGGGTGGCGTGGTGAAGCAAAATAACGATGGATTAAACCCAGATCTGTGACTGGGGGTGAATGTTTGCCAATGTGCAACATTCCGTCCATCATCTTGTGTGTTTTGCATTTCGCCCTAAGTGGGAAGGGTATGCCCAGACGTGGGTCCCGTGCTCACTACGCCACTGGAGTCAAGCTATCCTGGCTGATGAGGGCTGAAAGCCCGAAACCGGTCCTAGAATGCTTGATTCTGGTCCAGGGAAGACATGGCTTGGCAGTTCGGTCTGGACTGTTCCCATGAGGCACAGGGTCAAGACTGATTTGCATATGGCTATGTCTGAACTGGGGTGGCGTGGTGAAGCACAATAACGATGGATTAAACCCAGATCTGTGACTGGGGGTGAATGTTTGCCAATGTGCAACATTCCGTCCATCATCTTGTGTGTTTTGCATTTCACCCTAAGTGGGAAGGGTTTGCCCAGACGTGGGTCCCGTGCTCACTACGCCACTGGAGTCAAGCTATCCTGGCTGATGAGGGCTGAAAGCCCGAAACCGGTCCTAGGATGCTTGATTCTGGTCCAGGGAAGACATGGCTTGGCAGTTCGGTCTGGACTGTTCCCATGAGGCACAGGGTCAAGACTGATTTGCATATGGCTATGTCTGAACTGGGGTGGCGTGGTGAAGCAAAATAACGATGGATTAAACCCAGATCTGTGACTGGGGGTGAATGTTTGCCAATGTGCAACATTCCGTCCATCATCTTGTGTGTTTTGCATTTCGCCCTAAGTGGGAAGGGTATGCCCAGACGTGGGTCCCGTGCTCACTACGCCACTGGAGTCAAGCTATCCTGGCTGATGAGGGCTGAAAGCCCGAAACCGGTCCTAGGATGCTTGATTCTGGTCCAGGGAAGACATGGCTTGGCAGTTCGGTCTGGACTGTTCCCATGAGGCACAGGGTCAAGACTGATTTGCATATGGCTATGTCTGAACTGGGGTGGCGTGGTGAAGCAAAATAACGATGGATTAAACCCAGATCTGTGACTGGGGGTGAATGTTTGCCAATGTGCAACATTCCGTCCATCATCTTGTGTGTTTTGCATTTCGCCCTAAGTGGGAAGGGTATGCCCAGACGTGGGTCCCATGCTCACTACGCCACTGGAGTCAAGCTATCCTGGCTGAGGGGGCTGAAAGCCCGAAACCGGTCCTAGGATGCTTGATTCTGGTCCAGGGAAGACATGGCTTGGCAGTTCGGTCTGGACTGTTCCCATGAGGCACAGGGTCAAGACTGATTTGCATATGGCTATGTCTGAACTGGGGTGGCGTGGTGAAGCAAAATAACGATGGATTAAACCCAGATCTGTGACTGGGGGTGAATGTTTGCCAATGTGCAACATTCCGTCCATCATCTTGTGTGTTTTACATTTCGCCCTAAGTGGGAAGGGTATCCCCAGACGTGGGTCCCGTGCTCACTATGCCACTGGAGTCAAGCTATCCTGGCTGATGAGGGCTGAAAGCCGGAAACCGGTCCTAGGATGCTTGATTCTGGTCCAGGGAAGACATGGCTTGGCAGTTCGGTCTGGACTGTTCCCATGAGGCACAGGGTCAAGACTGATTTGCATATGGCTATGTCTGAACTGGGGTGGCGTGGTGAAGCAAAATAACGATGGATTAAACCCAGATCTGTGACTGGGGGTGAATGTTTGCCAATGTGCAACATTCCGTCCATCATCTTGTGTGTTTTGCATTTCGCCCTAAGTGGGAAGGGTATGCCCAGACGTGGGTCCCGTGCTCACTACGCCACTGGAGTCAAGCTATCCTGGCTGATGAGGGCTGAAAGCCCGAAACCGGTCCTAGGATGCTTGATTCTGGTCCAGGGAAGACATGGCTTGGCAGTTCGGTCTGGACTGTTCCCATGAGGCACAGGGTCAAGACTGATTTGCATATGGCTATGTCTGAACTGGGGTGGCGTGGTGAAGCAAAATAACGATGGATTAAACCCAGATCTGTGACTGGGGGTGAATGTTTGCCAATGTGCAACATTCCGTCCATCATCTTGTGTGTTTTGTATTTTCAAAGAACATCATCATCTGTGTGGTTTAAGCCTGCTCTATATCAATTTTTCCATTAGGTGTTTGTGCATTTGAAAGGCCTGTGTGTGCAGTGCTAAATTGTGCTGCATTGCGTGATAATTCATGCAAACTTTATTAACCTTGGGTCCCAGTTTCTAGAAAAGCTTTATACTTAAAAAGAGGCTCAATTTGGTATTCTTGTTCTATAACTTTTAGTGAATTCGAAAAAATGTCAGCAACATTTACAGTAAAAACTATGTACAACTCTCTATAACATACTTAAAGAGGTACATATACAATAAAATAAAATCAAAGAAATGTGCCAAGTATTCAATAACATCTTCACTATGGACCTAGTGAGTATTTGGACAAAATGCTGAGGAACAAATATCACGTGGAGAAATATTGTGTCAAGAATATTGAGGACAAAAATATTATGAAGGTAAGTTTCTATGGAAAAGCAAAGTTTTACCATACTTAACTCCACATCTACATACCTTGAAGATATATGTATCTTCAAGGTACGTAGATATGGAGTTAAGAATAGTAAATCTATACTTACCTATTTACAATCATCCTCATGATGTTTTGGTCCTTGATATTTTAACACAATATTCTTTCCACACAATATTTTTGCAATCAATATTCTATCAGACAACCACGTAGTGAACCATTGTGCAAAAATACATATGTATAGTATACAATTTATGAAAACGAAAAATATCGTAAATAAAGGTCTTTGTAATAAAGCTAATGGTATATGTTGTTTCAAGATCGGACATTATCTAAAATTCCGATACTTGTAATGATAAACTGCCAAACACTGCAAACCTCTTGGTAAATATATTTTTCCTTTTGAAACACATTAGTTTCAATTGGTGATCACAAGAAGGGCCCTCTTTTTTTTATGACTGGGGCAATATAAACATCCCTGACTTTTGGTAAAAAATAGGATCAGTGTATTCTCAATAGGCTTTCAGCACTGAGGACAATCAGTCTATGTGGTAATTTTGTCTGAGATTTAAGGCAAGACCAATGAGGGCTGGACAACCAAATACTAATGGTCTGGCTCTTTCTACTGAAGGTTTAGAACTAGAAATAGAAATGAAAGTTGACCAATTTCAAAACTAGAGTATATGATGGCATTGTTAGATGCTACCAATTCTAAATAAGCAAAGATGTTTGACAAGTCATGTTACCTTCATCCAATAAAAAGTACGAGGGAGGTTAGTCTTTTCTGAATAAAAACAGTGATCCACATTGCTGCAATTTTGAAGTAATCTGCTAGTGTGCCATAATATGTCAACAAATAAGCCAAGGTGTACTTTGCATTATGCTTTGCTGTCAAAATGCAGTTTGCAAAGCTATGATGGTTGTGTATTAGGTAGCTAGAGAGTGTTGGGTGATATGTTGTTTTTTCTGCTCTGCTGCAGAAATTATGAGCATGAATTACTACCACGAAGACAAATGTATTGCTGAAAACGTACAACGCATCCACTACAAAGACAACCACTACAACACATACCCATTCACTTCAATTAAATTTACCACTATAATGCATACCACAATAACACATTAAAATACACTTACCACAAATGTATCATTTATTTATGTGCACTAACACAGACTTGTATTATAAATACTTAAAAACACATACATACACATATATATGTATATTAACTACTGGTGGTCACCAGTAGGTAGTGATATTTGGGACCTAGTTTCCATAAGAAAAGTGTTTTTTGTTTTACTAATAACATTGGTGCTGTTTGATGAATCTTCACAAAATTTTCAAAACTAGTTTGCCACTCACTTCAGCTGCTGTCTGGAAAATTTCTGAGTGATTTGTCAAGCGGGGCTCAAGAAAAAAAAAAACAGGCTTTTTCTGCATGCATTTTTCCATAGGCATTTTCAACACGACTACAGCCCGAGCCACTGAATAGAATTACACCAAATTTGGCAGTAAGCTAGATCTTGGTCCAGAAATATCTCTTTTAGTACGTAGATGTCAATCCGTTCAGTAGTTTTGGAGTTATTAAAAAAAAAAAGATTTATGTATATCTAGGGACGTGGATCAGACAGATCTCATGCTGAGATATGATTGGCTGCCACCACCTCGACCAGGAAGTGTTGGCAGCCATCTTGAGACTTGGGACTCGAACCGAGTCCCAAAAATAAAATTTTAAAAATCACAAGGGAACAGAATAGGAATATCCTGACCCCCTAGGCCTGGTGTTGACGTCCCACAGGGACACTGTCAAGGGCAAAAAACGTTTTAAAAAACAAGGATCCGTGGCAAAATTAAAAAAAAAACAAGTGTGCTTTCCGCACTTGTTGTTTTTGCCTACCGGGTGGGCCAAGTCCTGGGGCAATTATTTGTATTAATATGGGGGAGAGGGGTACAAAAGGCCCCCCTCCCCGGGCCAGTTTCAGCCTTGGGGACCCTATCCCCAGGTGCCCAGCCTTATAAAAACTAAGAGGGTGCCACACAGCCCCCCTCCTGGGCTGACTTTGGTTCTGGGGGACCCATTCCCGGGGCCCAGCCAAACTTAAAAAGGGGAGGGGATCATGCAGTCCCACTTCCCCAGGCCGATTTTGAACACAGGGACCCCATCACCCAGCCATAATAATAATGGTGAGGGGGCATGCTCCCGGGGTCATTAATTACCCTGCAGACTTCATCCCACACTGCAGGACCTATTCCTGCTATGTTCCAAGGAGCTCACCCCGAAACCTGTGTTTGCTCTCTCTTGGTGGGAGCAATTTCAAAGCTCCCGCTAAGTGAGAGCAAAAACGAAGTCCGCTCCCAGCTGGCGGGACCTTTAAAAATGCTTCCGACAGCTGGGAGCGGAGTTCAGATTTGTTTCCCTTCCCACAGGAAAAAAGATCTGAATATTGCTTCCACCCGCAGGGAGCAGTTATTTTAGCTGCTCCCTGCAGGTAGGAGCAATGCTGGTTCCCGCTGGATGCGAGGATTGAGCTTGGGCCGCTGGGACCTTGGAGCTCTCCCTAAGGCCCCCAACGATATTATGCTGGATGCCCTGGGTGGGCACAAGGGTGCCCACCTATTGTTGTCCAGGCCCCAGGGGTTGGTGTCCACAGGGCGAAATCGCCCCTGGGAGCTGTGCGGCCCCCTCCCCTTTAGTAAATGACCAGGCCCTGGGGGATGGGATCCCCAGGCCTGATATCGACCCAAGGAAGGGGGATGAATGCCAACTTCCCATTTAGAAAGGTGCTGGGACCCGGTAGATGGGGTCCCAGGGGTTGAAATTGATCCTCAAATGGGATTTAATAATCATAACCTCTTACAGAATATTTACACTGACTGGATGATGTCATTTGAGATGTCATCAGTGATGTCATGAGTGTTGTCGCTGACCATATCATGAGTTATGTGGTATGTGAGGTCATAAGCAGTGAATTGCGAGCGCGTGAGTTATACTTAGCTCAGGTAATTATAACTGCTGAATTTCACTGGTTTTGTGCAAGTGAAATCTGAGCCTAACTATAGCGTTCCTGTAACCTTTGTTATTTTCAGTGAATTTCTAAGGTGTTCCAAATTGTATTTCCTAACTATAATGTCTATGTAACCTTTGGTTTTTTTAAGTGAATTTCTATGATTTTTTAACTGGTAGTCACGTTTGCAGAGTGGTGGGGAAAGGGGGCGGGCTTCCAACCAGCTCTCAGGAATCCTGCTGTGTTGGACTTACTGGAGGTAACAGGAGGGCTTCTGGGCCCTCAAAAAAACCTCAGCATCCAAGAGGACTTCATCCCCAACCATCACTGTGCCAGAAGGTATGTTTGCAGAGTGGTGGAGAAATGGGGCATGGCCTCTGATGTCCTAACAGGAGGGCTTGTTGGGCCCCAAGGACCCTCTGGAGCCACAGGGACATCACCCCCCAACCGGCAGTGCACCAGGAGGCACATTTGCAGAGTCATGGAGAAAGGGGTCCTGGCCTCCGAAGTCCTCTCAGCAATTCCGCTGTGTGGTACTTACTGGAGGTAACAGGAGGGCTTGTTGGTCCACAAGGACCCTCTGCAGCCAAGGGGACTTCATCCCCCAACCAGCAGTACACCAGGAGATGCATTTGCAGGTTGGTGGAGAAAGGAAGCGTGGCCTCTGGCGACTTGCCATTTTTATTTATTCTCCTTTTAAAAAAAAATTATTAGGGGAGAGGGCCTTGTGGCCCCCGTTTCCTGGGCCTTTTTCAGCCCTGGGGACCCCATATCCAGGGCCTGGCCTTTTTTCAATGGGGGAGGGGGCTGCGCGCTCCCCTCGGGTCGATTTCGGCCCCAGGGACCCCTTCCCCCGGGGCCTGGCCTTTTCTTTTTAATTTTTTTTTATAACTTAAAGGGAGGGGGGCCGAGTGGCCCCCCTCCCGGGGAAATTTTGGCCTTGAGGACCCCATCCCCCAGGGCCCATCCTTTTTTTCTTCTATTATTTTTTTTAAATAATGGGAGGGGGTGCGTGACCCCACTACCAGGCTGATTTCAGCCCTGGGGACCCCATCCCCCAGGGCCCAGCCACTAATGTGGGTGCCCTGGATCCACCCATGGCACCTACTTTGTAGTGTTGGGGACCGTAGGGGTACCTCAAGGCCCCCGCAGTCCCTGCCGGTTTCCCCGCCTCCAGTGGGAGCTGGTATTGCTTTGACAGAGAGGGAGCTGCTAACATGCAAATCTCTTTCTCTAAAAGTAATTGGGCTCTGCTTTGAGCAAACAAGAGCAAAATGCCCTTGCTTGCTCAAAGTGGAGGACAGTTTGATATGGCTTGGCGAGAGTGGTAATGCTGCCACCAAGGCATTGCAAACAGCTATTTCCAAGGGGTGGGCACCTTGGGACATAGCAGGAGCAAGCCATGGGGGTGGCGATCCCCAGGGCCATCTATGGCTCCATGAAGGGGGCTGTGCAGCCCACCTCCTTGCTTAAATGTTGCCCCGGGGAGGTGGTGGTCCCCGGGGCTGCGGGGGGTCCCGGGACCTCCCCTGCATTCTTCATATTTAAAACCCCAGGGAGGTGGTGGCCCCTTTGGCTGCAGGGGCCAGGCGGCCCCCTGCTTTGTTTATACATAAAGCCTGGGGAGGTGGCAGACCCCGGGGCAGGGGGGTCCAAGAGGCCCCCCAATTATAAAAATATAAGCTCATGGGAGGTTGTGGTCCCTGAGGCAGTAGGGGAGGCAAGACAGCAGGTGAATGGAGCGTCAAACTAGTTCTGAAAATTTCGCGAGGATTCGCCAAATGACACAAAAGTTATTAGCAAAACAAAAACGCTCTTCCTATGGAAACTAGTCCTAATTATAGCTACCTACTGGCGACCAACAGTAGGTAATATATATATATATACATGTATATATATATATATATTATCTACTGGCGGTCGCCAGTAGATAGTTATAGTTAGGACCTATTTTCCATAGGAAATGCGCAACATTCTATTTGAAATAACTCTTGCGCCGGTTGACGAATCTTCGCGAAATTTTCAAACTTTGTGGCCCACTCCGGTCCGCTCCTACCCTGAAAGTCTCGGGGTGATTCGTCAAGCGGGGGCCGATAAAAAAGGGGGGTCCCAAAACGTGTTTTCCCCATTCATTTTTCCATAGGATCCTTTCATCGGAGCTACAGCCCGAACTGCTGAACGGAATTACACCAAATTTGGCAAAAAGGTAGCCCTTGGTTCAGAGTCATGCCTTTTGCTTAAATGGTGTAAATCCGTTCAGTAGTTCCTGAGAAAATCAAAATGAAAATCACATATATATCTATGGCCGCGTAGGGTCCGCGTACCCTCCCGATCACAAGCTGTATGGTAATTGGCTGTCAACACTCCAAATCAGGAAGTGTTGGCAGCCATCTTGTTCCTCGGTAGAACCGAGGAACAAGAAAGCAGTAAAACAACTGTGCAAAACGCAAAAGGGGGCAGGGTAGAAACACCCTGACCCCTAGGCCTGCTCAGGGGTCCTAGAAGGACCCCAGGGCCAAAACAATTTTTTTTATTTTTTTTTTAAATCGGCAAAAACGCGCTGGGTGCGCGGATCCTGCCGATAAAAAAAAAAAATCGAAGCGCGGTCTCCCGCGCTTCGATGCGATTTTGCCCCCGGGTGGGCCAAGTCCCGGGGGCATGCAGGGGTTTATTTATATTTAATGTGGGGGGCCTCTAAGGCCCCCCAAGCCCCGGGGACCGCCACCCCCTGGGGCTTTAAATAAATAATGTTGGTGGGGGGACACGGCCCCCCGCAGCCCCGGGGACCGCCACCCCCAGGGCTTATTTAAAAAAAAAACCACATACATGACCTGTGTGGGGGGGCTCCAGCCCCCCCACATGCCCCAGGGACCACCACCTCCCCGGGGCACTAAGAAAATACATGTGGGGGTCCGTTTCGGACCCCCGAAGCCGGGGCTATGTAGATGTGGGGAGGGGGGCCGCGCGGCCCCCCTCCTGGAGCCTGTGGTGGCCCTGGGGACCACCACCCCCCAGGGCTAGCTCCTGCAGTGTCCTGGGGTGCCTACCCCTGGGACACTGTAGTTTGCTATGACAGGACGGGAGCCTCGCGGCTCCCGCCCTGTCATTGCAAACTGCTTTGGATATTGGAAGCGAGAGCAGGGAAACCTGCTCTTGCTTCTAATATCCAAAGCACATTGCTTTTCCACACGGGGAGCTGCATGTTAGCAGCTCCCCATGTGGAAAGCAATGCCGGCTCCCGCAGGATGCGGGGAGCCGGCATGGTCCGTGGGGGAGGTGGGGTCCCCCACAGACCCCAAAGGATAGGGCCAGCCCCGGGGGATGGGGTCCCCGGGGCAAGTAGTGGCTCGGGAGGGGCCATGCGGCCCCCTCCCCAAAAATAATTAAATCAATAAATAAAAATAAATAAATAAAGGCCGGGGAGGGGGTCCCCGGGGCCAATAGAGGCCTTAGGAGGGGGCCACGCAGCCCCCTCCTCCAAAAATAAGTTTAAAAAAGTGGCCATGCCCCGGGGATGGGGTCCCCGGGGCCGGAATCGGCCACGGGAGGAGGGGCCACGTGGCCCCCTTCCCGTACAGTATTTTTTTTTTTTAAAGAAAAAGGCATCAGGCCCTGGGGGATGGGGTCCCCAGGGCCTCAAAAGTAAAGAAGGGGGCCACACAGCCCCCTTCAAAAAACAAAAAGAAAGAAAAAGACGCGATCGAACGTCAGGCCCCGCCCCTCCCTTAACCACTCTGTAAACGCGCCCTGTGGCACGTTTTAAATTGGGGAAATAATTCCCATTCAATACTGGGGGTCCCTGGGGGCCAACTAGCCCACCAGGTACCTCCAGTAAGCACCACAGGGATGGGTTGCAGAGAGGTGGTCCAGGCCACGCCCCTTTTTACACCTCTCTGCAACGCAGCTCTGTGGCGCTTACTGGAGGTACCTGGTGGGATAGTTATAATATTCCTCTAAAATCAGCTGAACT